>CM060452.1:170114066-170714066 GCA_030545235.1 Helianthus tuberosus
TATCGAGCACGTAAACACATCTAACCGATAGAAAAAGTCGTTTACAATTCATAAATAATCCATAGTTTTCATAAATCCATAATATAATCAAAACATAAGCAATCAATCATCCATGTCTAGGTATTTTAACAAGTTTAACCAAGAATAGTCATGAAAAACATCACACATAAAGTATTAACGAGAACACGAAACATGGCGATGAAAGAAAGACGAAAGTAAAGACACCCGAATGGCAAATATACAACTGGAATGATTCTCGCACTTCGCATCTTCAACTGATAGTTTCCCGAACTCGAAAACGCTCCAAAAGAACTCTGAAATTCGTCCACAACTTGCTTGATTCGTAATTAGGTTTTTTGGAATGATTATTGTGATTTTATATTAAACCCTAGTCCCCGAAAGAAGGATTGACGCCACCTAGACCCGTCGCGTCGCGCGACGGGTATCATGTCTCACAGTCGCGTAGCGCGACAGCATAAAGTGCCAAAAATTAATTGTTTAATCCTCACGGGGCGCGACGGCTAGGATAGATCAGTGTGGCGCGACACGACGCCCCTCTTTTCACAGACTTCTCCGTTTTTTAACTAGCTTCAGCATTGCAACTATCCAGAATTTATTCTAACTCCATTCCAACTTGTTTCCCAACCATTAACTCTTCGTTTTTTGACGTTTTTAGCACCAAAGACCTGGAAATACAAGAATCGATCAAAGTAACGAAATTCCAACTAAATCTAAACTAAACGAATACGAAATATGTACAAACTTTACACGATAAATGGATGTATTTTGCAATACATCAGTCTCATCCCGATGTTTCTGCCATCGGTTGGGGTGTGACAGATAAGGCATTAAGGCTTCAGAAAACAGTACTTCAAGCTTCATGAAAATATTATCTCATTGACTGAAAAATCAGGTAGTTCATTCAGCATATCCTAATGAACTGTTTAAACCTTGGCTATAACACTTTGAAGAAAGATTTTGGTTTGGTCTAGAGATGAGCTCGGTACCGAAAATCCTCAAAAGTCGGTACCGAATATACCCGGTACGGTTCGGTACCGGTATTTAAAGGTAAAACCCAGTAAACACTGGTACCGAAAATGTCAAAAGTCGGTACCGAAAATGTAACCGGTTCGGTAAATTCGGTACCGGTACCATTTGCTCATCCCTAGTTTGATCTCTAGAGCTATTGCATTATGAGAAAAGTATAAATTTATTAAGAACACCATTTAAGCTAATGATACAACACAATGTTGCCAAAACATGTTACAAATTGATAATTATATAAATATAATATAACTATTGCATTATGAGAAAAAGTACAAATTTACTAAAAACACCATTTAAGCTAATGGTATCATGTTGCCAAAACATATTACAAATTGATAATTATATAATTACTATTTTATATTAACAAAACTTAATATAAAATTAATTACTATTTTATTTTTAGCTTTTAGCTTTTATTTTTAATTCAAAACTAAAACTTAATATAAATTACTATTTTATATTAACAAGTTCAAGGATATCAATATTTAACATTACTTTATTATTATTATAATTAATTCTGATCATATTTTATTTTTTCTTATAACTTTTTAAAATATAATATTTTCTGTATGCCGTTACAATGTTCTTATTTTTATTTACGTCTTAATATAAATTTTACTCAAATTCAAGTTGTGAACAGTTATATACAAGTGATCGGAACACAAACATATAGGTACTCAAAGTTGTCTCACTTTGTTTTTTATATATAAATTGACGCAATTAACTCTTATTCGTTATTTTAATAGAATAGTTGAATGCATTATGAATATCCCAATATACCATTGCGACGTGCTTACTTTTATTTACGTTTCGCTAAAAGTTGTTTTTATATAATTTGACATGGTTTACTTTTTCGTTATTTTAATAATATAGTTGAATGCTTTATGAATCAAATCGACAACATCCGGTGATCACAACCCGAACCACACCTAGGTGCGGAATCAGTGTTATTCGAACATAACCGTTATTTATTTTTATGATTTTCGATCGTTATAAAATGTGTAATATCATCTTGCGTGTATCCTTTGGATTGGTATTGTACACACGTTGTATCAAGCCAAAATGATACCTACTGAACGGCGCCGCAACGCACGGTGAATTCCACTATGTATTATTGATTAATGATTTAAATTTAACTTGTAATAATATGTATATTTATATTATTGCATCTATTTGTGTGACAAGAAAGCTTATCACAAGCATTTCAAACGGATTCAGGGGATCTGTAAAAGAGTAGTTGTATTTATGCTTTGTATTTGTTTAAGTTTATAAAATGTATAGTTTTAAGCATATCATATGCATTTCAAACGGATTTTTTGGATCTATAAAAGAGTAGTTATGTAATTTATAGTTTTACGTTTATATGATTTAGACAAAATTGCAGAAAACAACCTTTATGTATACCCAAAACTGCACTTTATACCTTTCACTATGAAATCCGCCAAAACCAACCTTTACGTTCATGTTTTGCTACAAGTTCAACCTTTAACACAAACTCTGTTAATATTCTTGGTTAAATCACCTCACATGCTTTGCATGTGAGGGTATTATTGTCATTTCAACCTTGTTTTTTTTTTATTAATAAATTACAAGTCCCAAGCTTGAGCTGATACACTGTCGCTGTCTACTTCAGATTCACCACCTTCCACCGCCCATCTTCCAGTACCACCACCTCCGCTAATGAACATCAATCCATAAACAAATTCACAGTACGACCTATGATTCTATGAAGAAGCAATGGAGTGCAAGTTCATTTATTATTTTTTCACTAATATTAATCATTTATTCACTTCAAGGCGGATGATGAAGTTGGCTAATTTTTTATGCTTCAACCAATCATGTGGTTTTTTTACATTAGACATACACCTAAGTACATTCCTGCTCACACTTTCCTGTTATGGATCTTCTTTTTGGTTTGTTGATAAACTTCAACTAGTCCAGTGCTTACTGTGGGATGTTCTCAATAACATATCTTATACTCTCAAAATACATGAATCATAATCATCATCATTTCACAACACCCTAACAGTATCATTTTATTCTAACAATATCATTTTCATCAAGGATCATTCTAACACTACCACTAATATGCTTGACCAGGTTGTACCTTGCGCATAGGTAGTTGTACCCACCATGAAAACACTACATCATGCACTCATTTATTCATTTGTGGAGTCAAACTTCTATGCTCTGTTTCGGAGTTTTTTGTAGGACTAGGTGCTTTGAGTTGTCAAAGAGTGTTAATGGGTGTGTGGTCATGCAAAATAACCACATCTAGGTAGTTTGCCAACGAAAACAGCGAACCTTCATAACCTTTGTACCACCACCTGCAGTTTTGCAGGCTTTGAACAGGAAGAAACTGAACCTCGCTGATTATAACCACCATGTTGGAAAGCCTCGCTGATTTGATGTGCATGGCTCATGAACCTCGCTGAATTGACTGCCATCTTATTGAAGCTCGCTGAAATTAACAGCCATCACCATGAAGCTCGCCCATTAGAACAGCAAAGATGTTGAGCTTTGCTGAAACGAACAGCCATCATCATGAAGCTCGCTGATGTTAACGGCATGATCTTATTGAAGCTCGCTGAAATTAACAGCCATCACCATGAAGCTGAAGGGTAAAAAGTTGATATGGGTTTTGTGGTGGGTTACTGGAGATGAAGATGAGAGTCATGGTGGGTTTTGTGGGGTTTTTTTTAGAGATTAAAAGAAAATCAAAGAATATTTGACTTGTTTTGTTTGACTGATGAAACAAAAAATAGAAAAGAAAATAAGGATTTAAAAAGACTAAAATACCCTCACATGCAAAGCATGTGAGGTAAGTTAACTGACTTTTTTGACTAGGTTTGTGTTAAAGGTTGAACTTGTAGCAAAACATGAACGTAAAGGTTGGTTTTGGCGGATTTCATAGTGAAAGGTATAAAGTGCAGTTTTGGGTATACATAAAGGTTGTTTTCTGCAATTTTGTCTATGATTTATGAGTTGAGATACTAAACAAACAGTGTAAAAATTGTAAGAACAAATATGAGCCGTTGATAGTTTAAATCAAGGGTTGGTGTTGATTACAAATAAAAACCTTATTAATACTATATTATAATGCATGAAGGAAGGATTCCCAAAAGTTAAGAACGTATTCCCCCCTTATTTATAAATAAACCCCTAAAATGAGGGTAAAGTGGTCTTTTAATCCATAATTATTTTTTAGTCCCTCAATCTATTACATTTAAATCCTTGATATTTAACATAATTATAGGTAATTAGTTAGACTTCATCCCTCTTTATAATTCAAAAGAATCTTTAATGTTGCAACACACACGTATTTATTACACTTATTATTTAATACTTTTGCATCATATTTCTTTTTTTTTTTCCTTCGATATTTTCTATTCTTACTATTTAACATTTATCTTAAACAAATAAAAACATAGTGATAAGTGGGTGGGCTGAAAACACAGCCACGTGTCTTCATTTTGGACTAAAATAAAAACATAGTGATAAGTGGATGATGTGTTGGTGATTAATACAAACAAATTTCATTTTACAGTAATGGCTAATAAAGTCAAAATTGATCAATTCAAACATAATTAATTAAATTAATCAATAAGAATTAAACATAATATGATAACAAACTAGAATAAGCTAAAACAATCACAATCGATCTAGCTTACTGTAAAAATACCAAGTCCACCATACATCTATAGAGTATAAATAATGCATGAGAGGGGACATTTTAAGATTAAAAAATATGATTTTTTTCACCTTAATGCATAAGGTACAACCTTAAAATGAGGGTAAATTAATCATTTAAACACTAATTACATTTTAACACCTCTATCTTAATTACATTTTAATCCCTTATTATCTTTAACCAAACTCTAAACATAAAGCTTTCATGTTAAGAAATATGTATCCAGGAATCAAATTTGGCTCCATCAATTGTGACTTTTAAATTTTGAAATAAGGTTTCGAAATTTAAGCCTAAATTTATGCTCTCTCTCACCACCTTAATCCCTTTTGCAGGAGATAGAGAGATAAACAAAAAGGGAGAACACACAAGAGTGAGATCGAGAGAGAAATATGAGGGTGGCAGCGGAGGTGCTACGGCGGCGCCAACCATACCCCGGCGTGGTGAAGACAGATGGAGCAGGCGAGTGACGGTGGTAATGATTCGGTTACAGCCTTCCATAAGGCGGTGGTCTACAAGAGCCACATAAACATCGTCGACGGTTCCAATGTTAAAACGAGGAGGAAGACGATGAAAGAAAATCTTAGCCGCTTCTTCCGGCGATGGCGGTTAGGGTTTCGGCGAAGACTCTGACGAAGCTCTGGTAAGTCCTCCTTCAGTTGTATTTTCCATCGGTTGTTAGATTGGTCCACGTACTGACGATTCTGACCGATACTGGTTGTTACATGTTCCTGACAATGGTTCCGCCACATCTGATGCACTCCGGTGTAGGGGACTAGGGTTCCAACGGTGGTTAGAGGCTGAACCAACAGTGGCCACAATGATCATCGCAAGTATCGTCATCATCTTCAAGACTTCCGATTTACTCCTCATTGTTCGTAAGCTAATTTAGCATTTTGGGGCATAATGTAAATAAAAAGTTATATTATAATATTCTGAATTCATTACGTATTTTGCTTTGATTCGAATCCACTCCACTGGTAGTTTTTCTAGAAAACATTAAAGTAATAATGTTTTGGATCCCTCAGGTAATTTTTTATTCTCTCTAATTGAAAATTTTCAATATTTCGACCTTTAATGATGTTATTTTATTGTACTTGTGTCTTTGAAAGTTGCTGCCACCGACAGATGATGAAATTTGATTCCTGGTGCTCGGTTTCTATTCAGGTAATAAAGTCAAATTTGAAAATTTTGAGAAGTTTAATAACTGATTCAAGATTATCAAAGTAAGATTATGGTGGTTGGGTATTGTTTTAAATCTTTTGAGTCTTCGATTACTTCTCGTTTCATGACCCAGGTTGGCGTTGGATTCTACTTCCCAACTACAACCTCCCTTAGGCGGAACTGCTAGGTATTTTTAATGTAATAAATTAGTCCGATTTGGGCTTCACTTGACTTCCACGCCATGTTTTAGTTTGATATGCTCTGCTAATATGATATATGAGTTCTATTTTTTTATTTGTTTAATTGAAGGTTAGACATGGATTACCATTGACCCTATGCACAATGTGTTTGGATTACAAGAATTAGAAGCTAAATGGTTAGTCTTTGTCTGGTTTATGGTAAGTAACATGCTGAGAATCATGTTAACCTCATTCAAATATATCTTAGTGTAGGTAATTTCCAATTCCCAGTTCGTGGATCTTAGTAATAGCTATGTCATGCATGTAGGTTAGACGCAATGTTGCTCAAAGCAAAGGGCTCTTGGACTACAGCTAAATAGGCTTATTCAAGCATTCTAGAGGATAAATTATCCAATTCCAATTATACATCACCCTTTTTTACTAATCAGTTTGTGTTTAATACATATTTTAATTTGTTAGAGTATTGATCGGAGTGTCGCGCTCCGGTCAAAGATAATATTTATAAGCCCAAATTACCCTTAACAATGTGTTAGTGGTAGTAAGGGGTCGAACCACGAAGAGTATGTGGTTTGTGTGTGGATTCGAATGAATTAAAACAATTGTCACAATTTATGAAGCTTGCTAAAGTATTTTTGTATTTTTGTTTAAATAAGAGATATGAGTTTAAACTAATTGAATTGATTAAATTGATGAACAACTTAACGATTACGAGAAAATGGTTACTAGAACAATAATAATAAAAAGGAATCACGCCCGGTTTCGGTAATTGTTAACCTAGGGTTTCTACAAGTTTTAGTTTCAACTCAAATGCATTCGATTAACGGATTTAGTGTACCGTGACTTAGGTGCTACTAACTATCAACGCCCCGAAGAACGGACAAAAAGACACTTTGTAATCAACACAAGTAAATCCTAACAACGACAACGTACAATTACATATCACCGTTTCGCAAAGTCATAACTTTTAACATCGCTCGACAATTCACGAATTCGTAACAAATGTAATACTATTGTCAAAAGTTTCAAAAACCAAATACAAATTGTCACTAAGATGAAACAAGAACAAATTGAAACCCTAAAAGTAACAACTACCTACACCGGGGTGAAACCAAGATGATTAGCCGCTCATGGTTGATGCAACTTGATCACCGGATGCTTGGAATGCGGATGGAGTCATCTTGAAGCTTGTAGGATGAAAGAATGATGGAGAATTAGGGTTTATGGAATGGTGATGATGAGAAGGATGATGGGTTGGTGAACTAGGGTTTGATGATTGATTGTGTGTTGGATGATGATGATTCGGGTTGTATATGGATGTTAGAGATGGAATGGTAGGTGATAGATGGTGAGAATAGGCTCCAAGATCAAGTTCAAAACTCAAAAACAATGTGTAACTCCCGAATTGATGACCCCTCTCACTTTTCATTCGTTCCTTGACCAATGGAGACCCAATCACGCGACAGCAACATCGAGGGACCGTCGCCGACGGTGGATGTGTCCGTCGACGACGGTGCGTGGCTCTTCAACTTCAATCGACGGCCTAACACGCTGTCTACGGTGGTTTCGGGCGACGGATGATTGCAACAACCGTCGGCGACGGCCTGTTTGGACGTCGGCGACGGTACCCGGATGTCTCAATTCTTGTTTTTCGCATTTCCTTGCTCCCAGTTGACCCGTTTCGCTTCCCGGTGGTTCCATTTTCGCTCCGGTGACCCGTAAAGCTCCCGAAAAGCTCCTTAAACTCTGCTAGACCTGCAAAACACATATCTAATCAAAAGTAGACCATTCGAAACTAAAATTTGTGTAAAAACATCAAATTAAGCAATTACGATCACCGGTTTTCGACCACGTATCACATCCCCACACTTGTCTTTTGCTTGTCCTCAAGCAAATCTGTTTCTCACTTTCACGTGGGTCGAACAACGAATACATTCCCCATTCCCGAGACGAAGGTTAAGGTCCAATGTCATGCTAAAGTTCAAATTCTTTACAATTTTCAATATATTTAACGGTAATGATTTCACATACAAAAATGGTTACCCAAGATTAACCCGCCCATGAAACCAACAATTCATGCACATCCCTCACAATGTTCTCTCCACTCGGCTTATAAATTGGCTAATATTTATAATGTATTAGCACTACAAAGAATATTCACTCGAAACCGATTAGAACACATACCCGTATAGGCTTGCAACTCAATCATTCTCCACCATTGATCACGAATACTAAGCACAAGTCAAAAGGGCTTTGAAGGGTTGTAATGGGGTTAGGCGAAGGGTAGGAATTAGGATATTTTAAAGTGGTTAAGGTGATGAAAATTCGATTTTTATTACAAGAGATTATTCTAACAAAACTAACTATAAACACCAATATTAAGGCAACAACATTCGCCTTTTATTCAACAACTATCAACACTTCTTTTTGTGTTTTTCTTCAACTATTTTCAATTCTTTTTCATGACATTTTCTGATTTTTTTTTTTTTTTTTTTTTTTACAAATATGCAAACAAACAAGAACAACTATACAAAAACGATTCCTATAATCGAATTTCCATCACACGGGTTTAAAAGAAAAGGTTTAACGGTTATGGGCTATAGGGTGGTCAAACGAAAGGTTTAGGCTCAAAATGGGCGACTAGGGAGTTTGTTCGGGTAAGGATAGATAAATGGTTTTAAGAGAAAAGGTTTACCTAATGCCTTAATCATTCTTGTGCTTGTATTCAGTCTATAGTCTCAAACGTATCAAAAGTTGCAAGTTCTACAATATATGACTAATGGTCCACTCAAACAAAGAAACATAAGTATGTAATCTATGATATAAAAGTGGCTCAAAACCTCACATATCTAAAAGGGGATGGTATGTGACATGCATAAAAGACTAGTTTCTTAGGCGGATTATTCCCAAATAACCACCCGTTAAATACCCGTCATGCTATTAATTCGAACTTGACCATGACAATAGACCAAATGGGTTGTGACATCCCTCGTTGACTTGGTTACTTGTGCTTTTAAGATCGCTTTTGAAACAAGATATTTTTGAAAAATTTTTGAAATTTTCCCCCATCCCCACACTTGAGGTGAACATTGTCCTCAATGTGTAGTATTTAAATGAATGAGTCAAAATCTAAAATTTTTACTACTCCCCCATCCCCACACTTGAGATACATATTGTCCTCAATGTGTAAGAACTAGAGTATTAACGCACAAGGGATGTGACACGGCTAATTCCCCCAAAATTTCACCCCGGCCAAAATAATATACAAAATACACTCCACTTATTTGCTAATCTAAAGATCAAAAGTAAAAAGAAACGTATGCACCTGGTTTGTGAGCTCATTCTTCGTATGCTCCTCTCCTCTTCATGAAAGCGGTTGTCCCACGAACCAAATGTACCTACAAATCTTAACCCTTGTGTAGAAGCATGCTTCTCACAACCACTAAAATTTGTTAGTTACCTAGTTCTACCACTTTTATGAAAATATTACCAAGCTATACGTTATTTCACTTTGATTTATGTGGAAAATAAATTACAACAACAACAAACCTAACTCACTTTCGTAGGAATCACGGTTGCATTTAGCTTATGCAACAAGCCCTTTTAAACCCCCCAATAGCTTGGGAGGACGAGAGGTCTCGTGAGGGTTATATAGGGAACACACCCACAAAGTTCATTTAACTAGGCGAGAATTTAAATAACAAAATGAAAATAAGAAAGAAACAAAATAAATAATATACAACAACAACAACAAAAGACATACCATACCTCTACCGCTGATATCGCTCGTTTGGATCCACTGGCGGGTTGGGCTGGTATTGATAACCAGTGAGGGACTCAAACATCTCCCTATAGTTATCTAGCGGGCTTGACTCTTGTTGGGATCCTTGGGGTGGCGGTTGGTACGGCATCGGAACAAAACTCGAGCCAACGGCTTCGGGCCAATGAGGGGTTGGATCGGATGGCCCTTGCGGATGAGGAAGGTTGGAGTAATCGGTCCAACCCGAATGTTCAACAAATGGGAGACCGGCTTGATAATCTCTTTGATGGCGTTCTTGATCATGGAGCACCTTGAAGTTATTAATCGCCATTTGGTTAGAGAAAGCCAACGCTCCCCATCGGCGTTGGTCCAACTCTCTTTGTGCAGTTTGGTTCCTAGCCGCTTCTTCTTCCCATGCCTGTCTATGGGCCCTTTCTTCCTCTTGCAACTGTATCATGCGTTCCATTTGTGATTGTTGTAACGCATGTTGCAGCTGTTGTTCCTCCAACTGCTTTTCCACCCTCTCGCGGAAAGATGCTTGAAAACCCCATTGTTGCTGCGAATACGCCCCTTGCGCCTCTTCCCATTCGTTCCTACTAGCATGGTGCTCTCTTGCTTCACCAATACCCGCCGACACATTGTCGTAGATCGCTTGATCTCCACGGTTCCACAACCGATACGCCGGTATTTGCCTTTGATTCACAAAATCTGCCACATTGGCAGAGATTTCCCTATGCTTCCTCCTATACCTTTGCCTCGGTCCCCGCGGACCGGAAGGATCAATTTCTTCCTCAACATCGGGCATCTCCTCATCGCCCTCTTCTTCATCACCTTCTTCATCACCCGCTTTGTCATTAAACCGATAACGATGTGACAACTGGCCCAAACCGGTAACTTCCGTACACATTACTTATTGCTTAATGACTGCAATTATGAGTTTAATTGTCAGCAATGTCTGAACACATGATTAAACAAGTGAATTCATGCATGTTGTATACTACAAAATATTGCTTTATGCATAAGCGAGAGCGTTGCGTCGATAGTAAACTCACCGGTAAGACACTATGTGTCAACGGAACTGCAGAAAGCAGCCAGACAATAAAATTGGAGCCTAGGTGTAGGTCCGACAACAAGAATGCATTAAAACCCAAGAGTACATGCAAGGGTTAATATATATGCAATACGAAAGCAAAAATAAGCACTAAAAAGCACCCGAAACGCACTTTAAGTGCAGAATTTATACAATTCGGCAATAAATCAGCATTTAGACATATGAATATTATACAGAAATGTCGTTTTATTATCCAGAATATTTCCCTAAGTGTTGGGAATTGAAAGAGTACAAGAAAGGTACTTAAACGACACTAAAAGGTGCAATTTAGCACTTTAACGAATCGGTATGTAACCGAACAACCAGACTTTACCCGGAACATGAAAATATTATTATTTTCACTATTTATATTTTTCTGAGCCAGTTAGGGTCCCTGATTACCCTAACACCCGCCATAACGCATAACATACAAGTAACTAAGTTAAACACTTAACACTTAACTAACTTAACTTAGTTACCCTAACTACCTACTTGAGATCGAACTAGACCCCCCCCCCCCCATGGCCGATTTCGGTCCCTTTGTAACTAAGAAGGGACATAACTTATACTCCCTTGATTATTTTAATCCTTGGTTGCTTAATATCTTCTAGACATAATTACCATTGGGTAATACTACTAAGTTTTGCCTATAAGTTCATGTGATTACATATCATAACACACACTTAACAAAACTCACCAACACACCTCTCCCTTGCTCCTAGAAGCTTACGGCCGAACACCCCACACCCCTCCATCATACTTTCGGTTCTTGATCACCACATTCCATCATCATACAAGTGTTAGAGGTCACGTATTAGGAAGCTTGGAGCAAGCGGAACACGAAGGACCTCTTTCTTTAGCTTTTATCCACGCCATTTTCGCCAAGAATCTTCCCTAGCCTTGAGCTAGAGGTATAACACTTAGAACTCGTGTTTAAACTATTCTAAAGTGGTTAAAAGGAATTTTGTCGGTTAAAACTCGTTAACATGCAATATGATGCTTAAAAGTCTACTAAAGGCATGAAAAATGGTGGTTAAAAGCTCATATGTTGTGTAAATGTTGTAGTAATTGTAATATATGGTTATCTAGACCCGATCTATGATGTGGTAGCTCGGATCATCGTTTAACCCGGTTTGGTAAGATCATGGATCTTAACATAAAGCTATTCTAGAAGTAACAAGGGTTAAAAGGTGAAACCCTACCACACATAAACCATGAACTTGTGTAAAAATGTTTTAACTTGTACAAAAGTGTTTAAAACTAGTAGATCTACGTATCTACAAGCGGTATTTTCAAAGGACCAAGTGTCCAAGAAATCACATGTTCTAAACCGGATCTTACACAAACAAAAGTGGTTTTTGTGAACAAATAAGTGTGTGGATACTTGTGTAACAAAAGTGTTAACGAAGAAATAGTTTTCGTAAAAACCGACTAGAAGTTGTAAAACTTCATATTCTTTAAAAATAAAGTTTTTAAGAAGTTAAACTTATTTTTAAAGATAACAAGACTTACTAAATGTGCTAGTAAGTTACTACACATTTTTGTAAATATTCAAGTTCATGAAATTAGTGATTATTGTTGACGGATATTGTTGATAAATTGTTGTTGATGATTATTGATGATTGTTGACAATTCAAAAGAAAATAAACACATGTTTTGAAAACATGGGAAACGTCCATTTTTAGGGGAAACTCTGTCAAAATTTTTTATAAATTTTGACACTAAGAAAAATATAAGTTTTTGAGAAACTTATTCCCTGAAAATGTGTTTAGAAGTATTACTAAGGTTTCCCTAATTTTTGATGATAAGAAATGGTGATTTCTTGAAGAATAAAAATGGATATTATGTATATATATTTTTGAGAGAAAAATATATATTATTTTATCACCAATTTTTGTGCTAAGTGTATATAGTATGTGTTATACGTGCTAGTGTATTAAGACTTAAAAATACACTAATTACTCATGAGGAGTAGAAATATAAAAATACACATACAACATACAAGATACATAATTCGGGTGCAAAGTGCAAAACACAAAAGACTTATATTTATTTTTGGAGAAAATAATATAAGTAAGATTCGTAGTTAAAAATATAGAATATTTTTAACACAAGAATATATACAAAAGAGAGTGACTGTACTTGTGCGACGCAAGTCTAGTGACTAACGTTAAGAAAACGCGTATAGGTTACGACGTTAATTAAGCAAATCCGGTGGAGTTTACGACGCTAGGAACGCAAAGTTGTGAGTTCATGCTCCCCCTTTTCTCTTTAACTGTTTTCAGTTTTTATAACTTCGAGGGTGAAATACATGTACAAATGTACAAAATTTATAATTGGTATGATATAAATACAAGAAGTACACTTGGTGAGAACGAGAACCAAGTGTGACGAAATATAAGAATACAAGAAGTACACTTGGTGAGAACGAGAACCAAGTGTGATGAAATATAAGAATATGAGAAGCGCACTTGGTGAGAACGAGAACCAAGTAAGAGGCGCTATGAGAAATGATAACAAGAGACGCGCTTGGTGAGAACGAGAACCAAGTAGGATGCGTTATGAGAAATAGTGTCACGAATAGGGTACAGAAGCACCATTAATCGTGTACATACTTAGACCGCAGAACAAAAGGTTAGATCTAACGGGTGCCTGGCAACCACACTACCGATCGGGGCGAGAATCGAGTAGTGCTTTTGTGTCTCAGAATATACCAATTAAATGCCTTAGGTTTGGTGACTTCCTATGTCGTGCCACATGTTAATGGCTTTGCAACCCATTAACAATCTGATAATTACAGAAATACTGTATTTACATAAAATTCATACCATACTAAGATTGATATATAACTTGAAGTACGTGGGGTACTCAAGAAGATTGAATTATACTTGAAGTACGTGGGGTACTCAAGAAGAAATTGAATTATACATATGTACGTGGTGTACACATGAAACTGAATTTATATATGAAAACTTGAATTACTCACAAACTATGTTTTCATACAAAGTATACAAACATGAAATACAAAACTGCATGAATTCACACCAACATTATGTTGACGTTTTTTTCAAAAACTCACATGTATTTCAGGTAACTAGGATGGATGTGCGCGTGGTCTCGCTTATGCTCGTGGATGTCGCTTGTGTTTAACTTTAAATAAAGTTGTAAACTTTTAAGACAATGTTTTATGCGACTTAGCGATGTAAACGCTAACGTATGTTTTCAAATTATGGTATTTGAATGTTATTTTACGAGCATGTAGCATGTTTACTCTTCGTATGCAATGAGAACCTTTCATGATCACACCTCGTGCTTCCGCCGTAGAAAGGGGTGTGACAGATTGGTATCAGAGCTGCGATTGTAGTGAACTAGGATTCCTTCTCGAGTCTAGTCTACAATCTCTAGGATCCATTCACGAAAACAATTTTCAAAGAGTTTTCATTGCATAAAACGTCCCGCGACATCCACTACCTGAAACTGTCTACATGAGTCTAGAAAGGACACTACGAGACTTAGAGTGCACTTGAGTAGCACTTGTCGTTGACTAGAAATTACTTGCAATTATGTGTGATAATTAGCATGTACTAGAAGTGGAATGTCACAAGTATATGTGACTTTACCTGAAAACAATGGCCCATCTGAAGGAAGAAATACGAGGATGAAACGAACTGTGCGGACTGTGCAAGGAGTTACGTAATTATGGATGCATACATAATTATGGAATTCAGTGCACAGAAATCACAGCAAGTCTTGTCACGTATAGATTCCCTCAGTGCAAGCCTACTAAATACTCTGCTAGAGTAATATTTGTTTGACGTCACTTATGTGGTATATGCCTGTGTATATATATACTACTACAGCCTAGTATGACGATATCAAACAAATGCCTAACCCTGTTGCGTTATGTTCTGTCAGAACATGGCACCCAGGAAAGCTGTGAATGCTCGCAATGACGATCAACCTCCTCCTCCCCCACTGCCAAGAACTGCTGAAGAGCTGGACGCTCTACTGGAGGAAAGGATCTCCGCTGCTATCGCCCAGTACGAGGCGAACCGAACTCAAGACAGTGGAGGACCAAGCAACGCTAGGCGTAATGGGAATGGAGATTCGTCTGGAGGCAATGCAGCTCAAGGTAACCTTAAGACACTGTGCTAAGCATGAGGAAATTTATGAACGGTCCTTGTTTCATTATTTCTTCGATTGCTCACATGTGAATTGGTTGAATCAATTCCAGGCTGCACTTTCAAGCAGTTCCTCGACTGCAAGCCGATGAACTATGATGGCACAGGAGGTGCAGTAGCATTTGTGCGCTGGACGGAGAAGACTGAAGCTACTTTCCGCATGAGCAAGTGTACCGCGGATCAACAAGTCACTTTTGCTACTGGGTTATTCGTCGATGAAGCTCTGACTTGGTGGAACCTGCAAGCCCAAACCTTGGGTGACGATGCCGCTTATGGCTTAACTTGGGAGGAACTGAAGGAAAGAATGAGAGAGAAGTACTGCTCTCGTGCTGAACTCCAAAGGCTGGAGACGGAGTTCTGGCACTTGACCATGGAAGGTGCTGACATTAATGGTTATACTCGAAGGTTCCACGATCTGTCCAGGGTGCTTCCCTACATGGTGACTCCCGAATTCAAGCGTGTCGAACGCTACATTTGGGGACTGGCCTCAGAGTTTCGTGGCATGGTGACGTCGGCCAAACCACAAACAATCACCGAGGCTGTAACTCTGGCTGTCAGCCTTACTGAAGATTGTGTTCGTATGAAGAAGCTATCACTGAACCCGACAGAGAAGACCGAGACATATGCTGAGTTGTCCGGTGACAAAAAGAGAAAACATGCAAACCTGAACCAAGCAACTCGCAACAACAAGGGTTTCAGCAAGAAGCGTGACACTAATCCGCCTCAGGAGATGAAAACCCATGCAACCAAAGCATACCAAGGCTCCATGCCTAGATGCCAAAAATGTAAGTATCATCATGATGGAGCTTGTCGCATTCCAAGGTGCGACAAATGTGGTAAATTGGGTCATCAAACAGAAGACTGTTGGGGAAAAGGAAAGAACCGAAACGGGAATGGTGCTGGTAACAAGAATGGTAACGGGAAAGGGCAAGGATGCTTCAAGTGTGGAAGCAATGATCATTTCATGAAGAACTGCCCAGAGAGAAACAACGCTCCGGCTCGAGCATTTGTGATTGGAGCAAGAGACGCACGCGAGGACCCTAACGTGGTCACCGGTACGTTTCTCATTAACAATCACTTTGCATCCATATTATTCGACACTGGCGCCGATTATAGCTTCATGTCTGTGGAATTTAAACGCATACTCGGAATAGAATCTAGTAGATTAGAAATTCCTTATTCCATAGAACTAGCCAATGGTAAACTTGTTGAATCGGGCGAAGTTGTTAGAGGCTGCACGCTAGAACTTGGTAAACGAAGATTTAGCATCGACCTCCTACCTATTCAATTGGGTAGCTTCGATGTAGTAGTCGGGATGGACTGGTTGTCCAAGAACAAAGCTGAAGTTATTTGTCATGAGAAAATCATTCGCATCCCTTTAGCGAATGGTGAAACTCTCATCGTGCATGGAGAAAAACGAGACGCACCTCTTCGAATCATCAGTTGCATGAAGGCACGGAAATGCTTAAGGAAAGGATGTGTTGCTTTCCTAGCACACGTTATAGACAAGAAAGCTGAGGAGCCGAAACTCGAAGACATTCCTGTGGTGAAGGAATTTTCTGATGTGTTCCCTGAAGATCTGCCAGGACTACCTCCGCAACGACAAGTCGAATTCCGTATAGACTTGGTTCCAGGAGCTGCTCCTGTAGCCAAGGCACCCTATCGGCTTGCACCATCCGAAATGCAAGAATTATCTACACAACTTCAGGAGTTGTTGGATAAAGGATTCATAAGGCCAAGCTTCTCACCCTGGGGAGCTCCAGTATTATTCGTGAAGAAGAAGGATGGATCACTGCGGATGTGTATCGATTACAGGGAACTGAACAAGCTCACAATCAAGAATCGGTATCCGCTACCGAGGATTGATGACTTGTTTGATCAACTGCAAGGATCAAGCTACTATTCCAAGATCGACCTTCGATCTGGATACCATCAGCTGAGAATCCAAGATGAAAGCGTGCCTAAGACTGCATTCAGAACGCGCTATGGGCACTACGAATTTCTTGTGATGCCATTTGGGCTGACGAATGCACCAGCGGTCTTTATGGATCTAATGAACCGCGTATGCAAACCATATCTCGATAAATTTGTGATTGTATTTATCGATGATATCCTGATTTACTCGCGAACGAAAGAAGAACATGAGCAACATCTCAGAACCATCTTGGAGCTACTGAAGAAAGAGAAACTTTATGCAAAGTTCTCGAAATGCGAATTCTGGATTCGCGAAGTACAATTTCTTGGTCACGTGGTGAATGAGAAGGGCATTCATGTAGACCCGTCCAAGATTGAAGCAATAAAGAATTGGGAAGCTCCCAAGACCCCGACCGAAGTCCGTCAATTTTTGGGCTTAGCGGGCTACTATCGGCGATTCATTGAGAATTTCTCGAAGATAGCTCAACCGCTAACGACCCTTACTCAGAAAGACAAGAAGTACGACTGGGGTCACAAACAGGAAGAAGCCTTTCAGCTACTTAAGAACAAGCTCTGCGATGCACCGATACTATCGTTACCCAAAGGCACTGAAGACTTCGTGGTATACTGCGACGCCTCACGACAAGGCTTGGGTTGCGTGCTCATGCAACGCCAAAAAGTCATCGCTTATACTTCAAGACAATTGAAGGTTCACGAGAGAAATTATACCACTCACGACCTGGAACTGGGTGCAGTGGTATTCGCCTTGAAGATTTGGCGACATTATCTATATGGTACTCGATGTACAATCTTCACAGATCACAAAAGCTTGCAACACATATTTGATCAGAAGGAATTGAATATGCGCCAGCGACGTTGGGTCGAGCTGCTGAATGATTATGACTGTGAGATTAAGTACCATCCTGGAAAGGCAAACGTTGTAGCAGACGCGTTGAGCCGAAAAGAAAGGGTTAAGACCCTAAGGGTTCGAGCATTGGAAATGACGATTCGAACGAACCTCACTGCACGCATTCGAGATGCACAACCAGAAGCTCTTAAAGAAGAGAATCGTAAAGCTGAATACCTCCGGGGTGCATTGAAGTACATGGCGCCAAATGAAGAGGGAGCCTTATACTTTAAAAAGCGCATTTGGGTTCCGCTCTATGGTGGCCTACGAGAAGTCATACTTGATGAAGCGCACAAGTCAAGATACTCGATCCACCCAGGGTCGGACAAGATGTATCAAGACTTGAAGGAATATTATTGGTGGCCGAGACTCAAGAGCGACGTTGCTGTCTATGTTGGAAAATGCCTAACCTGTGCTAAGGTTAAGGCGGAATATCAAAAACCGTCCGGCCTATTACAACAACCAGAAATTCCCGTGTGGAAGTGGGAACAAATCTCGATGGACTTCATAACGAAATTACCCAGGACCCCGAGAGGGCACGATATGATATGGGTAATAGTTGATCGATTGACGAAGTCTGCGCATTTCCTACCAATCCGAGAGAAGGATAGCACTGGAAAGCTGGCAGAGATATACTTAAGAGAAATTGTGGCACGTCATGGAGTGCCAATCTCAATCATTTCAGACAGATATGGACGCTTTGTCTCAAGAATCTGGAAATCATTTCAGGAAGCCTTCGGATCTCAGTTAGATCTGAGCACGGCATTCCATCCACAAACAGACGGCCAGAGCGAACGGACAATACAAACGTTAGAAGATATGCTTCGCGCATGTGTCATGGATCTAGGCGGCAGCTGGGATACTCATCTACCTCTAGTTGAGTTTTCCTACAATAACAGTTATCATACGAGCATAAAAGTCGCGCCGTTCGAAGCTCTGTATGGCCGCAAATGCCGATCGCCCTTATGTTGGGCAGATGCCGGAGATAAACGTATGGTTGGTCCTGAACTTGTACAAGAGACAACCGACAAGATTGCGCAGATCCGAGAGCGCATTAGGGCGGCTCGAGAGCGACAAAAGAGCTACGCGGATCCAAATAGAAAATCGGTAGATTTCAAGGTGGGAGACAAAGTGTTGTTAAAAGTCTCACCATGGATGGGCGTAGTCAGGTTTGGAAAGCGTGGAAAGCTGAATCCACGATACATCGGACCATTCAGAATTTTGAAGAGAATTGGTACCGTGGCATACAAGTTGGAGTTACCGGAAGAACTTAATGGAGTACATGATACGTTTCATGTATCCAACCTGAAGAAGAGCCCAACACAAGAAAACGTGATCATCCCGATGGATGAAATACATATTGATGAAGCCCTCCGATTTACAGAGCAACCCGTTGAGGTTACCGACTGGAAAGTCAACAAGACCAGGAGGAGCAGTGTGAAGCTTGTCAAAGTACGTTGGAGCTCTAAGCACGGACCCGAGTACACATGGGAACGTGAAGACCAGTTCAAGAAAAAGTATCCCCACCTATTCAAGAAGACTCCAGCGAGAGTGAGTTCAGTCTGAATTTCGGGACGAAATTCTTTTAACGGGGGGAGACTGTGACAACTGGCCCAAACCGGTAACTTCCATACACATTACTTATTGCTTAATGACTGCAATTATGAGTTTAATTGTCAGCAATGTCTGAACACATGATTAAACAAGTGAATTCATGCATGTTGTATACTACAAAATATTGCTTTATGCATAAGCGAGAGCGTTGCGTCGATAGTAAACTCACCGGTAAGACACTATGTGTCAACGGAACTGCAGAAAGCAGCCAGACAATAAAATTGGAGCCTAGGTGTAGGTCCGACAACAAGAATGCATTAAAACCCAAGAGTACATGCAAGGGTTAATATATATGCAATACGAAAGCAAAAATAAGCACTAAAAAGCACCCGAAACGCACTTTAAGTGCAGAATTTATACAATTCAGCAATAAATCAGCATTTAGACATATGAATATTATACAGAAATGTCGTTTTATTATCCAGAATATTTCCCTAAGTGTTGGGAATTGAAAGAGTACAAGAAAGGTACTTAAACGACACTAAAAGGTGCAATTTAGCACTTTAACGAATCGGTATGTAACCGAACAACCAGACTTTACCCGGAACATGAAAATATTATTATTTTCACTATTTATATTTTTCTGAGCCAGTTAGGGTCCCTGATTACCCTAACACCTGCCATAACGCATAACATACAAGTAACTAAGTTAAACACTTAACACTTAACTAACTTAACTTAGTTACCCTAACTACCTACTTGAGATCGAACTAGACCCCCCCCCCCCATGGCCGATTTCGGTCCCTTTGTAACTAAGAAGGGACATAACTTGTACTCCCTTGATTATTTTAATCCTTGGTTGCTTAATATCTTCTAGACATAATTACCATTGGGTAATACTACTAAGTTTTGCCTATAAGTTCATGTGATTACATATCATAACACACACTTAACAAAACTCACCAACACACCTCTCCCTTGCTCCTAGAAGCTTACGGCCGAACACCCCACACCCCTCCATCATACTTTCGGTTCTTGATCACCACATTCCATCATCATACAAGTGTTAGAGGTCACGTATTAGGAAGCTTGGAGCAAGCGGAACACGAAGGACCTCTTTCTTTAGCTTTTATCCACGCCATTTTCGCCAAGAATCTTCCCTAGCCTTGAGCTAGAGGTATAACACTTAGAACTCGTGTTTAAACTATTCTAAAGTGGTTAAAAGGAATTTTGTCGGTTAAAACTCGTTAACATGCAATATGATGCTTAAAAGTCTACTAAAGGCATGAAAAATGGTGGTTAAAAGCTCATATGTTGTGTAAATGTTGTAGTAATTGAAATATATGGTTATCTAGACCCGATCTATGATGTGGTAGCTCGGATCATCGTTTAACCCGGTTTGGTAAGATCATGGATCTTAACATAAAGCTATTCTAGAAGTAACAAGGGTTAAAAGGTGAAACCCTACCACACATAAACCATGAACTTGTGTAAAAATGTTTTAACTTGTGCAAAAGTGTTTAAAACTAGTAGATCTACGTATCTACAAGCGGTATTTTCAAAGGACCAAGTGTCCAAGAAATCACATGTTCTAAACCGGATCTTACACAAACAAAAGTGGTTTTGTGAACAAATAAGTGTGTGGATACTTGTGTAACAAAAGTGTTAACGAAGAAATAGTTTTCGTAAAAACCGACTAGAAGTTGTAAAACTTCATATTCTTTAAAAATAAAGTTTTTAAGAAGTTAAACTTATTTTTAAAGATAACAAGACTTACTAAATGTGCTAGTAAGTTACTACACATTTTTGTAAATATTCAAGTTCATGAAATTAGTGATTATTGTTGACGGATATTGTTGATAAATTGTTGTTGAAGATTATTGATGATTGTTGACAATTCAAAAGAAAATAAACACATGTTTTGAAAACATGGGAAACGTCCATTTTTAGGGGAAACTCTGTCAAAATTTTTTATAAATTTTGACACTTAGAAAAATATAAGTTTTTGAGAAACTTATTCCCTAAAAATGTGTTTAGAAGTATTACTAAGGTTTCCCTAATTTTTGATGATAAGAAATGGTGATTTCTTGAAGAATAAAAATGGATATTATGTATATATATTTTTGAGAGAAAAATATATATTATTTTATCACCAATTTTTGTGCTAAGTGTATATAGTATGTGTTATACGTGCTAGTGTATTAAGACTTAAAAATACACTAATTACTCATGAGGAGTAGAAATATAAAAATACACATACAACATACAAGATACACAATTCGGGTGCAAAGTGCAAAACACAAAAGACTTATATTTATTTTTGGAGAAAATAATATAAGTAAGATTCGTAGTTAAAAATATAGAATATTTTTAACACAAGAATATATACAAAAGAGAGTGACTGTACTTGTGCGACGCAAGTCTAGTGACTAACGTTAAGAAAACGCGTATAGGTTACGACGTTAATTAAGCAAATCCGGTGGAGTTTACGACGCTAGGAACGCAAAGTTGTGAGTTCATGCTCCCCCTTTTCTCTTTAACTGTTTTCAGTTTTTATAACTTCGAGGGTGAAATACATGTACAAATGTACAAAATTTATAATTGGTATGATATAAATACAAGAAGTACACTTGGTGAGAACAAGAACCAAGTGTGACGAAATATAAGAATACAAGAAGTACACTTGGTGAGAACGAGAACCAAGTGTGATGAAATATAAGAATATGAGAAGCGCACTTGGTGAGAACGAGAACCAAGTAAGAGGCGCTATGAGAAATGATAACAAGAGACGCGCTTGGTGAGAACGAGAACCAAGTAGGATGCGTTATGAGAAATAGTGTCACGAATAGGGTACAGAAGCACCATTAATCGTGTACATACTTAGACCGCAGAACAAAAGGTTAGATCTAACGGGTGCCTGGCAGCCACACTACCGATCGGGGCGAGAATCGAGTAGTGCTTTTGTGTCTCAGAATATACCAATTAAATGCCTTAGGTTTGGTGACTTCCTATGTCGTGCCACATGTTAATGGCTTTGCAACCCATTAACAATCTGATAATTACAGAAATACTGTATTTACATAAAATTCATACCATACTAAGATTGATATATAACTTGAAGTACGTGGGGTACTCAAGAAGATTGAATTATACTTGAAGTACGTGGGGTACTCAAGAAGAAATTGAATTATACATATGTACGTGGTGTACACATGAAACTGAATTTATATATGAAAACTTGAATTACTCACAAACTATGTTTTCATACCATGCAACCAATCCTTGTAGTCGACATCTTTGACGTGTGGGGAATTGATTTCATGGGCCCATTCCCCAATTCCTATGGCAATTTGTATATCTTGGTGGCCGTTGACTATGTGTCAAAGTGGGTCGAAGCAATAGCCACCAAGACGAACGACCACTCCTTAGTGTGTAATTTTGTTCAAACCGATATTTTCTCAAGGTTTGGGATTCCTCGGGTCATCATAAGTGATGGAGGATCTCATTTTAAAAATTTTCGGTTTGGGAAACTTCTTAAACGGTTTGGTGTTGACCATAGGATTGCTACCCCCTATCACCCGCAAACAAGCGGGCAAGTTGAGGTGTCAAATAGGCAAATCAAATAGATTTTGCAAAAGACCGTGCGGGCGGACCGTAAGGATTGGTCAATTAAATTGAACGATGCTTTATGGGCCTACCGTACGGCACATAAGACACCTATTGGCACCACACCTTACCGGTTGGTTTATGGTAAAAATTGTCTTTTACCGGTTGAACTTGTGCATAAATCGTTATGGGCTATCAAAGAGGTTAATGTTCAATATGACGATGCAGGTAAGGAAAGGAAACTTAAGTTATGCGAGTTGGAGGAGCTACGGGAAATGGCATATGAATGCGCGTCCAACTACAAGGATGGAATGAAGAAAGCGCATGATGCCAAGTTGAGAAAGAAAGAGTTCGAGGTTGGCCAAAAGGTGTGGCTTTACAATTCGAAGCTCAAGTTCTTTCCCGGAAAGCTCCGGAGCAAATGGATGGGACCCTATGTGATCACCCGGGTCGGACAATTGGGTGATGTTACCATCGAGGACCCGAAGGATGGAATACGACAAACGGTAAATGGCCATCGGTTAAAACCGTTTCTTGATGGTAACGAGAAGGTAGACGAAAACAAGGAATTGGTGAGCTTTGTGGTAAGCACACCGATTTACGAGGTCGACTAACAAGGACCGGTAACATTTTGTGTAAAGTTATGTACAAGTATTTATTTGTTTGTGTGTGTTTATTTTAATCGTTTTCGTTCCATACTAATCTCTCTTGATTGTGTGAAGTCCGGACATTCCGAACGGGTCATGAAGACACAAGGTATGTTTTTAGGCTTTGTTATGTGCATTGAGGACAATACACGACTTTTTGGGGGGTGGTAGGGCCGTTGACGGTTATTGCGTTTTCAAAATTTAACTTATAAAAAATCACAAAAAGATTTTTAATAATTTTTAGGATTTTTGTATGTACATAGCTCGTTTATTAAAAGTCCATAATTTTTCTCATATTTTCAAAAAAAAAAAAAAAGAGTTAAAAATGGGATTTCTGAGTGCCGTCGCCGACGGGGAAACATACCGTCGCCTACGGTCCTTCTAAGTTGTCCGTCGCCACATCTTGTCCGTAGACAACGTGTTAAGCCGTCGCCCGAATCCGTGCTTTCCCGAGTCCGTCGCCGACGACCCATGACACCGTCGCCGACGGTGTAGCTATTATCAGCCGACGCCGAACGTTTTTAAACGCCTAGATTCGAACCCAAACCCATTTGTGGGTATCCAAACTCAACCCGAAGTCAATTTTTACCACATATGATACCCGAAAACCTCATCACATACCCACATACCTCAATTATCAGATCCACATGTTACTTATCTCCATCCAACTTCATCTTTTTCACCAAACACCTCAAGAACCCTAGATCTTCTCTTCTTCATAACTTTCTCAATTCTCAGCCAAATCCTTTGATTCTTGAGCCTAAATTGTGTAGTTTTTCAAGAGGAACAAAACCCCCATAACGGTTTCCATCAAATCTTGCTCGTTTGCACGATTTCTGGACGTGAGTTTTTAGGGTTTTGAAGAGTGTTCATCCAAGTTTCTTGTTTTGCACTTGTTCTTAGTTCTTCTTGTTATTTAACACTAAAGGTATGAATTTCAGTAAATTTATGCATGATTATTATATATATTGTTGATTTCTTCCGAAATTTTAAACTTATTGTTTAAGAGTAGGTTGTTTATCACAATGTAGGATGTTCTAGCATAAACTTAAGAATGATTGCTTGATTTGGGTGGGATTTGAGCATGCTTTAGTCTTGGTGATGTGATTACACTAGATTTGTGCATGATTGAACATAGTTGTGATGTTGAATATTGTTGAAACCATGAAATTTTGCGAAATTTTTGGAATAAACATGTTTAATCAATATAGATGATAAGATGTGCGACTTTGGAAGTTTAAAAAGGCGATTTTACATCTAAAATTTGAATGAAGTTCAACATTGCACACCATGTTCAAAGTTTGAGATTGTTAAAGGTTTGGGATGTACTAATTGTTGTTGTCTTTGTCTTGTGATTGTAGCCATGTTCCGAGGAAGTAAGAAAGCAAAGACCTCCGGTCAAGGTTCATCTTCGGGAGCCGGTTCGGGCTCCGGGGTATATCAAAAGCAATGGGAACAACTAAGTAATGTAGTAGAGGGTGATGGGCAACTTATTCGACAGGATTGGGAGTGGGAAGAAGAAAAAAATAGTAGATCGGCTTTGGCATGGAAGGACGAGAAAACTAAGGCTCTTTCTCGTTACAACAATAAGAGGTTAGAAGCCAAAATGTGGAAGATGAAAATGGTTACGGGTGTTTCAAAATCCGTACCCGAAAGGACTGTTTGTGAACGTTCGGTAGATGTTGAAGAGTTTAGGAAGATTGGTATAGTGCAAAGGTTTGAGAAACTTGGCTGGGAACGGGTGATTGACTGGTGTGATGATATCACTACTCGGGTTTATTTGGGGGCAGTTTGTGAGTGGTTATCCACCCTTCGTTTTGAACATTCTGATAGACCGGCTCATAGGTGGAAGTTGATTGGTAACATTGGAAAAAATCAAATGGTCATGTCTTTCGAACATATGAATGCTATAGCGAGGTTTGACTCACTCGGGGTCGACGCGTATGACTATTATGGGTATGATCAGTTTTTGGACAACAAGAAAAACGATGCTGACCCAGTGAGGCTTTTAGAGGACACCTTACTAAGTTCTGGGGGTGCAGGTGATGCAAGGGCCGATTTGTCTTTGATGGGAAAGCTACTTCAAGGTATCTCGTTAGAGAACGTTATGGTACGGTTCGGAGACCGTGGAAAGGTGAAGGCACCCGACTGTCGATTTTTGCATGCTTTGTTATACGGGACGCCCAAACTCTCGTGGCGTCAAATTGTTATGATCAACACATGGGATACACGGGAATCGTTTAAACGAAAGATGATTCCTTATGCAAGGTTGATTAGCGCCATGATTCTCCAACAGAATGCATTACCTCAAGACTCACTGTGGGTGTCTAAGCCCATTGATCAATTCAACTTCGCCTCTATAAGGCGACATTGGAAAATAACTGTGAAAGCTTTTGGGCATTTGCACACGGTTGAAGATGGGCAAGGGGATCGTTTGTCACACCCCTTTCTACGGCGGAAGCACGAGGTGTGATCATGAAAGGTTCTCATTGCATACGAAGAGTAAACATGCTACATGCTCGTAAAATAACATTCAAATACCATAATTTGAAAACATACGTTAGCGTTTACATCGCTAAGTCGCATAAAACATTGTCTTAAAAGTTTACAACTTTATTTAAAGTTAAACACAAGCGACATCCACGAGCATAAGCGAGACCACGCGCACATCCATCCTAGTTACCTGAAATACATGTGAGTTTTTGGAAAAACGTCAACATAATGTTGGTGTGAATTCATGCAGTTTTGTATTTCATGTTTGTATACTTTGTCTCATCCCTTTTTGAAATACCCCCTAGTTTTTGACACTCTATGCAATTTTTGGCAAACTCATTTGCATCTTTGAAGATAGTAGGCCAAAAAAGACCACTATTTAACACTTTATGACCCGTTTTGTGACCACTAAAGTGACCACCACATGCAAATGAGTGTAAATGCTGCAACACGCTTGGAATCTCTTCGTCATCAATGCATCTCCGTATAACTTGATCCGCACACTCCTTCCACAAATGCGGTTCTTCCAACCATTAGTACTTGATTTGGGACATGAAGTGTTGCCTTTTCCGTCTATCCCAATGTGCCGGCATATCACCTGTAACAAGATAATTGACAATGTTAGCATACCATGGCAATTTGTCTAATTTCATTATGTGCTCATCTGGGAAAGACTCATTGATCTCTACAGTTGTAGGATCCTCTTCAACCATCAACCGGGACAAATGGTCCGCCACAACATTTTCGGTACCCTTTTTGTCCCGTATCTCCAAATCGAATTCTTGGAGCAACAACACCCATCGGATTAACCTCGGTTTTGCATCTTTCTTCTCCGTGAGGTACCTAACTGCAGTGTGATCGGAATAAATAATCACTTTACTACCCCATATATATGCCCGAAATTTATCCAATGCATAT
Source organism: Helianthus tuberosus (assembly GCA_030545235.1). NCBI lineage: Eukaryota > Viridiplantae > Streptophyta > Magnoliopsida > Asterales > Asteraceae > Helianthus > Helianthus tuberosus. The sequence goes on from CM060452.1 coordinate 170,141,233, forward strand.
ACCACCGCAAGTAGCTCTTTTTCGGTAGTAGTGTAATTCAATTGTGCATCCGAAAGAGTCTTACTCGCGTAGTATATGGCAACGGGTTTCTTATCGACCCGTTGTCCCAACATGGCCCCCACCGCATAATCACTTGCATCGCACATAATTTCAAAAGGAAAAGACCAATTTGGCGATTGCAAGATTGGAGCCTCAACCAACTTCTCTTTCAAATTGTTAAAAGCATTTTGGCAATTTTCATTAAAATCAAACGGTTGATCTTTTAACAACAAGTTACATAAAGGCTTGGTTATGTCACTAAAACCCTTAATAAACCGCCGGTAAAAACCCGCATGACCTAGAAATGACCTAACACCTTTAACAGTCGTGGGATATGGTAAAGTAGATATGACTTGCACCTTTGCACGATCAACCTCTATCCCACGACTTGACACCACGTGTCCCAACACTATTCCCTCTTGAACCATAAAATGGCTCTTTTCCCAACTTAAGACCAAACTAGTTTCGACACACCTTCTTAACACTTTATCTAGTTGATCCAAACAAGCCTCAAAAGATGACCCAAAAATTGAGAAATCATCCATGAAGATTTCCAAAGACTTCCCCACCATATCTGAAAAGATACTCATCATACACCTTTGGAAGGTGGCGGGGGCGTTACATAATCCAAACGGCATTCGCCTAAATGCGAAAGTGCCGTAGGGACAAGTAAACGTGGTCTTTGCTTGGTCTTCCGGATGGATGACGATTTGGTTATAACCAGAATAGCCATCTAAGAAACAATAAAATTTTTGTCCCGACAATTTCTCAACTATTTGATCAATGAACGGTAAAGGGAAATGATCTTTAGAAGTTGCGGTATTCAACTTCCTATAATCAATACAAATTCGCCACCCGGTTACCGGCCGAGTGGCTACCTCTTCACCTGCATCATTTTTGACGACTTGTATACCCGATTTCTTGGGAACCGTCTGTGTTGGGCTCACCCATTGGCTATCCGAGATTGGGTAAATGATACCCGCATCGAGCCATTTCAGCACCTCCTTCTTCACTACCTCCCGCATGTTCGGATTTAATCTCCGTTGTGCATCTCGAACGGGAGTCACATTCTCTTCCGTGATGATTTTGTGCATCACCACCGAGGGACTAATACCCTTTAAATCAGCAATGGTCCATCCAATCGCCGCCCGATTAGTGACCAAAACATCCATCAATTTCTCCTCTTGCTCCACGGTTAAGTTTGATGCAATGATAACCGGGAGCGTGTTGCCTTCACCAACATAAGCATATTTGAGATGCTTAGGCAACACCTTCAATTCAACCTCCGGAGGCTCTACTAATGACGGCTTCAACTTAGTGTCGATGCTCTCCGGTAAACTCTCAACTTGGTGCGTCCATGTCGGTTTTCCCTCTCTAACCGCAAGCACCTCCAAACTTCTTACTTCCTCGTCTATGCTCTTATCCATCTCCACCTGTGACCTGTCAAACATATAACAATCCTCCATTGTGTTTTCCCCATCTACGACTGTGTCGCAAAGAGGTATACATGTGTCAACGACGTCCGCCATATAGCATTCATCATCAACTGGAGGGTTCATAAGTCCGGAAAAAACATGCAACCTCAACCTTTGGTTTCCAAATGTCATGTCAACCGTTCCTGTTTTGCAATCAATTTGAGAATTCGCGGTTGCTAAGAACGGTCGACCCAAAATCACCGTAGGTTGTTTGGTTGGGTCCTTGGCCACATAATCAAGCACTAAAAAGTCCACCGGATAGTAGAAATCCTCGATTTTCACTATCACATCCGAAACAACTCCATGGGGTAGTTTAGGTGTCAAATCGGCTAACACCACGGTGGTGTTAGACGACTGAAGTGGACCAAACTCGTATTGGTCATACAAACTACCCGGTAGAATGCTCACGCTAGCACCAAGATCTAGAAGTGCCCGGTTGATTTTAAAATCGCCTACTTGAATTGAAATGATAGGCGCACCCGGATCTTGGAGCTTAGGCGGAAGTGCACCCGAAAGAATCGAACTCACATTTTCGGTTAAATCTAATTTTTTTGGAAATTTGTGAGTGCGTTTTTGGGTACACAAATATTTCAAGTACTTAGCATACGACGGTACTTGTTTAATTGCATCCAAAAGAGGTAAATTGATTTTTACTTGTTTAAAAATTTCCAACAACTCTTCTTGTTGTGGACCTCTTTTGTTTACAACTTTTTTCACGGGTCCCTTCAATGCTTCGGGATAAGGGGCGGTATTAGCCTCCACACCCTTTTCCTTAGCCTTAGGGACGGGGATGGTCACAACGGGGGTATCATTGTTCTTTTTCAAGTCATTTTTCTTTTGACCCGTTTGACCATTCTCATTCTCATCTTCACTAGCATCCTCCACCACCCCTTCAACAAACTCGGGTGGTGGTGGCTCAACACCATTATCTATGACTCGACCACTACGTAAAGAAATTTTATTTATTGGTACCTCACGTGTGTTTTTCGAGTTCGACCCATGATGTTTAGGGTTCACCGTGGTGTCGCTTGGAAGTCCTCCTCCACTTCCGCGAATTTGAGCCATTTCTTGAGCAAGTTGCCCCACTTGCTTCTCTAGCACCTTATGGGATTTATCTCGCACCTCAAACTCTCTCTTCATCTCTTGATTTGAATGATTTATAGCATTCATAATTGCATCAAATTTCGAATTGATCGAGTCATCACCTTGAGAGTTTGAAGCATTACTCCCATTTCCGCCTTGGTTGTAACCTCTTTGATAATTACCTTCACGGTTTTGATACCCTTGGTTACCCCCTTGATTGAAATTCCTTTGGTAACCCCCTTGGTTACCACCTTGACGATTGTTGTACGAAGACCCACCTTGACCTCCTTGGTTACCCGATTGAAAATTCGGGTTCATTTGGTTTGACGCATTACCATACCGGAAATTAGGGTGATTTCTCAAGCCCGGATGGTAAGTGTTGGAGTTCATGTCATATTGCTTTCGGTCCCCATACACTTGATTGACTTCCTCGGTGTAATCAACTGACCCCGTTGGACATTGTTCCGCTCTATGTCCAATATCACCGCAACCTTCACAAACCTCAAATTGAACCGCATTTACCTCTTTCTTCTTCATACGAGCCATTTCCCGCTCTAGAGTGGAAATCCGATCTTTAGAGTCAAGATCGGGAAGTGATCGGGAAACGGGGTGTTTTTTAGCTCTATCGGCCGATTCTTTCTCTTTTGACCGCTTACTCATCCGCTCTAAAAACTCCCAATCATCATCTTCGTGATTGCTCAAAAGAGTCCCGTTACTTGTCGACTCGAGACGATTCCATGTTGTGTCATCTAAACCCCGTACAAAACATTTAACCAACTCCCACTTCTCAATTTGATGATGAGGGCATCTTCGCATCATTTCTCTAAATCTTGTAAAAGCCTCATGTAACGGTTCGCCCGATAATTGGCGAAAAGACCTAATTTCGTCACGAGCGTCATCGGTCTTCGCCATTGAGTAGTATTCATCAAGGAACGTTTGTTGCATTTCTCCCCAAGTGCGAATACTATTTGCGGGAAGTGTGAGGAACCATTGCTTTGCCTTATCCTTCAGTGAAAATTGGAATAGTCGAAGTTTGACCTCATCTAAAGCAAAGTTGTGACCCCCGATAGTGCTGCAAACCGAAGAAAATTCCGTCAAATGTGTATACGGTTCGTCGTTAGATCTTCCATTAAAATGAGGAAGTATGTTGATGTAATGTGGTTTACAATCAAACATCCTCCTCTCACAAACGATTGGTGAGTCGTTCTCGGTGACAACCGGCCTAAAACGATCATTCACTCCCCGTGGAGGTCGTTGATGACGATGTGGACCGTTAACTTCTTGATCGACCGGTCTTCTATTATCCCGTCTTTCACCTCTTCGATCATCTCGTCTATCCTCTCTTCTATTATCCCTTGGGTTACCACCTCCCACGAAACGAGGAATCCGGTTAGGGTTTGCATTGTTGTTGTTATTATAAAACCCATCATTCCGGTTCCGTTGGTCATTGTTTCGTGGTTGACGGTTGTTCCCATAACCATCATTTCTTCCACCTCCGTAACCGTATACATCATCACCAACATAATTGGCATTTTGATAGCCAACTTCCTCATCATCATACCTTCTTGCATTGTAGACGTTTCCCCTATTCACATAGCCCCAATCTTCGTCATCGTTAGCCCTATCATCATAATATCCCCCGTCATCCGAGTTTTCCGTATGAACACTCACATGTTCCGGCGATTGATAACCGGGAACACTATAAGGTTCATCATCGGGGATTGCATTCCTCAAGTCGTCGATGTTGAAGAATGGGTCTTCATTTGCGGGATTGCCGCGATCACGATTTCCCCGACGGTCGGAATTGACATTCCGGTCATCTAAGTTAATGGGTAAGGAGTTGTGTCTATGAAGATTTTGTTGTTGAGGTGTTCTTTGATTGTTGTTGGGGTTTTGGTTTTGGAAAGGTGGTGTAGGTGGTCCATTGTTGTTGTTACCACCCGGTTTCTCTTGAGGCATGGGTTGCATATTTGGAGCGGGATAAAAGGTTCCTCGGGATTGGAATTGGTTTTGGTTAAGGTTTGGGTGATTGGAGTTTTGGTTTGCCATTGAACCAGTTTCAATGGATGGTGTATGTTGTGGTGTTTGATTGGTTTGATTAGAAACAAGTGTTGCTTCTAACCGGCTTGCTAGGTTTCTTCTTGCAACTCGTTCGATTTCCGGTTCGTAGACTAAAGGTGAAGTCCTCCCGGAGTTCCGCGTATGCATGCACTACCTGTAATCTGCACAAGTAACACACCCGCGTAACAAGGAAAAAGACAAGTACAAAAAAGAAAGCTAAACAAATTAAACAGATAATCACGCAAATTCAAACAATAATCCAAACACAAAGCGCACGCACTCCCCGGCAACGGCGCCAAAATTTGATCGGAGTGTCGCGCTCCGGTCAAAGATAATATTTATAAGCCCAAATTACCCTTAACAATGTGTTAGTGGTAGTAAGGGGTCGAACCACGAAGAGTATGTGGTTTGTGTGTGGATTCGAATGAATTAAAACAATTGTCACAATTTATGAAGCTTGCTAAAGTATTTTTGTATTTTTGTTTAAATAAGAGATATGAGTTTAAACTAATTGAATTGATTAAATTGATGAACAACTTAACGATTACGAGAAAATGGTTACTAGAACAATAATAATAAAAAGGAATCACGCCCGGTTTCGGTAATTGTTAACCTAGGGTTTCTACAAGTTTTAGTTTCAACTCAAATGCATTCGATTAACGGATTTAGTGTACCGTGACTTAGGTGCTACTAACTATCAACGCCCCGAAGAACGGACAAAAAGACACTTTGTAATCAACACAAGTAAATCCTAACAACGACAACGTACAATTACATATCACCGTTTCGCAAAGTCATAACTTTTAACATCGCTCGACAATTCACGAATTCGTAACAAATGTAATACTATTGTCAAAAGTTTCAAAAACCAAATACAAATTGTCACTAAGATGAAACAAGAACAAATTGAAACCCTAAAAGTAACAACTACCTACACCGGGGTGAAACCAAGATGATTAGCCGCTCATGGTTGATGCAACTTGATCACCGGATGCTTGGAATGCGGATGGAGTCATCTTGAAGCTTGTAGGATGAAAGAATGATGGAGAATTAGGGTTTATGGAATGGTGATGATGAGAAGGATGATGGGTTGGTGAACTAGGGTTTGATGATTGATTGTGTGTTGGATGATGATGATTCGGGTTGTATATGGATGTTAGAGATGGAATGGTAGGTGATAGATGGTGAGAATAGGCTCCAAGATCAAGTTCAAAACTCAAAAACAATGTGTAACTCCCGAATTGATGACCCCTCTCACTTTTCATTCGTTCCTTGACCAATGGAGACCCAATCACGCGACAGCAACATCGAGGGACCGTCGCCGACGGTGGATGTGTCCGTCGGCGACGGTGCGTGGCTTTTCAACTTCAATCGACGGCCTAACACGCTGTCTACGGTGGTTTCGGGCGACGGATGATTGCAACAACCGTCGGCGACGGCCTGTTTGGACGTCGGCGACGGTACCCGGATGTCTCAATTCTTGTTTTTCGCATTTCCTTGCTCCCAGTTGACCCGTTTCGCTTCCCGGTGGTTCCATTTTCGCTCCGGTGACCCGTAAAGCTCCCGAAAAGATCCTTAAACTCTGCTAGACCTGCAAAACACATATCTAATCAAAAGTAGACCATTCGAAACTAAAACTTGTGTAAAAACATCAAATTAAGCAATTACGATCACCGGTTTTCGACCACGTATCAAGTATATGGTCAACGAGGTCAATATAGATGAATGCAAAGCTCTATAAATGAATGCTTAACTCTACAGGGATTGTGGGACATCAATGGTTGGTCTTTGAGTATGATATAATCAATCTTTATTAAATCACTCATTCATTCATTATCATCTATCATCTGAAACAAATTATAAAACCAACAATTGTTTCATTGTAGAGGCTTTCGGCTATGATTTCGACCAAGGTGACTACCACAGGTAACAACTCCTTCAATATTCTATGTTCCTGGAGAAACTTCAAAATATGGTGTTATGAATTTGATAATCGACAGTTTTGTCCATGGGAGATTGACCTATGAATATCTGAAACCCAACCCGGTTTTGAGAAGTCTGTTACAATACATAGCCTGCCCATAAAGAAAGTTGTAAGTTTTACTTTTTTTTACCGAATCTTGATTTTTGTCAAATATCATTTGTATTAATATCACAGATTTTTCTTGAATGCAAACAAGGCACATGTGGCTGAAGTTCTTTATCGACTTGGACTGTAGGATTGCTTTAATGATGGTAATGATAGTAGATGTGGTGTTATACTACTCGGGAGTCCTATTATTTGTAAACCCTTTGAAAATGTGTTCCAACAGGCTTTTAAGATGGCAAAGATTAACCTTCGTAAAACCTTGTTGACATCAGCAACATGCCACAAGGATTTACATGTTTAAACCAAGGTCACAAGTTTGGGCCAAGTCCCAATGCTTTAAAAAGGCATATTGAGAGTTGGGATATTCGGATTTGGAGAGATGGAGGATGGTTGGTTGAATTTCTTTCTTCATTTGCTAGTAAGAATTCTCTTAATTATGGTTTTGTGGAATATCAGTTGTTTATAACTTGCCTTTCTTTGTGCAACAACTTATCATGTTGTTTATGAGCTTAGAGCAGACTTCATAGAATATGGGAGGTAAGCAAGAACGGCTTATTATGTTGCCTCTGTGTTTGCAAGCATTTCTTCACTTGATATCGAAGATAAGCAAAGTGATGGTAATATGAGCATGAACTTGAGGAAGCGTGGGAAGGAGAAAATTATAAATAAGACAAAGCTCTTAATGCTGATCGGACCTACCTTAAGTTCAAGAGATGGGTAGATTTATTTATATTTGTGTTAGTGACTCTTATATTAGTATTGTCTGTTATAATGTATATTTATATTTGTGTTTTATTTTTATATTCATATCATTACTAAACGAGTCGAATTTTTTATTATTTTGATTTAATATATTTATTAATAATAATCGAGCCGATTCCAAGGCGAGCTCGAGAAACTACTAACAAGCCAAGCTAGAGCTCTCATAAATTAATGCTACAATAATGCTTGGGCTCGGCTGGGCTCGTTTGCACCCCTACTTACGATGTATATCTACTACAATAAATGTTATACGAATAAGAAAACCATTAGAAAAGAGTACCGCAGTACAAAGTGTCGCTCCCGCTGCATCGCGCGGGCACCCTACTAGTAATTAATAAAAACCTTATAATTAATAATTAGTACTAACAAGTTAGAGGTAATTTCGTAAAATTGCTAATTTATATTAAATAATAAGATCTATTAATTAGGGGTATTTTATTCATTTAGCCATTTTCCATTAAATACTAATTCCACCAAGGTTTTTTAAACTAAAATAACTTTTATATACTTCATTATTTGTTTAAAAAAATTATATCATAAAATCATGTATTTTTTTATCTTTAATATGAGTACCATATTGATATATTTTTTTATTCATAAAGGTAACTTTTAAAAAAAGTTACAAAAATGTGTTTTATAATTGTGTTAGTTATGTCATTGGAATGTGCTAGTATGAAAAATGTATTATGTTGATTTTAAGTCTATACGTATGTTCTTATTTTGTACTGTAATTCTTATGAGGATCAATATCAAAACAACTCACCCACATTAATCCTTTTTTGTACGATAAAGTTCAATTCCATATAAAACCCGTTGTGCGATTAGCCTCGAAGACGAACAACAGATTGAATACGAACAAGCTGAACAAGTTGTTGTGCGTTCAGCCTCGAAACAAACGTCCAGCGATAATCAACAATCAGTTAAAGTTGATTTTGTGTTGTTAAAGTGTTAATTACCATAGATGTGGGATAGATGAGTTGGTTGTTCATGTGCTGACATAGTACACGGGTGTGTGTTGATTATGTGTTAATTACAATAAAATACAAAAAAACATGAAAAGTAGATATAATCAGCACATCTGTGTTAAATCTGAAAACCAAAAGTAGATATAATCAGCACATCTGATGTGATGATAATGGAGAACGATTGAGGATGTTGTGCTAATGCCGTTTATGTTGATAATGGTGAATGATTGAGGACGATGTACTGATAATGGAGAACGACTAAGGATTTTATGCTAATTATATAGTGTAGTGTTGATTGTATTTTTTTGTGGTGGTTCCTGCCGGTTGGTTTGATCATGGAGTTAGGGATATTTTAATATTTTAATAACATATCTGATCATGGATATGTTAAAAATTCAGACTTTAATTTGAATTAAACTTGCATGGATTTAGGGATATTTTAATAATTATTTGTAATAGTTATAAATAGAGTTAACTGTCATTTTCGTCCTTGTGGTTTGTTCACTTTTGTCATTTCAAGCCAATTTTAAAAAATGCACCAGTTTTCCCTCCCTGACATACTAGAAACGTGACACTTCAGTCCAAAAATTAAAGCCTAGTTAAATCAGATAGGTTAAATGAAGGGTATTATTGTCAATTCATATATCTTTTATTTTCACCTTATTTTATGAATTGACAATAAACCCCTTCATTTAACATGTCTGACTTAACTGGGTTTTAATTTTTGGATTGAAGTGGCACGTTTCCAGTATGTTAGGGAGGAAACTGGTGCATTTTTTTAAAATTGGCCTGAAATGGCAAAAGTGAACAAACCACATGGACGAAAATGACAATTAACTCTTATAAATAAATAGGGTAAAAATGTCTAAATTACCCCTAAATTAATTTTTATTGAGAGACACTTGTCAATTATGTGTTAGTTCTTACAGTGCTTACAAACATAAATGTTTGTATTTGATCTCATTCCTATGATTTATAATATGCACTTTTAAATATTTTTAAACATATATATAATATACCTTTTGAATCTGTAATTTTAGAAGTACGAAATAAAAAAATAGTTTGTTAGAGAAACATTTTGATTAATAAAAATTAATATAAAAACTAGTTTTTTACGTCGCGCGTTACGGCGAAACCGAGCAAACGATAATGTAAAACAAAAGTGATTTGAAAATAAAGCATGTTGTTTAGAAAGCCAAACCATTAGAACAGTTTAATTTATTATTGTACCGTTTTATAATACCAAATAAATACTTTATTTTGAGTACAACTTCGTTTTTAACAAAACTTATAACGGAATGTTGAGGGAAAAATTCAAGCACAGCTACGTATTTAAGTTTTTAGAAAAAAGTTATACACGCAAATTATTAAAGAAGTATCAAATTATTTAATAAATTAATATATGTTCTAAAAAAGAAAAGGAATTATTAAAAAAATGGTAAAGGAAATATATGGTTTTAAAAAGGAAAAAATATGTTATTAAAAGTAAATATAATAATAAACTATTATAATATATTAAATAAAATATAAAGCTATATATTATTTTAAAAATAAAGTTACTATTCATCATCCTTCATTAACTATATATAATAGATTGTTGCCACAGGCTGCGTGTTGCGGCGGCGACGCTTTAATTGTTTATAGCTTGCAGCACGTTATATGGTGCGTCAACCATACGAAAACGCGTGTTTCGACGTATTTGATCTAAAGCATTGCGGTTACAAAAGAAGCGGAATTAAACCCAAGTCGGTTCATTTGGTGAGGCTTCTACCTAACCACTACACAACCCTTACATTTGCATAAAGACTTAGCGCCATCAAAAGTACGATAACTCGAATTTATACCATCGAATTAAAACATATTACATTTCACCCAACTCGTTTCTGAATGAATGCTAAATAAGCATGAAAACGTATTATAATTGACCCGACTCGTTTTCGAAAAAAAAAATATATGTCGATACGTGAATTTATACCCTTAACGTTGAAACGTGAATTTATACTGACACGTACATAAATTTAAACTGACACATATATAGAAATAATCAGGTAATAAAATAGTTCCTTTTTTTTAATTTCAATTTAATGAATAGAATATTGAGGGTAAATTTAAAAAATTAGAAGTTAAGAAACATAAATAATAATTTATAAAGTTTTTAGAAAGTTTTATAAAATTTAAGGTTTATTTTTGTCGATTAAGAAAGCTTAGGATGCTTTTGTGTTATTTGTCATTTTTTTTGTTTCTAAAATGAAATTGTCATTTGTTTGTCCGTTTCAAAAATGAAGATGAAAGTTTTTGCCCATTTTTTTGTCATTTTCTAAAATGAAATTGTCATTATTCTGTGATGTTACCAAAAGGCAAATGAAAGATCCGCTACACCACCGACCTTTCATTTTAAGATTATATAAATTGATGATAGTTTGTAAATATAAAGTTGTTTGTGAATGATGTAATACCTGAAACAAAATTAGTGTTTTATAGAACACGTCCAACAAGGGCGGATCTACTTACTGGTGAGGGGTTGCCCGGGATACCCCTCAACTTTCTTGGCGAACTATAATTTTTTTTAATCTCCGTTTTATTTATCGGGGATGCCTCTAAGCAAATGTTAGGATACCCCTAAGTGTAGTGAAGATAAAAAAAAACTTAAATTTTACGGTCATGGAAACCAAGATTTCCGGTTGGAAACTTGCAGAATCACTCCTCTTAGAAGAATGAAGAAGATGAATATTTATATAATATAATAATATGAGAGCATTGGGACAAGGTAATACTAGTCTGCAAACGTCATAGATATTTAGTCAAACTTCAACAATTATAGTTTATATGATTTATTATGAACATTATTTATTTGTTTTTTTTTTTATTTTTCGTACTTTCTCCCTACATAAAAAATTCCTTGATAAGAGTTTTTAAACTCCAGTTATATAAAACTAAAGATAAAAATTTTAGATATGATTCAATTTAAAACCTATGATTCTAATATTGAAACTTCCTATAAGACTACATGCTTTAAGCCTTTAACAAATATTTGTTGTTCTTTTTATTGTTAAAGATATTTTTATTACAAACTAAAAGTTATTTATAAAACTTCAAGATAACATATAAAGTTTTATAAAAAAATATTTGATATCGTGTTTTCCTGTGTGTGGTGCACTCATTAATAATAAAAAATGATAATCAAGATATGCTTTAGAATGTAAAATTAAAATTATATTTGGATTCCATATTTGATATCTTTTTATTCAACCCATGAAATACACGGGTTTTATACTAGTATATTGGATTCCATATTTGATATCTTTTTATTCAACCCATGAAATACACGGGTTTTATACTAGTATATATATACACACACTAATCGCAAAGGTCCCTAAGGGTTCTCAAATTCGCAGGGATGACCCACTACAAGAAAATGAAGCTAATGCAACCCCGGAAAAATGTTGCACTAGGCCTTGAAAAAGATGCATTAAGACTAATGCAACTTTTTATCGGGAGCTGCATTAGAAGCAGTTGCATTAGACCTAATGTAACATTTTCAAGGCCTAATGCAACTTTTTTTCAAAGTGTTGCATATTAATTCAAATGCAACCTTTTTAGCATACAACCTTTTTACCTTCTAGTGCAACTTTTTTAATTCTCAAATGCAACTTTTTCTATACTTAAATGCAACCTTTATTATACTTTAGTAATAAAAATGCAACTTTTTTCTAGACTTAATGCAACCGTTATTGTCTTTTAAATAAAAAAAATGCAACATTTTTCCAAATTTTAATTACATCAATTGCAACCTTTTTTACACTCAAATACAACTTTGTAACATTAAATCAATTGTCATTAATTAATATGAATTCAATTGCAACTACACCAAAACAATAACATACATATCAATGATAGTCAAATAATGTACTTTAACATATTTTTCTGAACTCAAAAAATAAGATAGTGGTCATATAATATCAGTACAATAATAAAGAGTAATGAAAACTATCTACTCATCTTCGATCTCCAACTGGTAGTTGATCCTTAACCTCATGCATCTATCGATACCAATGACTGCGGGTTGACTGCCCAAGGCAGTTCGCGATACACACTCACCACTGTGAGCCATGTAGGTAATTGTCCTTAACAACCCCTGAGTGAATAGGTGCTGAGTACAAACTAATAGTACTATTGTTGCTAAGGCAGGTAGATAGCATTCCATGTGTAAACATAACAAACAAGCATTCATTAAGTCACGTATAACATGCGGTAACGGTTAGCGTTAAAGTATTGCGTAGTGTGTTCGATGTGATTTTGTATAAGTAAAAAAGGGATCGAGTATACTCACAGCGGTTGATGGATTGAAGGGAGCGCTAGAGAGTAGGGTTAGTCTGAACAGATTGATAGCATAACGATAAGCGACGCGTAAAACGATACAGAGTGCAAGTGGGCAGGATAGCAGTTCAATCGGATGGTAGTCTGATCGGACGGCCGGTCGTGCGAGTGACAGTCCGTTCGGACGGTCGTCCGGTCGGATGACCGTTCGTGTGGATTGTTACTTCCCTTGGGAAGAATGTGTTTGTGTATGATGGCTTGACTTTTAAAGTTTTCGTTGTAGCATTTTGAAAACATAGAAGTATCTCTACTTTTCAGGTCGGCCGATCGAACGACCGTTCGATCGGACGACAGTCCGATAGGTTGGACACTTTTAGTGAGAACAAGTTCACAGCAATTTGTTGTTCGATCGAATTGTAGTCCGGTCGGGTGGCAACCTGCTGGTATTGAACATGTTGAAAATTGTTGAAGTCAGAACATTACATGATCGAGTTGTAGTCCGATCGAATGGTAACCCGATCGATCAGCCATTCGTTTAATGTTTGATCGGAGTGTCGCGCTCCGGTCAAAGATAATATTTATAAGCCCAAATTACCCTTAACAATGTGTTAGTGGTAGTAAGGGGTCGAACCACGAAGAGTATGTGGTTTGTGTGTGGATTCGAATGAATTAAAACAATTGTCACAGTTTATGAAGCTTGCTAAAGTATTTTTGTATTTTTGTTTAAATAAGAGATATGAGTTTAGACTAATTGAATTGATTAAATTGATGAACAACTAATGATTAACGATTACGAGAAAATGGTTACTAGAACAATAATAATAAAAAGGAATCACGCCCGGTTTCGGTAATTAACCTAGGATTTCTACAAGTTTTAGTTTCAACTCAAATGCATTCGATTAACGGATTTAGTGTACCGTGACTTAGGTGCTACTAACTATCAACGCCCCGAAGAACGGAAAAAAAGACACTTTGTAATCAACACAAGTAAATCCTAACAACGACAACGTACAATTACATATCACCGTTTCGCAAAGTCATAACTTTTAACATCGTTCGACAATTCACGAATTCGTAACAAATGTAATACTATTGTCAAAAGTTTCAAAAACCAAATACAAATTGTCACTAAGATGAAACAAGAACAAATTGAAACCCTAAAATTAACAACTACCTACACCGGGGTGAAACCGAGATGATTAGCCGCTCATGGTTGATGCAACTTGATCACCGGATGTTTGGAATGCGGATGGAGTCATCTTGAAGCTTGTAGGATGAAGGAGTGATGGAGAATTAGGGTTTATGAAATGGTGATGATGAGAAGGATGATGGATTGGTGAACTAGGGTTTGATGATTGATCGTGTGTTGGATGATGATGATTTTGGTTGTAGAGATGGAATGAGATGATTGGTAGGTGATTGATCGATGGTAATGGCTCCAAGAACAAGTTTGAACTCCACAAAAAGTGTAACTCCCGAATTGATGTCCAACAACCCCCATCCATTCGTTATTTTGACCCAAACCAACATTGGACGCGCAGCAATATTGGAGGGCCGTCGCCGACGGCCTGATGCCCCGTCGGCGACGGTCCATGCATGTTGATATAGAGCCGACGTGTTAATTTGCTGCTTACGGACAATTTGGGCGACGGAGAATTGCACACACCGTCGGCGACGGACCATATGGTCGTCGGCGACGGCTCCTGGAATTCCAACTTTCTGTTTCCTTCATTTCTCAAGTCCGGTTGATCCGTTTCGCATCCCGGTGGTTCCGTTTTCGCTCCGGTGACTCGTTTAGCTCTCAATTAGCTCCTTAAACTTCACAAGACCTGCAAAACACAAATCCTTTTACAAGTAGGCTATTTGGGATAAAAAGTTAAGTAAAAACATCAACTTAGACATAAACGAACACCGGTTTTCAACCACGCATCACATCCCCACACTTGTCTTTTGCTTGCCCTCAAGCAAATCTGTTTTTCACTTTCACGTGGGTCGAACAAAAAATACACTCCCCATTCCCGATACGAAGGTTAAGGTCCAATGTCATACTAAAGTTCAAACTCTTTACAATTTTCAATATATTTAACGGTAATGTGATTTAAAGTACACAAATGGTTACCCAAGATTAACCCGCCCGTGAAACCAATAATTCATGCACATCCCTCACAATGTTCTCTCCACTCGGCTTATAAATTGGCTAATATTTATAATGTATTAGCACTTCAAAGACTATTCACTCAAAACCGATTAGAACACATACCCGCATAAGCTTGCAACTCAATCATTCTCCACCATTGATCACGAATAGTAAGCACAAGTCAAAAGGTCTTTGAAGGGTTGTAATGGGGCTAGGCGAAGGGTAGGAATTGGGATATTTTAAAGTGGCTAAGGTGGTGAAAATTTGATTTTTTTATTACAAATGACTAGTCTAACAAAACTAACTATAGACACCAAATATGAGGCACAAACATTCGCCTTTTATTCAACAACTACTAACACTTCTTTTTGTGTTTTTCTTCAACGATCTTCACTTCTTTTTCATGATATTTTCTGGGTTTTTTTTTATGCAAATAAACAAGAACAACTATACAAAAACGATTCCTATAATCGAATTTCCATCACACGGGTTTAAAAGAAAAGGTTTAACGGTTATGGGCTATAGGGTGGTCAAACGAAAGGTTTAGGCTCAAAATGGGCAACTAGGGAGTTTGTTCGGGTAAGGATAGATAAATGGTTTTAAGAGAAAAGGTTTACCTAATGCCTTAATCATTCTCGTGCTTGTATTCGGTCTATAGTCTCAAATGTATCAAAAGTTGCAAGTTCTACAATATATGACTAATGGTCCACTCAAACAAAGAAACATAGGTATGTAATCTATGATATAAAAGTGGCTCAAAACCTCACATATCTAAAATGGTATGGTATGTGACATGCATAAAAGACTAGTTTCTTAGGCGGATTATTCCCAAATAATCACCCGTTAAATACCCGTCATGCTATTAATTTGAACTTGACCATGACAAAAGACCAAATGGGTTGTGACATCCCTCGTTGACTTAGTTACTTGTGCTTTAAGACCGCTTTTGAAGCAAGACATTTTTGAAAAATTTTTGAAATTTTCCCCCATCCCCACACTTGAGGTGAACATTGTCCTCAATGTGTAGTATTTAAATGAACGGGTCAAAATCTAAAATTTTTACTACTCCCCCATCCCCACACTTGAGGTACATATTGTCCTCAATGTGTAGGAACTAGAGTTTTAAAACGCACAAGGGATGTGACACGACTAACCCCCCAAAATTTCGCCCCGGAAAAAAATAATATACAAAATACACTCCACTTATTTGCTAATCTAAAGATCAAAAATAAAAAGAAACGTATGCACCTGGTTTGTGAGCTCATTCTTCGTATGCTCCTCTCCTCTTCATGAAAGCGGTTGTCCCACGAACCAAAAGTACCTACAAATCTTAACCCTTGTGTAGAAGCATGCTTCTCACAACCATTAAAATTTGTTAGTTACCTAGTTCTACCACTTTTATGAAAATATTACCAAGCTGTACGTTATTTCATTTTGATTATGTGGAAAATAATTTACAACAACAACACACCTAACTCACTTTCGTAGGAATCACGGTTGCATTTAGCTTATGAAACAAGCCCTTTTAAACCCCCCAATAGCTTGGGAGGACGAGAGGTCTCGTGAGGGTTATATAGGGAACACACCCACAACGTTCATTTAACTAGGCGAGAATTTAAATAACAAAATGGAAATAACGAAAATAAAAATAATATACAACAACAACAACAAAAGACATACCATGCCTCTACCGCTGATATCGCTCGTTTGGATCCACTGGCGGGTTGGGCTGGTATTGATAACCAGTGAGGGACTCGAACATCTCCCTATAGTTATCTAGCGGGCTTGACTCTTGTTGGGATCCTTGGGGTGGCGGTTGGTACGGCATCGGAACAAAACTCGAGCCAACGGCTTCGGGCCAATGAGGGGTTGGATCGGATGGCCCTTGCGGATGAGGAAGGTTGGAGTAATCGGTCCAACCCGAATGTTCAACAAATGGGAGACCGGCTTGATAATCTCTTTGATGGCGTTCTTGATCATGGAGCACCTTGAAGTTATTAATCGCCATTTGGTTAGAGAAAGCCAATGCTCCCCATCGGCGTTGGTCCAACTCTCTTTGTGCAGTTTGGTTCCTAGCCGCTTCTTCTTCCCATGCCTGTCTATGGGCCCTTTCTTCCTCTTGCAACTGTATCATGCGTTCCATTTGTGATTGTTGTAACGCATGTTGCAGCTGTTGTTCCTCCAACTGCTTTTCCACCCTCTCGCGAAAAGATGCTTGAAAACCCCATTGTTGCTGCGAATACGCCCCTTGCGCCTCTTCCCATTGGTTCCTACTAGCATGGTACTCTCTTGCTTCACCAATACCCGCCGACACATTATCGTAGATCGCTTGATCTCCACGGTTCCACAACCGATACGACGGTATTTGCCTTTGATTCACAAAATCTGCCACATTGGCAGAGATTTCCCTATGCTTCCTCCTATACCTTTGCCTCGGTCCCCGCGGCCCGGAAGGATCAACTTCCTCCTCAACATCGGGCATCTCCTCATCGCCCTCTTCTTCATCACCTTCTTCATCACTCCCTTTGTCATTAAACCGATAACTATCCCCTTGCTCATCTTCGACCGTATGCAAATGCCCAAAAGCTTTCACAGTTATTTTCCAATGTCGCCTTATGGAGGCGAAATTGAATTGGTCAATTGGCTTAGACACCCACAGTGAGTCTTGAGGTAATGCATTCTGTTGGAGAATCATGGCGCTAATCAACCTTGCATAAGGAATCATCTTTCGTTTAAACGATTCCCGTGTATCCCATGTGTTGATCATAACAATTTGACGCCACGAGAGCTTGGGCGTCCCATATAACAATGCATGCAAAACCCGACAGTCGGGTGCCTTCACCTTTCCACGGTCTCCGAACCGTACCATAACGTTCTCTAATGAGATACCTTGGAGTATCTTTCCCATCAAAGACAAATCACTTCTCGACTCTCCCGCACCCCCAGAACCTAGTAGGGTGTCCTCTAAAAGCCTCACTGGGTCAGCATCGTTTCTCTTGTTGTCCAAAAACTGATCATACCCATAATATTCATACGTGTCGACCCCAAGTGAGTCAAACCTCGCTATAGCGTTCATATGTTCGAAAGACATGACCATTTGATTTTTCCCAATGTTACCAATCAACTTCCACCTATGAGCCGGTCTATCAGAATGTTCAAAATGAAGGGTGGATAACCACTCACAAACTGCCCCCAAGTATACCCGAGTAGTGATATCCTCACACCAGTCAATCACCCGTTCCCAGCCAAGTTTCTCAAACCTTTTCACTATACCAATCTTCCTAAACTCTTCAACATCTACCGTACGTTCACAAACTGTCCTTTCAGGTACGGATTTTGAAACACCCGTAACCATTTTCATCTTCCACATTTTGGCTTCTAACCTCTTATTGTTGTAACGAGAAAGAGCCTTTGTTTTCTCGTCCTTCCATGCCGAAGCCGATCTACTATTTTTTTCTTCCTCCCACTCCCAATCTTGCCTAATAAGTTGCCCATCACCCTCTACTATATTACTTAGTTGTTCAAAACGTCTTTGATATACCCCGGAGCCCGAACCGGCTCCCGAAGATGAACCTTGACCGGAGGTCTTTGCTTTCTTACTTCCTCGGAACATGGCTACAATCACAAGACAAAGACAACAATAATTAGTACACTCCAAACCTTCAACAATCTCAAACTTTGAACATGGTGTGCAATGTTGAACTTCAATCAAATTTTAAATGTAAAATCGCCTTTTTAAACTTCCAAAGTCGCACATCTTAGCATCTATATTGATTAAACATGTTTATTCCAAAAATTTCGCAAAATTTCATGTTTTCAACAATATTCAACATCACAACTATGTTCAATCATGCATAAATCTAGTGTAATCACATCACCAAGACTAAAGCATGCTCAAATCCCACCCAAATCAAGCAAATATTCTTAAGTTTATGCTAAAACACCCTACATTGTGATAAACAACCTACTCTTAAACAATAAGTTTAAAATTTCGGAAGAAATCAACAATATATATAATAATCATGCATAAATTTACTGAAATTCATACCTTTAGTGTTAGATAACAAGAAGAACTAAGAACAAGTGCAAAACAAGAAACTTGGATGAACACTCTTCAAAACCCTAAAAACTCACGTCCAGAAATCGTGCAAACGAGCACAATTTGATGGAAACCGTTATGGGGGTTTTGTTCCTCTTGAAAAACTACACAATTTAGGCTCAAGAATCAAAGGATTTGGCTGAGAATTGAGAAAGTTATGAAGAAGAGAAGATCTAGGGTTCTTGAGGTGTTTGGTGAAGAAGATGAAGATGGAAGGAGAAGTAGGTGTGATGAATGTGATAATGGATGGTTTAGAATGTGTCTTGGTCAGATAAGGGTCCCAAAAAACGATTTGAGTAGCCTCAAACCCGATACATAAAAGTTTGGAAGTGTTTAAGGGTTTTGGGTTCGAGTCCGGTTACAAGCAACAAATCCTCGTCGGCTGCATTTAGGAGAGCCGTCGCCGACGGCCTGATGTCCCGTCGGCGACGGTGCTTGGATATGGTGGAAGTGGCGACGGCCTAACACGCTGTCTACGGTGAAAAGTGGGTGACGGACGATTTAGACAAGCCGTAGGCGACGATGAGGTTAACCGTCGGTGACGGTGCCCCAAATTCATATTTTTAATTTTAATTTTTTTTTTTTTTTTTTGAAAAATAGGAGGATTTTTATGAACTTTTAATAAAGGGACTATGTACAATCAAAAATCCTAAAAATTATTAAAAATCTTTTTGTGAATTTTTATAAGTTAAATTTTTAAAACGCAATAACCGTCAACGGCCCTACCACCCCCCCAAAAAGTCGTGTATTGTCCTCAATGCACATAACAAAGCCTAAAAACATACCTTGTGTCTTCGTGACCCGTTCGGAATGTCCGGACTTCACACAATCAAGAGAGATTAGTATGGAACAAAAACGATTAACAAACAAAACACACAAACAAATAAATAATTGTACATAACTTTACACAAAATGTTACCGGTCCTTATTAGTCGACCTCGTAAATCGGTGTGCTTGCCACAAAGCTCACCAATTCCTTGTTTTCGTCTACCTTCTCGTTAGCATCAAGAAACGGTTTTAGCCGATGGCCATTTACCGTTTGTCGTACCCCATCCTTCGGGTCCTCGATGGTAACATCACCCAATTGTCCGACCCGGGTGATCACATAGGGTCCCATCCATTTGCTCCGGAGCTTTCCGGGAAAGAACTTGAGCTTCGAATTGTAAAGCCACACCTTTTGGCCAACCTCGAACTCTTTCTTTCTCAACTTGGCATCATGCGCTTTCTTCATTCCATCCTTGTAGTTGGACGCGCACTCATATGTCATTTCCCGTAGCTCCTCCAACTCGCATAACTTAAGTTTCCTTTCCTTACCTGCATCGTCATATTGAACATTAACCTCTTTGATAGCCCATAACGATTTATGCACAAGTTCAACCGGTAAATGACAATTTTTACCATAAACCAACCGGTAAGGTGTAGTGCCAATAGGTGTCTTATGTGCCGTACGGTAGGCCCATAAAGCATCGTTCAATTTAATCGACCAATCCTTACGGTCCGCCCGCACGGTCTTTTGCAAAATCTCTTTGATTTGCCTATTTGACACCTCAACTTGCCCGCTTGTTTGCGGGTGATAGGGGGTAGCAATCCTATGGTCAACACCAAACCGTTTAAGAAGTTTCCCAAACCGAAAATTTTTAAAATGAGATCCTCCATCACTTATGATGACCCGAGGAATCCCAAACCTTGAGAAAATATCGGTTTGAACAAAATTACACACTACGGAATGGTCATTCGTCTTGGTGGCTATTGCTTCGACCCATTTTGACACATAGTCAACGGCCACCAAGATATACAAATTGCCATAGGAATTGGGGAATGGGCCCATGAAATCAATTCCCCACACGTCAAAGATGTCGACTACAAGGATTGGTTGCATGGGCATCTCATCCCTTTTTGAAATACCCCCTAGTTTTTGACACTCTATGCAATTTTTGGCAAACTCATTTGCATCTTTGAAGATAGTAGGCCAAAAAAGACCACTGCTTAACACTTTATGACCCGTTTTGTGACCACTAAAGTGACCACCACATGCAAATAAGTGTAGATGCTGCAACACGCTTGGAATCTCTTCGTCATCAATGCATCTCCTTATAACTTGATCCGCACACTCCTTCCACAAATGCGGTTCTTCCAACCGATAGTACTTGATTTGGGACATGAAGTGTTGCCTTTTCCGTCTATCCCAATGTGCCGGCATATCACCTGTAACAAGATAATTGACAATGTTAGCATACCATGGCAATTTATCTAATTTCATAATGTGCTCATCTGGGAAAGACTCATTGATCTCTACAGTTGTAGGATCCTCTTCAACCATCAACCGGGACAAATGGTCCGCCACAACATTTTCGGTACCCTTTTTGTCCCGTATCTCCAAATCGAATTCTTGGAGCAACAACACCCATCGGATTAACCTCGGTTTTGCATCTTTCTTCTCCATGAGGTACCTAACTGCAGTGTGATCAGAATAAATAATCACTTTACTACCCCATATATATGCCCGAAATTTATCCAATGCATATACCACCGCAAGTAGCTCTTTTTCGGTAGTAGTGTAATTCAATTGTGCATCCGAAAGAGTCTTACTCGCGTAGTATATGGCAACGGGTTTCTTATCGACCCGTTGTCCCAACACGGCCCCCACCGCATAATCACTTGCATCGCACATAATTTCAAATGGAAAAGACCAATTTGGCGATTGCAAGATTGGGGCTTCAACCAACTTCTCTTTCAAATTGTTAAAAGCATTTTGACAATTTTCATTAAAATCAAACGGTTGATCTTTTAACAACAAGTTACATAAAGGCTTGGTTATGTCACTAAAACCCTTAATAAACCGCCGGTAAAAACCCGCATGACCTAGAAATGACCTAACACCTTTAACGGTCGTGGGATACGGTAACGTAGATATGACTTGCACCTTTGCACGATCAACCTCTATCCCACGACTTGACACCACGTGTCCCAACACTATTCCCTCTTGAACCATAAAATGGCTCTTTTCCCAACTTAAGACCAAACTAGTTTCGACACACCTTCTTAACACTTTATCTAGTTGATCCAAACAAGCCTCAAAAGATGACCCAAAAATTGAGAAATCATCCATGAAGATTTCCAAAGACTTCCCCACCATATCTGAAAAGATACTCATCATACACCTTTGGAAGGTGGCGGGGGCGTTACATAACCCAAACGGCATTCGTCTAAATGCGAAAGTGCCGTAGGGACAAGTAAACGTGGTCTTTGCTTGGTCTTCTGGATGGATGGCGATTTGGTTATAACCAGAATAGCCATCTAAGAAACAATAAAAATTTTTTCCCGACAATTTCTCAACTATTTGATCAATGAACGGTAAAGGGAAATGATCTTTGGAAGTTGCGGTATTCAACTTCCTATAGTCAATACAAATTCGCCACCCGGTTACCGTCCGAGTGGCTACCTCTTCACCTGCGTCATTTTTGACGACTTGTATACCCGCTTTCTTGGGAACCGTCTGTGTTGGGCTCACCCATTGGCTATCCGAGATCGGATAAATGATACCCGCATCTAGCCATTTCAGCACTTCCTTCTTCACTACCTCCCGCATGTTCGGATTTAATCTCCGTTGTGCATCTCGAACGGGAGTCACATTCTCTTCCGTGATGATTTTGTGCATCACCACCGAGGGACTAATACCCTTTAAATCAGCAATGGTCCATCCAATCGCCGCCCGATTAGTGACCAAAACATCCATCAATTTCTCCTCTTGCTCCACGGTTAGGTTTGATGCAATGATAACCGGGAGCGTGTTGCCTTCACCAACATAAGCATATTTGAGATGCTTAGGCAACACCTTCAATTCAACCTCCGGAGGCTCTACTAATGACGGCTTCAACTTGGTGTCGATGCTCTCCGGTAAACTCTCAACTTGGTGCGTCCATGTCGGTTTTCCCTCTCTAACCGCAAGCACCTCCAAACTTCTCACTTCCTCGTCTATGCTCTTATCCATCTCCACCTGTGACCTGTCAAACATATAACAATCCTCCATTGTGTTTTCCCCTTCTACGACTGTGTCGCAAAGAGGTATACACGTGTCAACGACGTCCGCCATATAGCATTCATCATCAACTGGAGGGTTCATAAGTCCGGAAAAAACATGCAACCTCAACCTTCGGTTTCCAAATGTCATGTCAACCGTTCCTGTTTTGCAATCAATTTGAGAATTCGCGGTTGCTAAGAACGGTCGACCCAAAATCACCGTAGGTTGTTTGGTTGGGTCCTTGGCCACATAATCAAGCACTAAAAAGTCCACCGGATAGTAGAAATCCTCGATTTTCACTATCACATCCGAAACAATTCCACGGGGTAGTTTAGGTGTCAAATCGGCTAACACCACGGTGGTGTTAGACGACTGAAGTGGACCAAACTCGTATTGGTCATATAAACTACCCGGTAGAATGCTCACGCTAGCACCAAGATCTAGAAGTGCCCGGCTGATTTTAAAATCGCCTACTTGAATTGAAATGATAGGCGCACCCGGATCTTGGAGCTTAGGTGGAAGTGCACCCGAAAGAATCGAACTCACATTTTCGGTTAAATCTAATTTTTTTGGAAATTTGTGAGTGCGTTTTTGGGTACACAAATCTTTCAAGTACTTAGCATACGACGGTACTTGTTTAATTGCATCCAAAAGAGGTAAATTGATTTTTACTTGTTTAAAAATTTCCAACAACTCTTCTTGTTGTGGACCTCTTTTGTTTATAACTTTTTTCACGGGTCCCTTCAATGCTTCGGGATAAGGGGCGGTATTAGCCTCCACACCCTTTTCCTTAGCCTTGGGGACTGGGATGGTCACAACGGGGGTATCATTGTTCTTTTTCAAGTCATTTTTATTTTGACCCGTTTGACCATTCTCATTCTCATCTTCACTAGCATCCTCCACCACCCCTTCAACAAACTGGGGTGATGGTGTTTTGACACCATCATCAACGATTCGACCACTACGTAAAGTAATTTTATTAATTGGTACCTCACGTGTGTTCCTTGAGTTTGACCCTTGATGCTTAGGGTTCATCGCGGTGTCACTTGGGAGTCTTCCCGTGCTTCCTCTCATTTGAGCCATTTCTTCCGCAAGTTGACCCACTTGCTTTGCCAATGCCTCATGTGCTTTATCCCGAATCTCGTTGGTTTTCTTTATATCCTTGATATCATGATGAGATTCCTTTTGCATATTCAACAAAGCATCCATTTTGGCACCCAAATCATCGCCACCGGTTTGATTGTTCGACCCGCTTCCATTACCGCCTTGGTTATTGTAATTTCTTTGGTACCCACCTTGGTAATTATTGTCCCTACCTTGGTACCCTTGGTTATAATTCCGTTGATAACCTCCTTGATTACCACCTTGACGGTTTTGATATGATGCTCCGCTTTGACCTCCTTGGTTACCCGATTGAAAATTCGGGTTCATTTGATTTGAAGCATTACCATATCGGAAGTTGGGGTGATTCCTCAACCCCGGATGATAAGTGTTGGAGTTCATGTCATACTGCTTCCTATCTCCATACACTTGATTGACTTCCTCCGTATAGTCACTCGACCCCGTTGGACATTGTTCCACTCTATGTCCAATATCACCGCAACCTTCACATACCTCAAATTGAACCGCATTTACCTCTTTCTTCTTCATACGAGCCATTTCCCGCTCTAGAGTGGAAATCCGATCTTTAGAGTCAAGATCGGGAAGTGATCGGGAAACGGGGTGTTTTTTAGCTCTATCGGCCGATTCTTTCTCTTTTGACCGCTTACTCATCCGCTCTAAAAACTCCCAATCATCATCTTCGTGATTGCTCAAAAGAGTCCCGTTACTTGTCGACTCGAGACGATTCCATGTTGTGTCATCTAAACCCCGTACAAAACATTTAACCAACTCCCACTTCTCAATTTGATGATGAGGGCATCTTCGCATCATTTCTCTAAATCTTGTAAAGGCCTCATGTAACGGTTCGCCCGATAATTGGCGAAAAGACCTAATTTCGTCACGAGCGTCATCGGTCTTCGCCATTGAGTAGTATTCATCAAGGAACGTTTGTTGCATTTCTCCCCAAGTGCGAATACTATTTGCGGGAAGTGTGAGGAACCATTGTTTTGCCTTATCCTTCAGTGAAAATTGGAATAGTCGAAGTTTGACCTCATCTAAAGCAAAGTTGTGACCCCCGATAGTGCTGCAAACCGAAGAAAATTCCGTCAAATGTGTATACGGTTCGTCGTTAGATCTTCCATTAAAATGAGGAAGTATATTGATGTAATGTGGTTTACAATCAAACATCCTCCTCTCACAAACGATTGGTGAGTCGTTCTCGGTGACAACCGGCCTAAAACGATCATTCACTCCCCGTGGAGGTCGTTGATGACGATGTGGACCGTTAACTTCTTGATCAACCGGTCTTCTATTATCCCGTCTTTCACCTCTTCGATCATCTCGTCCATCCTCTCTTCTATTATCCCTTGGGTTACCACCTCCCACGAAACGAGGAATCCGGTTAAGGTTTGCATTGTTGTTGTTATTATAAAACCCATCATTCCGGTTCCGTTGGTCATTGTTTCGTGGTTGACGGTTGTTCCCATAACCATCATTTCTTCCACCTCCGTAACCGTATTCATCGTTCCCAACGTAATTGGCATTTTGATAGCCAAATTCCTCATCATCATATCTTCTTGCGTTGTAGACGTTTCCCCTATTCACATAGCCCCAATCTTCGTCATCGTTAGCCCTATCATCATAATATCCCCCGTCATCCGACTTTTCCGTATGAACACTCACATGTTCCGGCGATTGATAACCGGGAACACTATAAGGTTCATCATCGGGGATTGCATTCCTCAAGTCGTCGATGTTGAAGAATGGGTCTTCATTTGCGGGATTGCCGCGATCACGATTTCCCCGACGGTCGGAATTGACATTCCGGTCATCTAAGTTAATGGGTAAGGAGTTGTGTCTATGAAGATTTTGTTGTTGAGGTGTTCTTTGATTGTTGTTGGGGTTTTGGTTTTGGAAAGGTGGTATAGGTGGTCCATTGTTGTTGTTACCACCCGGTTGCTCTTGAGGCATGGGTTGCATATTTGGAGCGGGATAAAAGGTTCCTCGGGATTGGAATTGGTTTTGGTTAAGGTTTGGGTGATTGGAGTTTTGGTTTGCCATTGAACCAATTTCAATGGATGATGTATGTTGTGGTGTTTGGTTGGTTTGATTAGAAGCAAGTGTTGCTTCTAACCGGCTTGCTAGGTTTCTTCTTGCAACTCGTTCGATTTCCGGTTCGTAGACTAAAGGTGAAGTCCTCCCGGAGTTCCGCGTATGCATGCACTACCTGTAATCTGCACAAGTAACACACCCCGCGTAACAAGGAAAAAGACAAGTACAAAAAGAAAGCTAAACAAATTAAACAGATAATCACACAAATTCAAACAATATCCAAACACAAAGCGCACGCACTCCCCGGCAACGGCGCCAAAATTTGATCGGAGTGTCGCGCTCCGGTCAAAGATAATAGTTATAAGCCCAAATTACCCTTAACAATGTGTTAGTGGTAGTAAGGGGTCGAACCACGAAGAGTATGTGGTTTGTGTGTGGATTCGAATGAATTAAAACAATTGTCACAGTTTATGAAGCTTGCTAAAGTATTTTTGTATTTTTGTTTAAATAAGAGATATGAGTTTAGACTAATTGAATTGATTAAATTGATGAACAACTAATGATTAACGATTACGAGAAAATGGTTACTAGAACAATAATAATAAAAAGGAATCACGCCCGGTTTCGGTAATTGTTAACCTAGGATTTCTACAAGTTTTAGTTTCAACTCAAATGCATTCGATTAACGGATTTAGTGTACCGTGACTTAGGTGCTACTAACTATCAACGCCCCGAAGAACGGACAAAAAGACACTTTGTAATCAACACAAGTAAATCCTAACAACGACAACGTACAATTACATATCACCGTTTCGCAAAGTCATAACTTTTAACATCGTTCGACAATTCACGAATTCGTAACAAATGTAATACTATTGTCAAAAGTTTCAAAAACCAAATACAAATTGTCACTAAGATGAAACAAGAACAAATTGAAACCCTAAAATTAACAACTACCTACACCGGGGTGAAACCGAGATGATTAGCCGCTCATGGTTGATGCAACTTGATCACCGGATGTTTGGAATGCGGATGGAGTCATCTTGAAGCTTGTAGGATGAAGGAGTGATGGAGAATTAGGGTTTATGAAATGGTGATGATGAGAAGGATGATGGATTGGTGAACTAGGGTTTGATGATTGATCGTGTGTTGGATGATGATGATTTTGGTTGTAGAGATGGAATGAGATGATTGGTAGGTGATTGATCGATGGTAATGGCTCCAAGAACAAGTTTGAACTCCACAAAAAGTGTAACTCCCGAATTGATGTCCAACAACCCCCATCCATTCGTTATTTTGACCCAAACCAACATTGGACGCGCAGCAATATTGGAGGGCCGTCGCCAACGGCCTGATGCCCCGTCGGCGACGGTCCATGCATGTTGATATAGAGCCGACGTGTTAATTTGCTGCTTACGGACAATTTGGGCGACGGAGAATTGCACACACCGTCGGCGACGGACCATATGGTCGTCGGCGACGGCTCCTGGAATTCCAACTTTCTGTTTCCTTCATTTCTCAAGTCCGGTTGATCCGTTTCGCATCCCGGTGGTTCCGTTTTCGCTCCGGTGACTCGTTTAGCTCTCAATTAGCTTCTTAAACTTCACAAGACCTGCAAAACACAAATCCTTTTACAAGTAGGCTATTTGGGATAAAAAGTTAAGTAAAAACATCAACTTAGACATAAACGAACACCGGTTTTCAACCACGCATCAATGTTCATCCTTCAAGGTTTTGAAAACAAAAGTTAAGTATGGGGCCAAGGTGTAGATCGAACGGGTGACAACCCGTTCGGATGACAGTCCGGTCGGAAGGTAGTCCGATCGGACGGCATTCCGTCCTGGTCGTTCCGTTCGTCTTACACTTGGTTGTTTTGATAGTTTGTCATTTTGTCGAGATGTTTTGATAGCGTGTTAAGCAACAGAAACCTCGTCAATACTTGGTACTCCTGATCGGACAGGAACCACCCAAATCCGATTAGTTACTGTTCGAGACGGTGTTCCATGTTTAACCCGAAATCGATAAACCTCGTGGAGAGAATCCAGATCTTGGGCCACACAACCACAGGAATGAGTAGGAAGTTGGTGCAAGCTCCGATTCTATCGGTTTTGAGTGCATTGAGTGTAAAAGAGTTGAAAGAAAGTTGGAAAATCATCTTTCAATCCATTTCATTGCGACTATGTTTAGATCTATGAAAGATCTTTGTTTGTTTATGCGGAAATCGGTTAGATCTAAGTTGTTCTTGGTGGATTGAGGCCAAAACATGAAGTTCTCAAGAACACATGATGACGTCATCCTAGAACACCTTGAATCTTGATGATTTCACGGTTAAAAGTTAAGATTCAAAAGATAGAAAGGTGTAGGAGTGCGTGTGGATTAAGGAAGTACAAGATTTAGGACGAGATCTTACCGGAATTGCGAGAAATCGGAGAAAAAGCAAGGTTAGAGCGCTGGTCGGATGAGAGTTGCCAAAAGTGGAAAGTATGATGGTGACATGGGGTATTTATAGGGTTACCCAAAGTGGAAAGGAGCTGGTCGATCGGATGGAAGCCCGGTCGAATAGTTGTCCGATCGAGCGGCAGCTCGATCGAACGGCTGGTCGATCGGCTGGTCTCCTGTTCGACCAGTCGCTTGGTTCGAGTGTACGGCGCGACGAGTTTTGCCGTTTCGATTGCGATTGCGAGCGTTTAGATGCGTTAGAGTTTCCTAGTCAAATTACTTTTAATCCCAACTACTATATCAACATACAAGCGTCCTTGTTTCATATTCGTTTAGCGTTGCGATTCAATTGCGATTGAGTTTCGATTGTGTTTCGATTGATTACCACACATAACATAAATAAACATGCACAAGTAACACATAAGGCACACACGCACGTATAACAATAACCACATTGCGTAATTCGAGTTGCGAGTGCGATTGTGATTGCGATAAAGCGATTAATCATGCGATAAATGTCGAATAAACCTCGATTATTAATAAGTACTCCACATAATACAACTAAAGTAAAACATAAAATAGACTATCTACAAGTCAAAGAAGTCAAAACAGGAATTGAGCAAGGAGAGACAGATCGAGATTAGCAATCTTTTCTTCCTTTGACTTCAATCTTGACTTTGACTTTCGAAACACGGGGTGTTACAATAATGGGTAATAAAAAATTATGCATGTCTTGATGGATTATATTGGGTCTTGTCGATCATGATAGCTCTTAATGGGCCATTATGGGCTTTACTAGGTCTTAAGGGTTATATCGGGTTGTATTGAGTCATACTGAATCATAATGGACGTTAGTAAATCATAAATGTCTTAGAGAAATGTATTGGGTCTTAATAGTCACGATGGTTGTTAATGGACCATGGTGTACTTTATTAGTTCATACTAAGTTTGAAGGGTTATATGAGGTTGTAGTGAGTCTTGCTTAATTGTAATGGGCAATAATAGATCATACGTATATTAATGGATTGTATCGGGTCATAATTGTCACGACAACTCTGAATGAACCATGGTGGGCTTTATTAGGTCAAATGGCCGTTAATTTGTTATATTTGTTTATAGTGAGACATACTAAATAAGAAATGGGCGGTAGTAAATCATACATATATAACAACTAATATTGGGCCTTAGTAGTAATCGTGACTCTTAATAGACCCACTACAAGCTATATTGATATATAAAGACACTTGATCGACTAATCTTCATAATTTTATAACATATTTAGATACATATTAAATTAATTAGGTTTTTTTACCTACACGTAAACTATAATTAAATTTGATTGAAATAACTAAACAATATTTGAATTAGATGAAAATATATAGATCATAATATTATGTTTAAGCTTCATAGTTTTCTTTTTAGATTATAACTTCTTTATCTTTATATAAAATATATTTATATTGAAATTCTGTAATTAATTAATCTAAGTAGTTGTATATTTTTAACTAGGTTATAACCCTGTGTATTACACGGGTTGAATGAATGAATTTTGTATACTAAATAATAAAACAATATATATTTTATAAACCTCATTTATTACACGAGTTGAATAAATATAAGTTTATATATTAAATAATAAAACAATATATCTTTAAAAACATTTGTTATATATTGTTGTTAATAAAATCATTGATTTTATATTTGTAATTTTGTTTAGTATTATTTTATTAAAAAGTGCGTATTATACATATAATTATATTAGGTATTAAGTTATTGATGTCATCCAAAATGTTTTTCGATTTTATGTCTAGCGTTATATTTACCATGGTAAAATAAAGTTTATTAGAGATAATTACATCATTGTAAATAATAAGAGTAAATTTGCATATTACAAATAAAAAGTAGGTGTCCGTCAAAAAGAAGTAATAATTTGGGTAAAAGGAAACTAAAACATGTAGCTGTTACATAACACGTTAGGTAACATAAACAATGAAGATAATATGATGTAGAAAATCAAATAAATAACATTATAAATGAGAAGTATACATTAAATTTAAACTAAATAAAAATTATCTATAATTAAGTAGAAGAAATTAAGCTACATAATATTAAGTAGGAGAGTTATTTATAATTAATTAGAAAAGATTAAACTGAGTAAAAATTATCCATAAGAGATTGGCGGAAATATAAAAAGATACATGGGCTAATATGATGATATGTGTCCCAAAATGGTTTCTTTTATTATACAGTATAGATATATATAGATAGAGGTGTACAAAAAAACCGGTTCTAGAACCGTAACAGGAAAAAAAAAAGCAAAACCGTTTTTTTAAAACCGGTTTTAGAACCGAACCGGCGGTTTGTGTCCGGTTACCATTCTTGATCTGGAAAACCGGTTAATAACCGAAACCGGTGTTAAAAAACCGGATAAAAACCCTTTTTTTTGGCAAAAACCGGTTAAAACCCGATCCCAACCAGTTAATCCAACTAACTTATCAATTCATTCCAAACAATTATCATATAGTTAAGAATTATTAAGTGAATATTCAATTTATGATAGTTATTAATTACTTTCTAATGTTCAGTTAACTAATTTTGAGTGAATGTTCCGTTTTTTTTTTAAATATAGTTCAATGGATATACAATTTGGTGATTAAAAATTTAAAAAAAAAGAATCATACGTTAATTGTAAATGTAATTAACTGATGGAAGTGTATGGTTTGATAAAAGATAGATTCAAATTTTAAGAAAAGAATTGAATGCATGAATAATATTAAACACGAGAGTAAATTACAAGTTTTGTCCTTTATGTATGTCCAAAATTGCAGGCGTTGTCCTTTGTCTTTAAAATTGACGAGTTTTATCCTTAATGTTTGCAAATCTTGCACGTTATGTCCTTTAAGGCAAACCCAGTTAATTTTTTTTTTTGTTAACTCTGATCATTTGCCTTGCACATGAGGGCATTGTTGTCATTTCATCTCATCAGGGACCATTGTGTAAAAGAATTTGTCTTCAGGGACTATTGTGTAACTACAGAAAAGATATTTACTTCACACCAACCCCCTTTCTTCTCCTTCTTCTTCGATTACAGCTGCACACCCACACCGTCTCTCTCATCTTACCGGTGGTCGGAGCCGGTGCCGGTCGTAATCCCGGCGACGGGTCTTCCACAGTTGCACACCCACCAAAAACCCCCTAACTTCCCTTTCACCTCATCTCCCCGGTCAAACACACACGCACCCACACATTGGGTCACCTCTGCTCTCCATCTCGTGGCTCTGACCGACGTGTGATCCCTAACTTCATGTGTCTGGGCGGCGATTTCACCAGAGGCAACGGCATAGGCGGTGAGTCGATCTACGGCAACAAGTTTGCTGATGAGAATTTCGTTAAGAAGCATACCGGTCCTGGAATTCTGTCGATGGCGAACGCCGGTCCGAACACGAATGGATCTCAATTTTTTATATGTACTGCTAAGACTGAATGGCTGGACGGTAAGCATGTGGTGTTTGGACAGGTTGTTGAAGGTATGGATGTTGTTAAGGCGATCGAGAAGGTCGGATCTGGAAGCGGAACTACTTCTAAGCCTGTAGTTATTGCTGATTGCGGTCAACTTTCTTAGATCTGTTAACTGATAGTTTGAGTCTTGATGTTTTGGTTATAATTATGCTTTGTGAGGGTTTGTGTGAGGTTTGTGATATGGTGATTTCAGCGTCTGCTTTGTGAGGGTTTGTGTGAGGTTTGTGAGGGTTTGTTAAGTTGATTGTTGTATGTTCCATATCTGTTGGAAATGACTCGATAAGAAAATTGTTTTTTTTAATTTGATTGGAAAGTCAACGAGGTGGGTTAGGGGCGGCACTGGTTGTGGGAGCTGGGTTAAGGGCGGTGGTGGTTGTGGGAGGTGGGTTAGGGGCATCGAAGGTGATTGTGTGAGGTGGGTTAGGGGCGACGGTGGTTGTGGGAGGTGATTCGGGGCGGGGCGGTGGTGGTGTGCGGTAGTTGGAGATCTTGATGACAGTGGTGGTCGTGGTGGAAGGTGGTGGCTCCGGTGGGTTGATGGTGGTGGTAGTGCTAGAGAGAGAGTAGGAGAGAGAAAGCTATAATAATAATAATATTTTTAAAAATATTATGTTTTCTTTTTTAAAATAATATTAAATAAATGGGTAAAAAGACTAAAATGCCCTTGTGTAATCTGATTTAACCAAAAAATTTAACTAGGTTAGGGCTAAAGGACATAACGTGCAAGATTTGCAAACATTAAGGACAAAACTCGTCAATTTTAAAGACAAAGGACAGCGCCTGCAATTTTGGACATACATAAAGGACAAAACTTGTAATTTACTCTTTAAAATAGTATTTTACTTAAATATAAAAGTCCTCAAAGTGGTTTCTTTTATTATATATTATAGATAACTACTTTCTCCCTCCTAGTTTTTAATATACTAAAGATAAAAAAGATTAATAATTTATTCGCAAAACTATTTTTCCCTCCTAATTTCCCTCCTTAATAATCAAATTTTCCCTCTCACTCTCCACAGAAAATTAGAAGTCTACCATCAATCACCATATCACCATAACTTTTAGCAAGGAATTTGAGATAAAAGTAATTAAGTAAAAACATTGAAGTATATTATGAATTTATGACAGTGGTAAACTTATTTGATAAACTCTTTTGAAAAATAAAAAATAGATTATGATCACAATTTTTTTTTTTTTTTTTTTGTGTGGGTTTTCGTGGGTTATCTTAATATAAAAGATTTTAACAATCTTAGTGTATCAGTTTGCTAACAAAACTATTTTTAACTTTTAGGATTTCATGAAGTTGGGAGTAGATCTAATTGAACAAGATGTGTTGATTCACGAGTCGCTCATTCAAGAAGGGTTACAATTAGGTAAGCAATGAATGTTTTGTCGATTAATATTCGTGGGATTGGCTCCCGGGGTAAACCGGGTTGGATAAAAAATTTGAAGAATGATTTTGGGGTTACGTTTCTTGGTCTTCAAGAAACGATGTCGGATTTTATTTCTGCGGGGCTGGTGTCTTCTTACTGGGGTGGTATGGGTTGTGAATTTGAATTCGTTAATTCCATTGGCAACTCAGGCGGCATCCTTAGCGTTTGGGATACGAATTTCTTTTCGAAAGATCAGGTTATCAAAGATACTAATTTTCTCCTAGTGTCTGGTTTGTTAGCTGATAGAAAGAGTCGAATAAACTTTTTGAATGTTTATGCCCCTCAGAATAATTCTGATAAAAGAAATTTGTGGGAGAGAATGTCTCGGGTTATTCAAGCGGGTCAAGGTTGGTGGATTATATTTGGGGACTTTAATGCGGTCAGAGACCCTAGTGAAAGGAAAAATTCTGTGTTTGACCCGATATGCGCTAAAGATTTCAATGACTTTGTGGATGAAGCGGGTCTTAGAGAATTTGACTTAAAAGGAAAGAAATTTACCTATATGGTCAATCGGGGTGGAGAAGTTAAACTAAGCAGAATCGACAGGGTGTTTGTTTGTGAAAATGTATTCAACAAGTGGCCTCAAGCTCATGTTAGAGCGCTTAAAAGAGGTTTATCGGATCATGCGCCTCTTCTTCTTTCCCTAGTCGATACTAATTTCGGGCCGAAGCCATTCCGATGGTTCGACTCGTGGTTAGACAGACCGGGTTGCACGGATATTGTGAATTCTGTTTTTGGAGAATGGGTTCCGGTGGGTCCGCATGATTTGAACCTGACGTATAAACTAAAGGCCCTTCGTGAAAGGCTTAAACCTTGGTTTAAAGAGTGCAAGCGTAAAGATGTTGAAGAGGAACAAAGACTTAAACAAGAGAAGGAGGACTTGGAAGTCATTATGGAACAACAGGATTTAGAAGAATCCGATTTATGGATATGGTCGGAGTGTGTGAAATGTTTGCAAGAGATTGATTTTTATAGAACTCGTGATATTAAACAGAAATCTCGAATTCAATGGGGGTCCCTTGGAGATGAAAACTTGTGCTTTTTTCACAATGTGGTTATAGGTAGACAAGCGAGAAACGCGATCCCGGGTCTCGAAGTTAGAGGTGAATGGGTATCCAAACCGTCTATTATTAAACGTGAAGTGCTTTCTTTCTTTAGAGATCGGTTCAAAGAAAACGTCAAGATTCGGCCGGAAATTGTCTGTTCGGGTTTGAAGCGTATTTCGGAGCAAGACGGTTCTTTTCTGATAGAGCCGTTTTCTAAACATGAAATTAAAGTCGCTGTGTTTGATTGTGGCTCTAATAAGGCACCGGGCCCGGACGGTTTTAACTTTCGTTTTGTGAAACATTTTTGGGATTTATTGGAGCAAGATTTTTATAATATTTTGGATGAGTTTCACAGAACAGGTACCATGAATGCTGGATGCGGCTCCGCTTTCATCACTTTGATCCCGAAGGTAAAATCGCCTTTGGGTCTCAAAGATTACAGACCTATCACTCTCATTGGGATGATTAGCAAGGTCATTTCCAAAGTCCTTACTAATCGCTTAAAGAGGGTTGTGGGCAACGTTATTTCAGACTCTCAATCGGCATTCTTATCGGATCGTTTCATTCTTGATGGCCCGCTTGTGGTGAATGAACTTTTGGAATGGTTGAAAAAAAGGAAGAAAAAAGCGTTTCTTTTAAAGATAGATTTTGAAAAAGCCTACGACAACGTCAATTGGCATTTTTTATTATCTATGTTGAACCAAATGGGCTTTTCGTCTTTATGGTGCAGGTGGATTAAAGGTATTCTTGATTCAATTCAAGCGTCGATTCTTGTAAACGGGTCGCCGACATTCCAGTTTAAAAGCGAGAAGGGTCTCCGTCAAGGCGATCCCATCTCTCCTTTTTTATTCTTGATAGTCATGGAATGTCTTAAGTTGATGATGGAGAAGGCGAAAAGTATTGGAGAGCTCAAAGGCATTAAGTGTCACACCCCAACCGATGGCGGAATCATCGGGGCGCGGCACTAGGCGAATCAGATTGCTCAAGAGAATCCATAACAACTATATTGCGATAATATTTAATACATTCGTTATCCCATACTAACAAACAATACAATCACATAAGTTATCACAGATTTCTTGTCCTCTCGAACAATACAAATCCGACAACCTAGATTTTAGTTGAGTTTCTAGACTTCCTAGCTTGATTTGATAT
Source organism: Helianthus tuberosus (assembly GCA_030545235.1). Lineage (NCBI taxonomy): Eukaryota > Viridiplantae > Streptophyta > Magnoliopsida > Asterales > Asteraceae > Helianthus > Helianthus tuberosus. The sequence continues at coordinate 170,177,026 of CM060452.1, forward strand.
AGTCTGCGACCTAACCTACAACATACGTTAAAATATTTGTCAATACAAAAGTATTGGCGAGTACACAGGTTTGGTAAGTAGCATAATAGAATAAAACGTGTAGCGAATTTTCACATGCATAAACGTAACACACGACATATATACTCATAAAGCAGATACTACCAACTAAGTCCTCGATGCTCGAATATGCGATGGCAAACTAGACCCCGTCGGGCGCAATAGTACTATACTAGTCATGGTGGGACGTCGCGAGTATAAGCCCTAGCACATATGCAACTAGCATCACGTATGTCTATGCATAACAATTATTCGCAAGTGATAATTCGATTGATTGAATAATTCGTTTGATAAGTTCGATTTGTTAGAAACGTATGTTACACCCAAAATGTGATTAAAAGGGGTCAAGTATACTCACAGTGCGTATTTAGCGAGAATATAATTTGATTGAGTCGATTGCGAGTACGTTTGCGTTAATCATTGAAGGATATAGTAAACGATGCACGGTTAAGCGAGAATAGCATCGAAAAGTCAGTTATCCGGTCGGATGGTGCTCATCCGTTCGGATGGGCTCATCCGATCGGATGACCATATGGATCGGATGGGCTGCTCCGGTCGGATAGCAGTGGTTCGATCGGATGGCCTGCTGTCCGATCGGGTGGCAGCCTGTCCGATCGGCTGGGCTGCGGTCCGATCGGCTGGGCTGCTGTCCGATCGGCTGGCAGCCTGTCCGATCGACTGGGCTGCTGTCCGATCGGCTGGCAGCCTATCCAGCTGATATTCGACAAATTTTGAAGGTTTTTCAGCGGTTTTGCTTGGGACGGTGTTCCTTCATGCTAAACAACTGAAATTCCATCAAGTTTGACTCGTTCTGACGGCCGGGAACCACCCCGTTCCATCAGATCTGGCCGTTATTGATGGCTTTTCTCAAGTTTAACCCGAAATCACACACACTATGGCTAGGCAACTTAGGTTTGGTGAGATTCGTTATAAAACAGGTGAAATTACTTAGATCCGAGCTGTTTATGGTAAGAATGAGGTCACACTTTGAAGTTCTTGTGAACTTAGGGTGACATCATCTTCAAGGCACCTCGAATCCTTAGGAATCACACAACTTCATGATTAGAAAACATAGTTTTAGGCTTGATTTATGTAAAAACGCATGGAAATCACTCAGATCTGAGTCGTTCTTTCCTGGGATGACATCACCCTTGAAGTTCATAAGAACTTCATGGTGACAACACCCTAGAATGCCCAAAATCCAGAGATTCCATGGTTAAAAGTGGAGATTTAGCAGGTAGAAAGGTGTAGAATTAGTTATAGATCAAGGAAGTACAAGATTTGAGTTAAATACCTACGAGAATCGCGAGAAATCGAGAGATAAAGGGGTTGGAACATCTGGTCGAACAGCAACAGTGACAACAAGTGTGTTTGAGGTGAATGAGGGGTATTTATAGGCAAGGAGGAAGGAAAGGAGGGCAGGTTGGCCTGGATCGGACGGCCCGTTGGATCGGCCGGCATGTCCGTCCAATCGGTTGGCATGACCGTCCGATCGGTTGACATGCCAGTCCGATCGGCTGACATGCCTGTCCGATCGGTTGGACCGTGTCTGTCCGATCGGTTGGTCCATCCGATCGGTTGGCATGTCCTGTCCGATCGGTTGGACTTGTCCTGTCCGATCGGTTGGACATGTCAGTCCATCCGGATGGCCACTCTGGCGCGATGGATTTCTCCGTTTTTGATCGTTTCGATAGCTTTCGAAGTACACGCTTTTCGTAGTCAATTTATATTATATATATATATATATATATATATATCACTAAGGGTCATATTTACGTATCCATAATCCAAAGTTTCGATATAACCTTCGGTTTCCGATTCGAGTATGCGATTATTAGCGACGTTTCACGGCCACCAAGGAGGGTAGTATTGGTCCTCTCTCGACGTCATCGTGAACGCTATTGCGAGTTGTGCCATAATGACTGATGGGGTACCATTCTCTCGTATTGTCATCATCGTCACGACGACTGGAGCTATAGCACTCACCCGAGAGTCCTTGTTAGCGTTAGTTGTTTGCGTTCGACACACCACGGCCACTGAGGAGGGTAGAATAGGTCCTCACTCAATGCCTCCGTGAGTGTTAGTGTTCGTGATAATAGTGTATAGTATAGCAATATTGTATTTCGAGAATATGCGATTATCCTTCGAATAGCGATATATACGATATAGTTACATTATGATCCGAATCTTTGGTGCTAGGCGTAACGAGTATAACGAGTAGTAACAACGCACAAAAGTGCGGGTTGTTACAATCTCCCTTACTTTAGGAAATTTCATCCCGAAATTAAACCAACAGGTAGACTTTTGAGGTTTGATCTTACGTAAGTAGCGATACAGCGAGTGATTTGACCGAGAGTCGACAAGCGAGAGTGTTTCGAATAAGAGAGATCGATTGCGATAGCGAGAAAGTGACGTAAAGACGAAAGTAATGTCCCACGAGTTGGCGTTCCAAAGTACCTTGTCTTGCGTAGAATTCGTTAGTTCGATGCGATTGCAATTTTAAAGGACTTGAAAAGGTTTCTCATGACGTTGAATTAACTAAGTCGATCGTTAACCAACGTTACAAGAAACATTCGTTTTTAGACACTCAAAAGAAATTTTGGATGGAATTTTTGAAAATTTTCCTTTTAACGTGAGGTCAACGGAGTCGATGTTAACCGATGTTGCAAGGAAGTTTAAGTTTTTAAACATTTTAAGGAATTCAAAGATGAAAACAAGGGTTACGTAAACTCTCCTATGACATGGGTTCAAGCCGAATTCGATGTCGAACCAATGTCTTAAGAAGGATTTTGTTTTCACGTTGTAAAAGTTTTGGGAAAACTGGGCTTATGAAACTTTTCTTGGACATGGAGTTAAGCTGATTCGATGTTAACTCCACGTCGTGAGAAAATTTCACTTGTCCACTGGTTTTAAATCAAAAATTTTGTAAAAAGACGTTTTAAATCAGTACAAAAGGTAGTTAATCACCGAGCGCCACTTGGCACTTTCCCACGAAAGTTTGTTAATATGTTTAAAGCACTTATATATAGGAAGTATCAGCGGCGTATCCACCATGCTTTGCCCATATTACTTCTGTTTCGTGTGGCAGTGTAAGGTGTGCCGATATGACACGGATAGAATTGCGTTTACTCGATCCAATCGATAGAGAGTCGGAACGAGCATAAGATAGAATCGAATAGGTTAATCCGGCGAGTTGAATAACGCGTTTTTGATTAGATTCCTTATTGAACCCACATGGCACGTTTCCACGAGTGTTTGCTAACATGGCGAAACACCATGTTTAACCAGGTTAGTTTTGCCTCGTGAAGTGATGTCATCCGTACTAATACCACACAGACTGTAACGAACACCAATGAGCGAACAAGCGGTAGACTATACACGACAAGCGATAAGCGATTAGGTTATTAAGCGAATAACATAACATAACACAACACTAGTAACGACGGCGACGATAAACGAATTACGATAAGCGGCAGTTGTTGCGTTGCAAGCGATGAAGGTATGCGGTTCGATTTTGATTGATTAACACCACAGAGTTTAACTAACATTAGACCCCACATGGCCTTTTTCCACGAAAGGTCGCTGATATGACTGAAACACCTTGTTTTAACCATATGAGCTTCATCTCGTGAAGCGAGGTCATGCGTGCTAACTTAACACGAATATCACAACTAATGGTATAGCGATAGATTGATACACGGCAAACGATATAGGTCCACAAAATAAGCGATAGAGATTGCGAGATACACATGACAAACGATTGCGATTAGTCGAGTTTTGTTTCGAACAAGCTTTACGGTACGTTGCGACGCATCATGGTTATCGAGGAGGGTAGAATAGGTCCTCACCCGACAACATCGTAGGCGTTAATGTGCTTGATGAGATTGATTGCTTTTAGACTTACGACCAGTCTTGCATTGATGCAATTGTCCTGCGAGGTAGACTCTCCAGAGTCCATCGATGAGGCGATTGCATTGCGTTTGCAGACTTACGACAAGTCTTGCGATGATGCAATTTCAGTTGTTACGCCTTGCGATTGAGTGTAGTGTGTCGAAAGTAATCACAATAGTATAATAGGTCTAATAACGTTCAACTCCACGTGGCACTTTCTTCACGGAACTTTGGTAGTATGATAAAGCACATCTTGCTTGACCCCTACTACTTTCATCCCGTGATTTGGTGTCACCTTTTGTCAAAACGCTATGGCACCTTAGAATTCACTACGATCTCCGTGCACTGACCCAAATAGTCCCGTGTGCACCCGTGATTAATCGTTCCTTGCACGTTTATCGTATCTCGTTCTAAGAGTGTAGTGAGGGTAAAACACATTATTTCGTGATATAGTATATAGCATGCGCGTGATTCTAGTCTAAGTGCGACGACTAGAGTGTGATAGAGAAGACGAGAACGAGAGTTAATGTTACGCATTGTGGCAACATCGAGTAATAGAATAATAGAGTAGGTTCAAAACTTAGAAATTAACGTCGAATAATCGTATCGTTACAACTTTATCCTACGCTGGCTAGATGTCTGATGCTGAAGACTTTTGCTGGAGCTGTTGTTGTTGTACTCAAGTTCACGGTTCGATGCGGCAGTTGCGGGTGAAGTGACCGTAACGGTTGTAGTTATTGCAATAGCGACAGTCAGCCCAAACTGGATGATGATAAGTACACGAGTAACACTGAGGATGTGCTCCAGTGTAAGCTCGTTTCGGAAACATCGGAACTGCTTGAAGAGGTTTTGGTTGCAGTAGTTCGGTTGTCGATGAGCTCAGGCTTGAAGTCTTTCGCTTGTGGCTGGGTTTTTCAGTGTCTTGCGATGAGGTGTCGTCGTTGGAGGATCCGTCTGAGGACTCACTTGCAGAGTCTTTGGCCGATTCGTCGTTGGAAGAACTGTCGGCAGATTTGCCAGAAGAATCGGCAGCAGATTCGTCAGACGAATCGTCAGCAGATTCATCAGAAGAATCGTTAGCAGACCCGTCAGATGAATTGTCAGTAGATTCATCAGGAGAATCGTTGACATGATCGTCTGAGGGATTATTGTCGATCGCTTGATAAGCTTGCTTGACAGGATTTCTCGAGAATAACCCTTCCGTGAGTCGTTTGTTGTTGATTTCCGCGGCTAAGCGGTAGGTTTCTTCGATGGTAGCATGTCTTGCAGCTTCGAAAAAATCACCCACACACTCAGGCAAGCCGCGAATATACTTCGAAATGGCTTTTTCTGAAGTGTTGACTTGACCTGGGCAGATTATGCTAAGCTGCTTGAACCTTGCGGTGTAGCCAGCATTGTCACCTTTGGTTTGCTTGATTTCCCAAAATTCGTTTTCTAGTTTCTGAATTTCGTGAAGAGGACAATACTCTTTCTTCATGAGCTCCTTCAGCTCATTCCAAGAGAGAGCGTAAGCTGCGGAGATTCCACGTTTGTTACGTTCGGCGGTCCACCAGTCAAGTGCTCGTGATTGGAATACTCTGGTAGCGCAAGTAGTGCGGAAACTATCGGGACACCCACTTTGATGAAGGGTAACTTCGATAGAGTCGAACCACTGGAGTAGTTGAGAAACACCTTCTTCACCTGTAAATTCCATCGGGTCACAGGCTTTGAAGTGTTTGTAGAGGAAAGTAGATTGCGGCTCCTTTGTCTTAACGTCTTCCGAAGTTCGAGAGTTGATAAGAGAGTGCACTCGTGTGGCAATCTGAGGAAGGACTTTGACCACTTCCCTGGTCACAAGTGAGGCAATCCTCTTTTCGCCCCTTCGTTTGGCTCGTCTCTTTGCTAACATTCTCGAAGTAGAGTTGTCGGAAGGCATCTAGACAGAAAGAGACTTGGAGTGAGATTCGATCATAATGATTTTTGAGTTTTGCGATGCGATTGAGCACGTTCAAAACTTGGTGCGATAGTATAGTAGTAATACGAGTCACATAGGAGCCACATAGGAGACACGAATTTCCTAAGTTCTCACACAATGACTTGTTGTTTACACGTATATATATGTATATATTTGTATAAATGTAATTTGTAATCATACACGTACAGGTCGATTTAGAATATGCGAGGACGCGTTGAGGTGAGAAAACGATAGCGAAGGTGATAGATTATGCATTAGTTTTGTTGCGAACATTCGGGTTTCATTTTAGATTGCGATGGCTGTGCGAATTGTGCGTCTATAAAGTAGGGAGTGAAAATTGTTAAATCGAGAAATCGATAACGCGTAAAGTTTCAAAACGTAAATAAGTTCCAGCCAGTTGTAAAGTTGGCGGTTCGTACGATAGAGTGCCTTGGGGGTTTAGGCGTCGACTAACCCAGGTAGCCCAACTACATTCAACAAGCTCGTGCACGCGCGTTGACTTAGATGACTCCATGCTTCCACTGGGATGCAGCTCATGGCATTCGTCTTCCTAGGCCTCGCGTGGCTCGAGTTATCGTGATAGTCGAGTCCTTGGTGAGAGCTTTTTGAAACTAGTTTATAGGGAGTGGAACGGCTTATTAAGGTACGGGTTTCACCCCTGACTTAATAGTTTCGTTCCTAATTGTGGTTATGCTCTTCGAATAAATTCGTGAGTTCCACTAGATTTCGAAATGGAGACTTTCGTCGAGATGTGGATGTCACTCCTAACTCGATGAAAGGTTCTCGTGCTAGAAAAATGCGCTAAATGAGCAATCCTATCGAGAGTTCTTAGTTTTCACACCTGATCTCGACTGGATCGCTCGGTTTCGTTATGCGGGTTTTTTTGAAAACATGTGTATTGTGTCGGCCTTAGGGAAGGCTAAGTAGTATTTCAGCCTTAGGAAAGGCTTCTTCGTGTGAAGTTGTAGTACGCGGTGTTCACACAAAGTTGTAGCTTTTATCAATTTCGATCGAGAGTATCAAGTAAACCCGATACAAGCCCCACTGGGTTCGTACGAGTCGGCCTGTTGGTACTTAGACTATAGACTAGGTCAATTTCTAAGACGTCGACCCAGACTAGGTCGAGTCTGACCTAATTCCCTATAGTTATGGCTCTGATACCAATCTGTCACACCCCAACCGATGGCGGAATCATCGGGGCGTGGCACTAGGAGAATCAGATTGCTCAAGAGAATCCATAACAACTATATTGCGATAATATTTAATACATTCGTTATCCCATACTAACAAACAATACAATCACATAAGTTATCACAGATTTCTTGTCCTCTCGAACAATACAAATCCGACAACCTAGATTTTAGTTGAGTTTCTAGACTTCCTAGCTTGATTTGATATAGTCTGCGATCTAACCTGCAACATACGTTAAAATATTTGTCAATACAAAAGTATTGGTGAGTATACAGGTTTGGTAAGTAGCATAATAGAATAAAACGTGTAGCGAATTTCCACATGCATAAACGTAACACACGACATATATACTCACAAAGCTGATACTACCAACTAAGTCCTCGATGCTCGAATATGCGATGGCAAACTAGACCCCGTCGGGAGCAATAGTACTATACTAGTCATGGTGGGACGTCGCGAGTATAAGCCCTAGCACATATGCAACTAGCATCACGTATGTTTATGCATAACAGTTATTCGCAAGTGATAATTCGATTGATTGAATAATTCGTTTGATAAGTTCGATTTGTTAGAAACGTATGTTACACCCAAAATGCGATTAAAAGGGGTCAAGTAAACTCACAGTGCGTATTTAGCGAGAATACAACTTGATTGAGTCGATTGCGAGTACGTCTGCGTTAATCATTGAAGGATATAGTAAACGATGCACGGTTAAGCGAGAATAGCATCGAAAAGTCAGTTATCTGGTCGGATGGTGCTCATCCGTTCGGATGGGCTCATCCGATCGGATGACCATATGGATCGGATGGGCTGGTCCGGTCGGATAGCAGTGGTTCGATCGGATGGCCTGCCGTCCGATCGGATGGCCTGCTGTCCGATCGGGTGGCAGCCTGTCCGATCGGCTGGGCTGCTGTCCGATCGGCTGGGCTGTTGTCCGATCGGCTGGCAACCTGTCCGATCGACTGGGCTGCTGTCCGATCGGCTGGCAGCCTATCCAACTGATATTCGACAAATTTTGAAGGTTTTTCAGCGGTTTTGCTTGGGACGGTGTTCCTTCATGCTAAACAACTGAAATTCCATCAAGTCTGACTCGTTCTGACGGCCGGGAACCACCCCGTTCCATCAGATCTGGCCGTTCTTGATGGCTTTTCTCAAGTTTAACCCGAAATCACACACACTATGGCTAGGCAACTTAGGTTTGGTGAGATTCGTTATAAAACAGGTGAAATTACTTAGATCCGAGCTGTTTATGGTAAGAATGAGGTCACACTTTGAAGTTCTTGTGAACTTAGGGTGACATCATCTTCAAGGCACCTCGAATCCTTAGGAATCACACAACTTCTTGATTAGAAAACATAGTTTTAGGCTTGATTTATGTAAAAACGCATGGAAATCACTCAGATTTGAGTCGTTCTTGCCTGGGATGACATCAGCCTTGAAGTTCATAAGAACTTCATGGTGACAACACCCTAGAATGCCCAAAATCCAGAGATTCCATGGTTAAAAGTGGAGATTTAGCAGGTAGAAAGGTGTAGAATTAGTTATAGATCAAGGAAGTACAAGATTTGAGTTAAATACCTACGAGAATCGCGAGAAATCGAGAGATAAAGGGGTTGGAACGTCTGGTTAAACAGCAACAGTGACAACAAGTGTGTTTGAGGTGAATGATGGGTATTTATAGGCAAGGAGGAAGGAAACGAGGGCAGGTTGGCCTGGATCGGACGGCCCGTTCGATCGGCCGGCATGTCCGTCCGATCGGTTGGCATGACCGTCCGATCGGTTGACATGCCAGTCCGATCGGCTGACATGCCTGTCCGATCGGTTGGACCATGTCTGTCCGATCGGTTGGTCCATCCGATCGGTTGGCATGTCCTGTCCGATCGGTTGGACTTGTCCTGTCCGATCGGTTGGACATGTCAGTCCATCCGGATGGCCACTCTGGCGCGATGGATTTCTCCGTTTTTGATCGTTTCGATAGCTTTCGAAGTACACGCTTTTCGTAGTCAATTTATATTATATATATATATATATATATCACTAAGGGTCATATTTACGTATCCATAATCCAAAGTTTCGATATAACCTTCGGTTTCCGATTCGAGTATGCGATTATTAGTGACGTTTCACGGCCACCAAGGAGGGTAGTATAGGTCCTCTCTCGACGTCATCGTGAACGCTATTGCGAGTTGTGCCACAATGACTGACGGGGTACCATTCACTCGTATTGTCATCATCGTCACGACGACTGGAGCTATAGCACTCACCCGAGAGTCCTTGTTAGCGTTAGTTGTTTGCGTTCGACACACCATGGCCACTGAGGAGGGTAGAATAGGTCCTCACTCAATGCCTCTGTGAGTGTTAGTGTTCGTGATAATAGTGTATAGTATAGCAATATTGTATTTCGAGAATATGCGATTATCCTTCGAATAGCGATATATACGATATAGTTACATTATGATCCGAATCTCTGGTGCTAGGCGTAACGAGTATAACGAGTAGTAACAACGCACAAAAGTGCGGGTTGTTACATTAAGTTGGCGGATGATGTGGATATTAGCCATCTTTTCTATGCGGACGATGCCCTTATCATGGGAGAGTGGTCTATAGATAATCTTCAATGTACGGCTCGTATTCTTAGAATTTTTTATTTATGTTCGGGTTTGCGTATAAACATTCATAAGTCCAATTTATTCGGAGTTGGCACGGAAGACAATGAAGTTGATAACATGATGGAAGTCTTGGGTTGCAAGAGAGGCACTTTCCCGTTCGTTTATTTGGGTCTTAAAGTGGGTGCCAAAATGTCTAGAATAAATAATTGGACTTCGGTGATCGACGTGGTAAAAAACCGTTTGGCCTCTTGGAAAGCCAAAAACCTCTCTATTGGTGGGCGTTTGATTTTAATAAAATCGGTTCTTCACAATTTGCCGATTTATTACTTATCTATCTATAAAGCCCCTAAGGCGGTCTTAGAGAAAATTGAGTCGATTATGAGACATTTTTTGTGGGCCGGCTCGAGTGAAGAAAAAAAGATTAATTGGGTCGCTTGGGATATTATTTCAAGCCCTAAGAAGTCGGGAGGTTTGGGTATTCATAAATTGCAACATGTCAATGATGCGCTTATTCTTAAATGGACGTGGCGCTTCAAAAAAGAAGGTCCAAGCCTGTGGAAGAAAGTTATCTTAAGTTGTCATGGGTCGAATAGATTGTGGACGATGCTGCCTTGTTCCCCTTCGACGAGTGGTTGTTGGAAAAACATAGTCAAAGTAGGCGAAAGCAAGCTGAGAAATGGTAGCTCTCTTAATTCCTGTTTTGTTGGTATCGTGGGGGATGGGTCTTCGATAAATTTCTGGGCTGACTCGTGGCTCTTTAATGAGCCGCTTCGTCAGATCTTTCCCGAGTTGTTTAGACTGGAGAAACGCAAGTGGTCGACTATTTCGGACAGGATGGAAGTTGTTAATGGAGTGAAAACTTTACATTGGGAGTGGACCACTGCTCCCACTACTCCTCAGCATGTTGCAGATTTGTTCTCTCTGCTGTCGGCCATTCATGACTTCGAGTGGAAAGGCGGCAGCGATGATTGGAAGTGGTCGGCGGACAGAAGCGGGTCGTTTACTGTTAACAGCGTCAAAAAGCTGTTAATCAGCGATGCTCAGCAGCCGAATACAGATCAATTCAAATGGAAAGGTTGGGCGCCTTTGAAGTGCAAAATTATGGCTTGGAGAACGGCTATGAACCGGCTGCCAACGAAGAAAGAATTGTTAAAGCGTGGTGTCCCTTTGCTGGATAATTGGTGTGTCTTATGTAATTCGGATGAAGAGTCGGCGATTCATTTATTTACTGGCTGTGTTTATATGGCTGAGATATGGTCGAGGATAGAAGCTTGGTGTCGTCTTTCTCCTACTTTTGTCTTTCAGGTTTCGGATTTATTGAAGACGCCAGACCTGCAGAAGTGTTCGAAAAATAATAGATTCATATTGAGAGGTATTATCATCACCACTATTTGGGCGGTTTGGAACGAGCGGAACGACAGAATCTTCAAAGATAGAAGACATCGAGCGATGGACACAGTTGCGACTATAAAGAGTACTTCGTATTTCTGGATTAGGAACCGCTCTAGATTTAAAAACATAGATTGAAATGTTTGGTGTACTTGTCCTTTGAATTTCTTGTAGTCGTTTTTAGCCTGTTGGTCCTTGCTTTGAGGACCAATTGTGGCGTTTTGTGGTGAATGAAATTTATCTTTCAAAAAAAAACTTTTCTAAAAAGATTCAATGTTTTATTTATTTCATGAGATCCGTTAATAATTTATCCTACCATATATTTTGTTATTAAAAATATTATTTTAAGATCAAATATCACCAAAATAACAATGAAAGTGTGTTATTACTTACAAATCAAAAGTATCTATTTTTTTTTGTCATTTTCATTGACTTACATAATATTTAACATGATAGTTGCATCTAAATTCTAACTAAGGAACCTTTCTAACAAAAGCTTCAAATATCAATAAAATTTGTAGCCTTTCTAGTTGCATTTTTAGTAAAATTTGTAACTCTTAAATAAAAAAGTTGCAACTTCTAAAAATTTTGCAACTTTTTATGAAAAAGGTTGCATTAGACCTTTTAATGCAACCTTTGTGCTGAACGAAGTTGCATTAGAGTCAAATGCAACACAACTGAAAAATGTTGCATCTAAAAAGTTGCATTAGCCCCATTTTCTAGTAGTGACCCTATGTAAAAGAAAATTTTAAGGGTACTTTTTACTAGCCGCACAGGGCCCCTTAGGCCCTCAAATAATTAGAGACAGATATAAGTAAAAATTTTGTGATACCCCTGACTTTTTCTTCTAGTTCCGTCACTGACGTCCAACGAAGGTGTTATTTATTATCGAAATTGTGTGGTTGTTAAGTAAAGGAGATATATATATATATATATAGTGGAGAGTTCAAATGAGAAGAATTTTTTTGTAAGAATAAAAAAGTAGAAATTTAAACCAATAAGAATGCTTCATTTTACTTCATTTAATTTTTGTATTTAATATTAGTGTAGGGGTATATTGGTAAACTTAGATGGATCATTAATTGGCCTCTTCCTTTTAATAGCTAAGTATATTAAATTTGTAACTTACTTAAAAAAAACATATTTTTTCAAAAAAAGAAAAAAAATATATAATTTAAAGTGTAGCATAAATTATGAGGTGTGTAGGATGAATTACGAGTTGTATAGTATAAATTTCAAAACGTGTAGAATAAATTTTGATGTGTGTAAGCAAAAATTTAAGTATGGAGGATGATAGTGTTTATTACTAATTAATTAGTCAAAGATAATAATAAACGAGTTGAAAGAAATACTATTTAATGTTTTACATTTGTACTCTTTGTTCTTTTTCTTCTTAATTTAATTTTCTTTTCAAATGAACATTCCCCTATATATATATATATATAGGTAAAGGATCCTGTACAAAGTCCTACTTTTGTAAGAAGTGAGAGAAATAATTTGGTGATGACAAGTGTCCTTTATCTTAATTAATTCAAAAGGGTACATTAGTAATTTACCTTTCTTATCAATTAATTGTGTGTAACTGTTTTGGAGTTAATTTAGGAGATTATATCATCAGAATCAATCATCTTTAACGCAGCAAGGTCCCTCCATCATTGAATTTTCATACAGATGGCTGCTGAGTTGTTGCAGAACCACCGTACCCTCTGCCGTCGAAGTCCATATCCACAGTCTCCGGCCATCACGTACGCTTTGCATGGTTTTATGGGCCAATAATACTAATCATCAATCACTCATGCATTGCGTACCCTCAAACTACCACCAACTGTTTCATTTTGAGAGATAAGTCATTTGAGTGGTACAAAATTTTATTTTTTTTAACGGCAAATAATGTTAATACAATGCAAGTTATAACGTATAAATAAGAAATATATAGTGTTTTATATGTAGACATTGTTCATGGTGTGGTGTTTTATCTGGAGAGACTGTTCATGGCGTGGTGTTTTAAACATCTGGAGACATTGTTCATAGCGTGGTGTTTTATCTGGAGACAGTGTTCATGGTGTGGTGTTTTATCTGGAGATATTATTCATGGCGTGGTGTTTTATTTGGAGACATTGTTCATGGCGTGGTGTTTTAAACAATGTCTCCAGATAAAACACCACGCCATGAATAATGTCTCCAGATAAAACACCACACCAAGAACACTGTCTCCAGATAAAACACCACGCTATGAACAATGTCTCCAGATGTTTAAAACACCACGCCATGAACAGTCTCTCCAGATAAAACACCACACCATGAACAATGTCTCCAGATAAAACACCACGCCATGAACAATGTCTCCAGATAAAACACTACGCCATGAATCTGATTACAGTTCTTCTAAACGTAAAACACCACGCATTGAATCTTATATAAAACAAAGAGGCTTCCAATTTAGATCTTGGTAATTAATTCCGATATTTAAGGAAAAAAGAGTGAATGTAGGTGTTTTTGGTTGTGTAGAATACGGTTACCATATTTGAAATATTGAAAAAGACACTATTGCCCTTCAATTTTACATAAGGTCCCTCTAATTAAAACACAATTTACATTTTTATACCCTATTGATCTCAACCATTAGATCAAATATCCAATGGTTTAAAACACTTCTTACCCTTCTCACATTTTAAACACTTTTTACCATATCCCTACCCTATATATATATATATATAGAGAGAGAGAGAGAGAGAGAGTAAAACATCTTAAAAAAATAAGCGTGTGAAAAGGAAGGGGAGGGGGGGGTAAGTGGTGCTGATGTGACGGTGTGTGAATCGAGAGAGTACCAGAGATGCTTTGAATGATGCAACGTCATAAACCATATTTGAATTTGACTTCATATATTTTTAGAACGGCTAAATTATACACCCTCTAATTCTACTCTTAAATCTACATATAAGACTATAACTCTCAACAACTTACGAAGGAATATGATCATGTTGATAGCTCTAGCCTTCAAACCCTCTAGTAGTCGGAAGTCATATGAGCCTAAGCTCTATATGAAAAAGAAGATCAATCATACGAGTAATTTACTATTTTTGATGTTCTTGCCACTTTTGTCTGAATAAGCCCAAATCCAAGATTGATCAGAAGGCCCATTTAGAGAAATGTTCATGCCCAAAATAATTTGAACCAAATCCATTGAAATTTGAGATGGGTATTTCTATTTTGCTTAGCCCACTGATTATGCGTTCCTTGCGAAGCCCAATTCTGGGAGACCATAATTAGTTACACAATAATTACCGGGATTCGATTTTCTTAAGTCACTTTTGGCAAGAGTTGTTTAAGCAGATTGGAACAAAATTGAAGTTTTCAACCATGTACCACCCGCAATCGGATGGACAAACGGAAGTAAACCTTGTCTTCAAAATTACCTCCGCTAGTGACAAGCCAAAGTCGTGGAGCCGTTATTTGTACTTAGTAGAATACTACTGGTACAATACATCACATCACTCATCCATTCACATGAGCCCGTTTCAAGCTCTATATCGCAGACTAGTACCAGACTTTAATCACTATACACCGGGACACTCCTTCCATTGATTCATCCTTGAAAGAATTAGATAGGTTGTGTAAGCTACTTTAGGATAATTTGAAAGGGCACAACAAAGAATGATAAGTCTAACAAACGCTCATTGGTTAGACAAGACGTTTTTAGTGGGCGACAGGGTCTATCTACGACTGAAAGATTACCGGTTGCAAACTGACACTCCAAGAAACTCTCAAAACGTTTTTCGGTCCGTTTAAGGTTCTGGAACGTATTAGTAAGGTTGCTTACAAGCTGGAATTAATTACCACTAGGCTCGTGAATTCACCCTATTTTTCCATGTCTCATTGTTTCGACAAGCTCATGGAAACCCAACTCCTGTTCCACTACCAGAAACCATCAGTTTAGACACTTGTGTGTCAATTCTGGAAACAATGTTAGATGCAGCCCAGCAAAAACATTCTGGTGGGCCTTGCAACAGGCCCAAGAGAGAGACTAGAAAGCTCATGGACTAAATCACTTACTGAATGCAGTGGCGGACCCAGGATTTTTTTCCTAGAGGTGCGGAAATTTGATTTTAGACCCCTAGCTATAGAAAAAAATCAGTTCATAGCGGGTCGGATCGGGTCGGGTCATGTAAAAGAAGTAAAAACAAACAAACAAAGTTTCATAGCGGGTCGAATCAGATCGGGTCGGGTCCATTTCAATTCTCAAACAATCAAACCTTAGTTCCTAACTTCCTATCACATTAACAAACAAAAAAACATCAAAGCTCAAACCATCACTACTTTTATTTCTCTTAATCATTCAATAAAAGAACAAAAAAACTTATCTATAACATACATTGGTCTTTAATTAGAATAATCCGGCGAAAAAAAGTGGTTCAACCCCTTTCCTCTTGAGAAATCGCGGCATAACTTCCCCACTCATTGTTCATTCCTAATCCTATCACATACAAAATAAACAAGGATCTTCAAGTGTTCAACCATAGCCCATGTTCCTTAATTTTCAATTTAAAATTTTGAATTTCAAGCTCTAGTAATTATTATTTGCCAACCAACAATCATATAATCAACAAACATGTTTGCCAACCAAAATTTTGAATTTCAAGCCCTAGTAATTATTATAAGCCCTAGTAAAAAACATGTACCTGTCAGGGGCGGCCTGAATTACCCAGTTTGCAGCCGAAATTTTGCAGTCGCCAGCCGGAATTATGCTGTCGCTGGGCGCTGAAGTGAGGCAGAGGGAGGGCGGGAGTCGCTGGCAAGTGGCAGCGATTTGGGTTTTTTTTTATTATGTGGACTGGTTTGTTTAACAAAACTAGTAGTTGGGTTGGGCTTGAATGAGTATTAAGTTATTGGGCTTGATGGATTGAATTTAAGTTTATTAAAGGGGGTGTAGGCTAACTTGTTTACATAATTTGATCAGGTTTCAATCCTTGTTCACAATTTTTTTACATAAATTCCTAACATTTTTTAAGGGGTGCGGACGAAAATTTTCAAGGGGTGCGGTCGGAATTTTTCAAGGGGTGCGGACGAAAATTTCCAAGGGGTGCGGTCTGGATTTTTCGCGAAAAATACCACTAAATTTTTTTTTTCAAGGGGTGCGGCCGCCCACCCACCCCATAACTTGGGTCCGCCCCTGACTGAATGGGTCAAAAGGAGATTTATTTTTAACATTTATCACATGTTTAGACTAAGCGGTATGGGGGCCGGCTTAGGCCCGGCGAGGCCCGGCGCCGGTCCCCCACACCGTCCCCCTCGCCCGGTTCCGTCGTCCCCGGCTGCCCACAGACGAATGCGACGTGCCAAAATTCAAAAATATATCCGTTAACTAACGGATAGTTTTAATAAAAAAAAATTACCTTTTTCACTTTAAATATATATCAACTTCATCAATTTTTTTATACCATTCACATCCATTTCACCCATTCTTCTTCCATTCTCATCCATTTTTATAAAAAAAAACACTCCCATTTTCATCCACAATGGCATCTAATCCTTGGTGGTCCTCGTCTTCTTCGGACGAATAGGAGATGTTTTTCGCAAACGCTATGGTAAAGGCGGCGAAGATTCTTTTGGAGGAGGAAGAGGAAGATGGCTCGTCTGAAAACGTTATTACCAGATGAATACGGATTAACAGAGACCTCGAAGGTTTGTCATTAATAAATTTTATATATTTCCTCGTATTTATATATTTTTTACGACAGGAGCGCACGAGAAATTGGTGAACGATTATTTTTCGGATGTACCCCTTTACAATCGACGATCTTTAGCGATGTCGTTAATGGAATCGGTCCGGACACCCGTTTTACAGTTTCAGGGGTTGAGTATAGACGCGGGTATTATCTTGCTGACGGAATATATCCGTCTAGGTCTACAATTGTCAAGACTATTTCATTTCCCGAGGACGAAAAAAGGAAAAAATTCGCCAAGCGTCAAGAAGCTGCAAGAAAAGACATCGAACGTGCTTTTGGTGTTTTACAAAAAAAATGGGTCATCCTTGAACAACCGGAACGTGCGTTCACACCGAAGATGTTGCGCCTTTGTATGTACGCTTGCATTTTGCTCCATAACATGATTATTGAAGACGAAGGTCGGGCGATTTGTGAGTATGATGAGAATGCATCTTACGGGAATACTGTCCCGGTAGATCCGACGCAACAGGATTTAAACTCCTTTGCGCTAACCAACGACTTCACGCATGCAAACCTTCAACAGGATTTGGTAGAACATATATGGAACAACGTAAACGTCGGGGACGGTGACGGAGACGAAGACGAGTAGTGTAATTTTTTATTTTTAGGAAATGTAATTTTTTTTCTTCGGAATGTTTTTATTTTAAGGAAATGTAATTTTTTTTATGTTATGAAATGAATTTATTTATATTGTATTTTTTAATTTTTATTAAGTTAATAAAAAAACTTAGAAAATTATAAAATATTAAGATGGGGTAGCCCCATTCTCCATCCCCCTCAAAAGTGAAGGAGGCCCATCCCCCATGAGCCGGTGATGTGATGCCTACGTGGCGGCCCATCCTCATGGGGATGGGCCTCACCATACCCTCTAGTCTTATAGAAGCACAAGTTTCTTTAAGACTATAGGGTATGGTGAGGCCCATCCCCACGAGGATGGGCCGCCACGTAGGCGTCACATCACCGGCTCGTGGGGGATGGACCTCCTTCACATTTGAGGGGATGGAGGATGGGGCTACCCCACTTCATTATTTTATAATTTTCTAAGTGTTTTTTATTAACTTAATAAAAAATTTATAAAAGTTAAAAAATACAAAATAAATAAAGTCATTTCATAACATAAAAAAAATTACATTTCCTAAAAAAAAACATTTACGAAAAATTAAATTTCCGAAAACGGAAATTGTGGAGACCCCCCACGAAGAATCCATAGTCGGGGGTGTAAGCGGGACTCGAAAAAAAATTAGGTTGGTTCGGGTTGGGGTTGTTTGGATTCATGATTCTATAAAAAAAGGGATTGTTTTTTATAAAAAAAGATGAGATAATTGGAGAAGAATGGAAGAATTGGGAGAAGAATTGTATAAAAAATGGTTGAAAGGGGTAAGTATTTAAAGTGGAAAAGTATTTTTTTTTTTATTAAACTATCCGTTGCATAACGGATATATATTTGAAAGTGGGCCGTCGAGAACGTCCGCGGGGCGACGAAGATGCCGGAACGGGCCGGGGGGGGGGGGGCGTGTGCGGAACGGGATGCCCACATACCGTCTAGTCTAAGTTCAGTTATGCATTTAGTAGAGTGGTGGCATGTTTGTTTCCCTAGAATATGGTTAGTGCAAGTAGTGGATTACTTACCATTGTTTTGCATATTTATTCTTGTACTTTGCATTCAGAAAGAAGAAAATTGCCCCAATCTCTCTCTTCTTTCTCTAAATTATTTTTGGAGCTTTTGGCCTACTCTACAGGCTCCATCAACTTCCAAATATCTCTTACCGATGAGTAAATAAGGGTGTTCGTAATAAAAATCGATACTTTCTCAAGATTTTTTTTATTAGGGTTTGTAGATTTAATTTAACTCGGTCTTCATCTAAATGATGACGATAGTCATTTTGATGCGAGATCTTTCTATTTTGAACTAGAATCCATCGATGAGGGGGCCTACTCCGATCAATCATGGTTGCAATCCCGCTTGTAATGAAAAGATGTGTTCATAATATTATAACAAATTCTATATTTTAAAACCTTATTGTTCTCTGTAACAACTATTACAAAGAAATTTTGCAAAATGATTTATACATAAAAGACAAATAAGTAACCGTGAAGAAAATCTTGGGTAGGGTAGGCTAATCTTGGCAACTGGGTCACATTTCATTTCTTCTTAAACACAAAATAAGTTATTTTATTCTTTATTAATAGTATATCCCTTTATCAAAAGTAGGGACGAAGTAATATTAGGTAGCGTTTGTTATTTAGGAATGAGAGGTAGAATGGAATTGATCATTGTGAAGGAATAAAAAAAAAGAGTGTTTGGTTGGTCGATGGAATGGAATCGTCCATTCCAAAATGCATTTCATTCCCTCAAAATCATTTCATCCGTCTCCCCTGTGGTTTTTTTTCCACTCCATTCCTTCTTCACCCTTCGTTAACAAGACAACAACCCACCACCGTTGCTACCACCCACCACCACCACCATCGCCATCTGTCGTCGTCACCCACCTCCGCCGCCACCTGCCACTGCTGCCACCACCTACCGTCGCCACCCACCTCCGTCCCCGCCACCGCCGTCGCCGCCACCCACCGTTGCTACTGCCACCTCCGATCATCGCCACCACCCACCTTCGATCATCGCCGCCACCATTGCCACTGCCAGTGGCGGACCCAGGATTTTTTTTCAATGGGGTCCATTTTTTCGGTGTTCAAAATTTTCATAACAAAACGTTAAAATTTTCGGGTCGGTCCTCGTTCAGGTCGGGTTAGAGCGAGATTTGAACTAGATTTAAAAAAAAACAGAAAAACAAGTTATACAAGGATTGAACCCATGACCTCTTGTTGTTAAATAAAGAGGTTTACAACTATACCAGCTTTCCTTTTCTTTCTATGGTGTCCACCTAATTATATTTATGAGGTCCTAATAAAATTTAATATACCGGATCTACTAATTTTTTTAAAAACATTGGGGTCCGTGGACCCCGATCCTTTCCATATGGGTCCGCCCCTGGCCACTGCCACCTCCGATCACCGCTGTCACCCACCACCGCCACCGCTATCAACCATCACCACCCACCGCCACTATCGCTACCACCTCCGACCACTCCCGCCACCACTATCGCCACTGCCGCCACCTACCTCCACCGTCATCCACCACCACCACCGTTGTCACCATCCGCCGCCGTCTCCACCCACCACCATCGCCAACCGCCGCCGCCGCTACAACTGACACCTAGCACCATACACCATCATCGCATACCAAACAACAAAAAGTAATTGTTCATTCCATTCATACATGGTAACCAAACAAGATATGGAATGGTAATGATCAATTCCATTACCTCATCCATTCCAGTACCTCGTCCATTCCATTCACCTGTTCATTCTATTATTCTATACCAAAGAGACCCTTATAGTTGTGTGTTATTAATGTTATAGTATCCATTGGTTAACATGTTAATTTAGAAAAAGAAAAAAAAGCGCAATTAATGTCATTTATTATCAATTATCAATGTTTATTTTAGCTAAAAAATTAATGAAATGACATTGATATTATTAATTTATTATTATTATTCATTTTGTATTTAATTAAATATTTAATATTAAAATAATTAAAAAATAGTGAGTGAGATAGAGGTAACAAGATTAAATCATTTCCTGAGATGAAGTAAAAATAGATGTTAAAATGGATTAAGATATACCTCATGACTTATCCACCAAAGTAAAATAGTTATTACAAAACCTTGATGTACAAGAATCACCCCTTAATAGGTTTACACAAAAGGTATATATATAAAAGACGAAGCGGTCCTCTTAGGACGAGTCAAGTACCCAATGTTGACCATCAGCCTTGACTCGAAGACCGTTAACTCGGGCAAACATGTTTACAGCTCTTCTAACACCTCTATTATCGGCTACGGTAAAATAATCGTGCCCGAAAATAACCCCGCCAGGCCGCAATAACTTATAGGCCCGATTGATATCCGACCAAGCCGAGTGAAAATCATGGCCCGCATCAACTTCAATCAAGTCCGCCAACACGCCCCACTCACATAACCTCTCAAGAGTTGACCCGGTCGAAAATGGTAAAAATATAATATTTTCCGTTGCATTCACATGAACCACATTTTGCATAAATTGGTACAACAACATTGTGTCACCATTTATCATTTTAATGTCTCGAAACTGGCCCGGTAATCCAGGCCAGCCTCGAAAATCATCAAGGCACAGAATCTGCGTCTGTAGGCCGAGTTGACTAGTCAACTCGGCCATGTGGATGGCTGAGGCACCTAAAAAGGTTCCTACTTCTATTATCGTTTTGGGTTTGACTTTTTGTATAAGGTTCTTGAACACGAGCCCGGTTGACCCCCAACCTTTGATTCTTTTTTGTCGTAAGAACGGTTTGATATGCGGTTGAGGGACAGGGGCGGACCCATGTATACCGGAACGGGGTCCCCGGACCCCAATCTTTTTTTAAAAAGTAGTAGAACCGGTATATAAAATTTGCTATGGACCCCATAAAATTATTAAGTTGGACCCCATAACAATGAAAGTGAGCCTGGTGTAGTGGTAAAACCCCTTGTTTACATACAAAAGATCCTAGGTTCGATACCTGTTGGCTTCATTTTTTTGTGTTTTTTTTTTTTTTAAACCTGAAAAATTTGAACACCGGAAAAATTGGACCCCATTGTTCCAAAATCCTGGGTCCGCCACTGTTGAGGGAAACCATTGTACGGGGATGACCCGTTGAAGATTCGGGTTAGGATTGTTTGGCGAACGAGTTCGGGTGGAATCGGTTCGGCGCACTGAGTTTGGAATTGGTAGTGGTCAACATCGGCGGCTTGTGGTGGTGTGTTGACTTTGGTGGTGGTGGGGTGATCATATGATGGGTTTTTAACAAGGGCTGATAAATAGCCGAGGTAATAAGACAAGAGGAGGATGAGAAAGTAAACCGCCGGTTTAGCGATTTTACGGGTGGCGGTGGTGGCCGGTTCAGTGATCATGTTATGCTTCATGGTGGTGGATATGAGGTAGAGAAAAAGAAGGTTGTGGAAGAAGAAGATGATATTAGAGAAAGATGATTGGGTGATGATGAAGCAACCGTCGCTTTTTGAAACGTATGATATATACGTTTCCACTTGTTTATATCAATTAATCATATTTTTTTACTTGTTTTTATTTCTTTAATTATTGTATTATATTGTATTTATACCATTGATATTAGTGAATATTAAATTACAAAGTTGGCTTTATAGCCTAGATGCATTTTAAGGGTGGGATAAGGTTTTAAGATCAATAGGTCTTGTGTTCGACTCCCACAATGGGTTTTTTTCCATATTTATTGGGTTTTCTTCTGAATTGATGTATAGGCATTATGCCTAATGAAAACGGATGGTTCAACTGGTGGGACGATTATACTAAAGTGTCGTCTATCAATAATCCAAATTTGCGGTTAAAAAAAATATGTTATTTTGTTTTTTTTTTTTCAATTTAATATTTGTTTTTTCTTGCCGTGAATCATTTAATATTTGTTACAAACTCCTTTACTTTTTTCCGTGAATCATTTAATATTTGTTACAACTCCTTTACTTTTTTTTTTTTTCCGTAAAGCATACACAATCAAATTCTACTCTTGACTTTACATATGTGTCTACCATAAGACCATGTGTAGTGGAAGGGGAAAATAATGCCCTCACCATGGGACATTATTCGACACGTGCCAATCCAGTCAGCATGGGGCGTTATTGCAAAATTGACGTAGTGGGAATAATGCTCAAATAATGCCCCTTTCAATCCTTAAAAAAAAAAAAAAAAAAAAAAAACTGATTTCTCATTGGTGGGTCAACCCAAGTCAAACCTTCCACAAGTGCAACATGGCGTTTTAAATATAACGCTAATCAAATTTTTTTTCAAAAATAACCCCCCAAAACGCCTAATGTAATGGGTGGGGCGTTATTTTTCAATTTTTTTCAAAAATAATGCCCCACTACGGGTGGTCTAAACCCATTAAGTTATGTGATATCTTTTTGTACATCTTAGTTAAAACACACACCTTTTGATACCTAGGCAAGTAGGCATATACTGAACTAAACATTTATGAATTGTTTGTAAACTTGTTTGGCAAAAAATTCGTTTATGTTCGTTTATTTAATAAAAGAACAAACATGAACAATTTTTTTTGTTCATTTAAGTAAGTGAATGAACATGAACACACGTTATGTTCGTTCATTTATATTCGTGAATGCCCATTTATTTCGGCATTTACGTTCATGTATTTACATTTGTTTATGGTCGTCCATTTATGTTTTCGTTTAAATTTTGATATATACATAAGCACATGGGCGAAGCTTTTAAGGGGCGGGAGGGGGCAGCCGACCCCCCGAACTTTTCGCTCGGTAGTGGAGAGTATGTAGTTTTCGTATAAATTTTTTTGGGTGTATATGTTTTCGTCCCCCCAGTTTTATAGAAATTTTTAGATCCGGTGACTTCCGCCTCCCGGTCGAAAATCTTAAGCTTTGCCACTGCATAAGCAGTTATACTTATACAAATATAAACATAAAAGAGGACTTCTAACGACTTATCGATACTATATAATAAAAGAAATCATTTGTAGGACACATTGTGTGTGCTCTATGAGGTGATCTCAATTGCTTTTTCTCGCTTAAATAAATAGATATAGATATTTTTGTTAATAAGATTCAAATAAAAAATGTTAAAAATAATAAATGTATATAAATTATTTTAATTTTATCCCATGAATTTTATCTTTTTGTCTTTTATCCTTTTCATATATATTTATCATGTATTTACTTTATAAGATGGATTAATTAAACTGGGTGGAGATACAATAGGAAGTTTATTTGGTTAGGAAGGCTAGAAAGTGATCTTGACAATCCATTTACTTAATCAAGTGCTAAGATTAAATCAGGGAAATTGAAAGGAAAAAAAGAGGCGCGTGAGTTTGTTTAGGGGCATTCTAGTCAATCCAAGCCAATAGTTTCTCTCTCCTCCAATTCCCCCCCCCCCCCATTTTTAAACGTTAATAACTCTTTCATACGACATTATTTTTTTTATAAAAATTGCACAAAAAACGAGCGTTTTTTTATCTTTAAAACGAGTATACTATTGCTATATTTAAAAAAAATAAAACCCAGTTGCGTAAAACGCAATAGAAAACCCCCAGTTACGTAAAACGCAATGAAAAAAAAACCTAAAAATGATATTTTTCTAAAACGCAATGCACCAAAAACACAAATAAATGACTTATTTGTAAAACGCAATGGCCAGAAAACACAAAGAAATGTCTTATTTCTAAAACGCAATAGCCTAAAAACTCAAAAGAAAATGTACTTTCTAAAACGCAATGGACTAAAAACACATAAAAAAGTGTTTTACCTAAAACGCAATGCACAAAAAACACAAAGAAATGTCTTATTTGTAAAACGCAATGGCCAGAAAACACTTAAAAATGACTCATTCTAAAACGCAATTGCCTAAAAAACAAAAGAAAGTGTTCTCTGTAAAACGCAATGGACTGAAAACACCTAAAAAAGTGTTTTACCTAAAACGCAATGCACCAAAAACACTTCAAGAATGTGTTTTTCTAAAACGCAATGGCCAGAAAACACATAAAAATGTTTTAGTTTTAAAACGCAATTGCCTAAAAACACCAAAGAAAGTGTTCTTTCTAAAACGCATTAAACCGTGACAATAGTTTTGTCTATGCTGTGAACTGTCTGGACCAATGCAGTTTCCAGAGGCAATTTACAGAAAATTAATTTTTCTGATGCATTTTTATTACAACAATTTCCAGAGCTCAATCCCAGCCAGGGGCTCTACCCCTTGGACCCCGCCAGGGGCGCTGCCCCCGGACCCCCGCCAAGATCGTAAAACGCAATGACTAAATCAAAAACCCATATCGTAAAAATGAAATTAAAGAATTTCTTACATGGATCGAAGTGATTTCTTCAACAATTGACGATTTTTGAATGATTGAAACACTTATCAGCGCTCGAATCGAACGGATCGAGTGATTATCTTCAAAATCACTGGAAAAAAACGAGATTTTGTATGAAATTAAACTGGGTTTTCTTCAAAAAAGCTGAAGAACACGTTGATCGGGTGTTTGAATCATTGATTGGTGATGAAAATCGCACTATAATGTAGTGATTATTGAGATAGAAAGTGAAGAAATGGTTGAAGATAGTGGGTTTTGAAAATGGTGGGTTTTGAAGTTACTGGGTTTTGAAAAGGAAGAAGAAAGAGTTTGATTGACTAAAATACCCTTTTTCTTTATTTTAAATGTTGCCACATGTCCTAATCCTATTGCTTCCTATACTTTCTAGCCAAAATAAACTTCTTATTTGATCTTTTCCCTAATTAAACTAATGTTAGAGATGATAAATGTATATAAACTATTTTAATCCCATGAATTTTATCTTTTTGTCTTTTACCTTTTTATTTTTCATGTATATTTATCTTGTATTTACTTTATAAGATGGATTAATTAAATTAAACTAAAATTGATATGCAAACCACAACTATTACGGTGATAATAAAATAATGAGTAAACTGCTATTTTGGTCCCTGTGGTTTGGTCACTTTTGCCACTTTAGTCCAAAACTCAAACTTTTTGCATTTGGGTCCCTGTGGTTTCAGTTTTATTGCCATTTTGGTCCAAAAATGAAATCAGTTCGTATTTGTCTTATAAAATCCTGCTATTTTGTCCTTTTTCGCAGAGGCAAAATGGTTATTTCTTTTTTATAAATAAATACCAGATTTTATAAAACATATATGACCTGAGTTGCCCCTGAGAAAAAGGACAAAATTGCAGGATTTTATAAGACAAATATGAACTGATTTCATTTTTGGATCAAAATGACAATAAAACTGAAACCACAGGGACCCAGATGCAAAAGGTTTGAGTTTTGGACTAATGTGGCAAAAGTGACCAAACCTCAGGGACCAAAATGGCAGTTTACTCTAAAATAAACATAAATAATCTTTTTAATGAAAATTTAAGTGAAAATACAAGTAACATTAAAATACATAAATAAAAACCTAAAACAAATAGTTTATGTTAATACTCTAACAATCTATATTTTTTTATAATAAAGGGTTGAGTTCATTTCAAAACTTTAAATAATTGTAAAACTTTCAGAACTTGTAATTAATAATCATTATTTATACATTAAAGATTATTTAAGAGTACTTTTATCATTTGTAAAATGTATTTTTATGATTAAATATATGTATTTTTATGATTAAATATATGTAACCACAAGTTTACGTATTTGTAATAACTAAATTATATATACTTTGTAAAGGGTTATGATCAAATATAAAGTCTCATAAAAATAAGAAATCGTAAGAAGGGTATCAAACGGACTCCGATTGACCTCATCCAAGCGGCATTGTGAGCGTCTAATCGAACACTTTATGATGTGAGATTTTAGGTTTTTTTATATGTTTAGTTTGTAGATTTTAATTTTTTTACATCATTGTATCTTTTTATTTATCATTGTGTCTTTTCTATACTTGCGTCATTATGTCTTTTTGTGACTCATTGTATCTTTTTTTTTTTGGGACATTGTGTTATATTTTTTTGGCATTAGGTTATATTTTGCTCGATATTGTGTAAAAAACTAATTTACATATATGTATTATAAATTACATATAAAAAAATGATAAAATTGCTCTTAACATATATACAATTAAAAAGTACATATAATAAATGATAAAGTACCTTTAAATAATGTTATATATATAAATATTAAATAAATAAAATGATTGCTTATTAGAAGTTTTGAAAGTCTTGCAATTATTTAGATTTTGAAATGAAAACAACCCAATAAAACTAGAGTTAGACGTTCTTAGTTAACTGGCATTTCATATGATGATTAGTAACATATTTGGCATTTAAAAAATAGACATATAAATGTTTGTCATTGTAATGATGTTGAATGAACAAAGAACAATTGTTTGGTTTGAAAAAATTATTTAACAATTTAACACAATAATAAATAAAAAACCAAGTAAAATATTATAATAAGTAAATAGTAAATCAAAGTTCATTTTTTAAATACATATCTTGACGACCGTATGTGTTAACTGATTACATTATATTTAACACGTACAATACACATGTTTTGTAAAGATGTAACTTTTTTATTTACTTAATATGTAAAATTTTACGTATTCAAAATTATATAGTATGCATTCAGTTTTCACCATTTATGTACAAATAAATACTATCGTTATAACTAAATTTTCAAACAATTTAATTATTTGTTATTAATTATTCAATTTACAACATTTATATGAAGAAATAATTATATGGTAGTTATAATTAGATTTTCAAGGGGCTAAGTTCGACATGTGTTCATTTTATTATCACATGTCAGCTATGTAAGCCTTCTAAAATTTGGTTTTATCGTTTCTTTCTCATATTAAATATTCGATGTCACGTATCAAATTCTAATGAATTGCAGATTTTAAGAACTATATGACATGTTATTTAAAATTAATATTTTAATTTTTTTTTCAAACTTGTGTAATACACAGATCCCTAATCTAGTATAAATATAACCAATTGGTATTAAGTTTTTTAGAGATAAAATTTGGGGTTTTCAATGGAACTTAACGTAATTAGTTACAAAGTTACATATAAAAAAATTACTTTATGTTTGTTTTGTTTGTTTATGTTTTGTCAATTATGTTCATTTGATTTTGTTTATGTTTGTTTAATTATGCTCATTTGTATTGTTTATTATTTGTTAAATTACGTTTATTTAAGTTTGTTTGTTTACGTTAGTGAATTGTTCATTTAAGTTTTAAATTAACGAACGAACACGAACATGCCTATTTTCATAAGGAACCAACATGAACAAAAAAATATTTAATTATATGTTCGTGTTCGCTTAAAGTTAAATGAACATACACAAACATGTGTCTGTTCATGTTCGTTGGGTTCATTTACAAGCCTATTGGTACTTAATTACATATATTGTATACTATAATATTACACATTGTGTTATATGATAGAGTCTTATAACAAAAATAGAATATATAAAACAGGTTGGGTTCATATACATAGTCTCCTAAAACTAGGAAGTCGTATGAAGGGTATCAAATGGATTCCGATAGAATTAATTCAAGCGGCACTGGACCGTCTCGTCGAACTCTACAATATTAGATTTTATGTTTTTGCTTTTAGATTTTTAGCCTGTAGATTTTAGAAATTTTGTTTCAGGTCATTGTGTCTTTTTATTTGACATTGTGTTTTCTATATTTTCGGAAGTGTGTGTGGTTTTTTTTTTCTTTTTTCGATTCATTATGCTTTTTTTCTCTGCGTTATGTTATGTTTATAACTAGGAAGAGTCCTCGCGCGTTGCAGCGGGAATTCAGTCGACATCGGTTTAATTCCTTATGATACCGATACGGTACCCACTCGGTATAGCAATAAAAAGAGTCATTATATACCCAAAAGGATGACGATACATGTTTTACATTGATGAAAATTGTAAAAACGAATATTACTAACAACTCACATTGTATTGATACCGATACTGATGTTGTTCGGGTGGAATCGCCGTGATACCGATATTGTTGAGACACTATTAGTTTGCTTGGTCACGGTTCTGTACCATACCCACACTCGTTATAGCTTATGATCCCTAAAACACTTTGTTGTGAATAAAACTTCATTATCAGTGAGACATGTATTTAAATGAAAAAATAAGCACGTCGCAATCTGTGTATCAGTAACTGTTCTAATAGTACTGACAAGAACATCGATATTGTTTAGTCGAAATCCACGTGGTATCGATATTCTTGGTAAGGAATCAGTTTCGTTCGTCACGGTACTGGTACAATTCTAACATTTGCAATAGCTTACGATATAAAAAAAATACTCTATTGCGTATACTACTTCGTTTTCAACGAAAGTTGTGCAAAAAAACATAAAAACAAATAAATATCTTGTCAAAAAACAATATTTGTAATTACAACTTAAAATATAAGTATAAATAGATTAAATGGAGTATAAGGAATAGTAAAAAAAATTTAGAAGGATTAACATGTGGATATAATATAATTTTATAGAACAAATTATTTATTTAGCTGAAACTTTACATCAGACAAAAACATAAAAAATGAGAAAAAAATATTGTATAGCTAGCAGGAATCGAACACAAATCATAACAAACCGTGAATTTCAAAATTCATTAGAAAAAAGATAAAAACATTTGTATTAAAATATTATTATAATTAATGTATAGATTTATGAGTTTAAAACTATTTTGAATATAATAATAAATTACTGTATAACTCCTTTGAAATTGTAAGGATATAGAATGAACATATCCAAATTATTCCTAAGAAATTGTTATCCCATATAAGTGTATAAATAAAAGAATAGGTTACATTGTTCAAAAGAGAAAAATACCATTAAACAGTAATATTTTTTATGATTGCTATAATGGACTTTTACTACTTCATAAACCAAATATAGTATCATATAGGCCTGGTCTATTCGCACACGGTCTTTGTCTTTTTGCACACTCAAAGCGCCTCGCTATGGCCAAAGCGGGGCGCTTTGAGTGTGCAAAAAGACAAAAAGCGTTGGCTGGAATTTGTGTTGTTTTTTTTTTTGAAATAGGTGGGATGTGGGTTAGTTTGGTAGTGTTTTTTGGAGGAAAAAAATGTATTTGAGTTTTATAATACGTTGTTTTATAATTACGTTTTTTTACGTCATTATTTTTATAGAACGTATATAATATAAGTGCGTCTTTATAAACTGTTAACCTAGTTTATTTTGTTGAATTAAACGAACACGTTAAATAAATTGTACAGAAAGCCATAAGAATTAAACGTAAACAATCCAAAACCAACGTGATGTAAATAGAAGATTAGCTGCAATATATATATATATATATATATATATATATATATATATATATATATATATATCAGTTTGTACATACAAAACAAAAAGGTACAACTGACTACATAATACATAACAAAACACTATACAAACAAACTAAGGTACTAATCCTCGTGCGGTGGGGACGGTGGGAGGGGAAGTGGAGGCAACCCAGCGAGCTCTCGTAGAGAAACGAGCGTCTCGATGATCCAGTCCTGGCGTGCGGCCTGGCGTCTGAGGCGCCGGTCGAAGTCCCGAGCCACCTCACGCGCTACCGGAGGCAGGTCAGCGTAAACGTGCTGCGGGTACTGTGGCGGCTCCGGAGCTGGCTGAACTGGTGGTACCGGGATCTCCTCGATATGCTCCTCCTGAGCCGGATCCTCTAATACAGGCTGAGCCTGAGGCTGAGCCTGAGCCTGAGCCTCATCCTGAGGCTGGCCCAGGAACTGATCGAGTCCCAGAGCCTGTAGCTGAGCCTGCCGAGCGGCCGCCTGAACATCAGGAGGGGCTAACACTCCAGGCCTCACCTCAATAACAACCGGGATGACCTCCGGCACCACCTCCGGATGCCAAATCAGCCCGTCATGTCCCTTAAACCTCAGACCAACATCAAATCTACGGGTGATCTGCATAGAAGATACTGACGTGCGGCCCAACCTGGTAGACGGGACCGGATCGGACAGCACCGGATCATTCTCGGGCACGAGCCCGAGCGAGCGTGCGATGGCGGTGATGTATGAGCCAGTGTGCACCCACCCGCGGAGCTGCCGGTGGTATGTTGTGGCAAAGTAATCTGCCAGGCTGGCTGCTAGATCGCAGGGCTGTCGTCGCAGTAGGCAGTATAGAAAGAAAAGGTCACTGAGGTTGACCTTCTCCCTGCTGGCACCCCGCGGCACGATAGTTGCCGCGATAACATGGTGCAGGTATCGGAACAAGGGGTCTTTAATGGTGGTGGCCTTTTGCCAGGATCTCCCAAAGGGAACCCTGGAAATGGCCCTCCAGAAACTGATAAGCGTCTGCCTGTCCATCATCGTAACCGCCTGCGTATATAAATCAGTATCAAGCTCGGCCTCTGTGTACAAACCTGTATAAACAAATAATATTAAATAAACAAATAATAATAATAAACTAATAATATTAAATAAACAAATAACATTAAATAAACAACTAATAATAATAAACAAATAATATTAAATAAACAAATAACATTAAATAAAAAAATGATATTAAATATAAAATAATAAATAATATTATTTAAACAAACCTGTATGGACAGCAAACTGCCGCACACTCATCTGAAACTCCTGCCCGGCGAGACGGAATGTAACCTCGTGGACTGGAAAATCCGGGTCCTCCACGTAATCCGCCGGATGCGGCGCGTATGTAAACGTGGAAAGAAACTCCCACGTAAGCTCAGGGTACGAGTCCTCCATCGCTAACTCAAATAGGCGCGACCAAGGAGTATCTAGTCCAACTATGTCACGCGCCCGCGCGGCCTCTCCCACTGTCTCCAGCAGGCCCCAGTCTATCCCTACATGTTCCCCAATGGGGATGGTGCGCAACCTCGCGCATCTCCCCCTCGCCCGTGACGCCGCCGGAAACTGCAGGTACGGACATGCCGGCTCTCCCTCCTCTCCCACATCTCCCTCAGCCTCCATATGCTCAATCTCGTCATCGGAGGAATCCATCCCTGCACGTTGACAAGATAATATTAAATATAAAATAATAAACAAATAATATTATTTATAAAATTTTAAATAATAAACAAATAATATTAAATATAAAATAATAAACAAATAATAGAGTTAATTACATAGTTAGTCTCTGTGGTTTGCACAAAGTAACATACTTAGGTACTAATAGTTTAAAATAACATTCTAGGGTATTAACTTTTCATTTTGTAACGTTTGGGGGTATTAAGCTTATTTGTAGGCTTAAAATCACATTCTGTTAGTACCTAAGTATGTTATTTTGTGCAAACCACAGGGACTACCTATGTTATTACCTTAGAAGTTAATACCTCCAAGCGTTACACAATGAAAAGTTAATACCCTAGAAGGTGATTTTAAACTATTAGTACCTAAGTATGTTATTTTGTGCAAACCACAGGGACTAACTATGTAATTAACTCCAAATAATATTATTTATAAAATTTTAAATAATAAACAAATAATATTAAATATAAAATAATAAACAAATAATATTATTTATAAAATTTTAAATAATAAACAAATAATATTATTTATAAAATAATAAACAAATAATATTAAAAAAAAATAAACATGAACCAAGGCGCCGCGCTTTGGCCTCGGCGCGGCGCTTTGGTTCTTCGTGATGAAGAACAACCCACCAGATCGTCATGTAATTTTCGATATCTGCTCGTCCCACCCCCTTGAAATCGATCCGTCTAAGCAGCGCATCATAATGTCCTATGTTTTCCGGATCGAAAAACTGTCTCCAAAGCGATTCGTTCGTACGTAACTCCTTTATAAGTTGTTTCCGGATCATCAAATATGAATTTTGTTTCACTCCTAACCCAACAGCCACCGATCGAAACCCACAATGACCAGCATAGACTTGATCCTCTGCAACACCCAAAGGTAGTTCTCTGACTTCTCAGCGAAAATTACCACACAAGCAGCCGTAAACGATTTGTTTGTCGACGTCATGCCTACGACCTGAACAAATGGCAGGTTGTACATGTTCGTTTTGTAGGTGGCGTCAATCATTAGCACATGCGGGAAGGCACACCACATATTGAATGATCTTTCGTGAACAAATAAGACATCTTCAACTTCGTTTGATATCTCATTCGTGCGCATGTAATAAGTGTAATTTTTTTTGAGAAGAATGCTTTCAAGTTTTTGCATCGGAGACTTACCGACATTTTTTTCGGCGTTGATCTTCTGAACAGCGTTGTGTATATCTTTCGGAATAAGCTTTCTAGCCGGATTGTTTTTTGTCAGCGTTCGCCAAATACTTTGGTTGGGAATGTCTTGCTCTGCCAGCTCCTTAACCAGTTTTGTATCCTCCGAACAAAGCCTTCTCGCATACGCGTGACCCTCTAAGTTTTCAATAGGAGTGTGGTTATGCTTCGCCTTCGTCACCTCGATCCTCCAAACACTTCCGGATGATTCCGAAAACCCGATCATCTCGAACGGGCAGCCTATTTTCTTGCTACCCGTTTTCCTCTGTGTAGCTATACTCTTATGCTCCCCACCAAAAATACATTGAAACCAAATCTTGTAATTCTCTCCTCTTTTATTCGACCTCTTAGTCACAATGAGGTAACCGTTGTCTTTTGTCGTGTCTTGTACCCAACGCACCAACTCTTTACGTGACGAAAAGGTCTGCGTCGTATCAAACGAAAACGTAACTGGGTAACAGCCTTCCTCGTCAACAGACACATCCCCCGGCTCACCATCGTCACCGAGGTCCGAATATACTTGATGTTCAAAGTTGTGCTCGCCACCGTAACCGAAATTCGAATAACCTTGTAAGCTCTGTTGACAACCGTAACTGTCGTTTGGACCACACTCCTGCTGTACAAAGCTGTACTCGCCACCGTAACCGAAATTCGAATAACCTTGTTGTGCGTAAGGGTCCTCCACAGGGGTATTCAAATCCAGCGTCACCGTGTTATCACGATAACGAATGCCAGATACAACCTCTGCCTCCCTCAAGTTGGACGAGACCGGTTTCTCATACGAGTCAGAAATAGCGGTCCCCTCGTAAGAATCAGGAACAACCGTCTCGTCAGAATATTGACCGAAAATATAGTTGTTTAACCACGACATCGTTTTTTTGTAAACAACAAAACACTCGAATACCCACGTATGTTTGTAAACAACGTATTGAGTGCGACCTTGTCTCGAACGATGCTTTTCTGAAGAAGAAGAAGAAGAAGAAGAAGAACGTATGCTTGCTTGGCCAACCTCAATCAGTAGCTTGCTTTTAAAAGTGAAAATTTGGGTCGAAGCGCCGCGCTATGGCCAAAGCGCGGCGCTTAGGGTTAACGACAAAACATCATAATCAGCTTTATGTCTGTCAAACAGTAGGGAATGTCTCAAACGTCAATCGAAGCACCTTTTGTCGACCGAAGCGCCCCGCTATGGCCATAGCACGGCGCTTCGAGGTGTGAAAATAATTTTCTGCGTGTGGGAATAGCATGACCCATCATATAACATAATGCTCGCTTCAAGGCTAATAGATTCATCGGCTGACAGTACAAACTACATGGGATCCGTTTTGTCATCTTAGCAAACAACCAAACAGCCTCTCTTGCTTGTCTAATGCGCTTCTTCTTCCGCCACCTCAGCACCAATAACGAGTACCTTGAATTCCACTCGAGTAAATTACGTTTTTGGCCCCTGTGGTTAATATCACTTTTACTATATTAGCCCAAAATAAGAATTTTTAACAAATCTGCCCCCATGGTCTCTATAAATAACCATTTTGGCCCCTAAGTCTAGAGATCATGGGGGCCAAAATAGTTAGTTATAGAGACCATGTGGGCCAAAATGGTTAAACTTAGGGGCCAAAATGGTTAGTTATAGAGACCATGGGGGCAGATATGTTAAAAATTCTTATTTTGGGTTAATATAGTAAAAGTGATATAATCACAGGGGCCAAAAACGTAATTTACTCTTTCCACTCTAATGACTGATATTACATAAATTTGGACTGAAAGTTTAATAAAAATGTGGAAATTGATTAAAATTCAGAGTGCAAAATAACTTTACATTGATTAAGAACAAATAAAACTATAAAAATAATATGTATAATTACTTGATTCCCATAATTTTCTCTCTTTAATTTAGCAACTTTTGTGCTCCTCGCTATTTTACTTTTCAATTTTACTTTCTTTTCATTGGTTTACAAGATGTAGCACATTTTACCCACACCATCTCTGTATCTCTTTCTCATTAGGGCACTGGGGGCACTGCGTTGTTCCACCGTGATAGCTAAAAAACAACGCGTGGAAAAACAAAACTTCCACTGCCACTGATTAGTTCAACGAGTGATAGTTTCAACGTGATGGATTTCCGTTATTTTTTTCACGCGTGAAAAATGATGGATATGAGGGGGTGTGGGGGTTTATTGTTAGGTGTTGTGAGTAGGGCTGTCCAAACTGCTCGACGATCGCTCGAAAAATGCTCGAAAAATGCTCGTTCGATTCCCGCTCAGTTTGTAAATGAGCCGATCGGATCGGTTCGATTCAAATTCAATCCAAGCATGAGCATAGCTCCGCTCGCTCGTCGATCGCTCGGTTTCGCTCGAATTATTTTTATTAATAATTAATATATATATTTATATTATAGATTTTATAGATAAAAGCCCAAAAAAATATAATAGCCCAAAAAAAACTAAAAGCCCAAATAACATTCAACCCAACTTAATATTTAATATATAAATCTAAGTATCTAACCCTAAATCTATTCTTCCCTAATCAGTCGTATTCAAATTGCCGCTCTAATCTCGGTCTCACTCTCCGGTCTCCACAGTCACAGACTCACATGGTTGGTGATTAGCTGTTGTTTGTCCCAGGTCCTTTCTAGCTTCTTGCTAGTTGGGCCTGGTTGGTTGTATTCGCACTTTATTTTGTGTTGTTTTTGTATCCGCACTTTATTTTATGTTTCTTATGTATTCGCACTTTATTTTATGTTGCTTTTGTATTCGCACTTTAAGTTAGAATTTGTTTTTGTTGAACGAAGCCTTATTATTCAATCGAGCGAAAAAACGATCTGCTCGCTTTTTTTTGGATTTGATAAAAACCGAGCGAAACCGAGCCGATCGGATCGGTTCGATTCAAATTCAATCCGACCATGAGCATCACTTTTGCGATCGGTTTTACAAATTTGATCCGCTCGGATCGGATCGGTTGTAATTCAATCCGAGCATGAGCAGACCCTCGATCGGATCGGATCGGATCGTGAACACCCCTAGTTGTGAGAGATGACCATTACCACTAAAAAATGATGTGAGTGATAGAATAGTGGCTGATGACATGGCAAGAGTTGATTGGATGCTTGTGAGTGATAGAATTTTATCACTAGTGACCACCCCCACTCCCCTTACCATTTCAAACCATGCCTCACCTCCATTCTCCAAGGGGGCTTCCCCATCCACCCGTCCTCCGACATCGACATCGACAACCAGCAAGTGATCCATTCTTCAACCCCGCAAAACAGGTTTCACACCACCATCATCACCCGGCGGTTTAAACACCAGTGCCTCTGCAAAACGGTTGGGGTTTTTGTTTGGAGAGGAAGAACTCTCTCTCTATGCATATATATATATATATATATATATATATATATATATAGGGGGAAGTTCATTTGAGAAGAAAATTAAATTGAGAAGAAAAAGAACAAAGGGTACAATTGTAAAACATTAAATAGTTTTTCTCTCATCTTATTTATTATTATCTTTGACTAATTAATTAGTCATAAAGACTATCATCCTCCATACTAAAATTTTTGCCTACACACATAAAAAAATATCCTACACGTTTTGAAATTTATCCTACACATATTGCAATTTATCCTACGAAACTCTTAATTCATCTTACACACCTCGTAATTTATCCTACACTTTAAATTAATTTTTTTCCTCTTTGAAATAATATATTTTTTGAAAATAAGTTACAAATTTAATATAGTTAGTTATTAAAAAGGAAGACTACCAATAAATGATCTATCTAAGTTTACCAATATACCCTTACACTAATATTAAATACAAAAATTAAATGAAGTAAAATGATGGATTCTTATTGGTTGAAATTTCTTCTTTTTTATTCTTACAAAAAAATTATTCTCATTTGAACCCTCCACTATATATATATTGTGGAGGGTTCAAATGAGAAGAATTTTTTTGTAAGAATAAAAAAGAAGAAATTTCAACCAATAAGAATCCATCATTTTACTTCATTTAATTTTTGTATTTAATATTAGTGTAAGGGTATATTGGTAAACTTAGATAGATTATTTATTGGTAGTCTTCCTTTTTAATAGCTAACTATATTAAATTTGTAACTTATTTTCAAAAAAATATATTATTTCAAAGAAAAAAACAATTAATTTAAAGTGTAGGATAAATTACGAGGTGTGTAGGATGAATTACGAGTTGTGTAGGATAAATTTCAATATATGTAGGATAAATTTTCAAAACGTGTAGGATAAATTTTGATGTGTGTAGGCAAAAAAATTAGTGTGAAGGACAATAGTCTTTATGACTAATTAATTAGTCAAAGATAATAATAAATGAGATGTAAGAAAAACTATTTAATATTTTACAATTGTACCATTTGTTCTTTTTCTTCTCAATTTAATTTTCTTCTCAAATGAACCTTCCCCTATATATATATATATATATATATAGGGTAAGGTTCATGCGAGAACCACCTTTATTGCGAGAACCGCGAGAACCAATGTGAACACAAAATAAAATCTAAAAAAAATCAAAAAAGCACTCAAAATTTTTTTTTTATTTTTTTTTAATATTTTTTAATAAAAAATCGCTATATTTCGTTCCCATAAAAAAAAAAAAATAAAAAAAAAAAACTTTTTTTTTTTCGAGTAAGAGTTATCCATGCACATGTGCATATGTATCATTACTTCAACAAATTCGGTAATACGTTATCAGGAATAGACAATTACACTTTAATTTACAATACCATTAGTAATACACTACTTTTTACATTACCAATATTCAAAATGCACATGTGCATAATTAGGTATAACCATGATATAACGTGTTTTGGTACAAAAAGTTTGTGATTTTGAATGGAGAAGTAGACTCATATACATGTTTTTTGGTTAGTTATATCTAGTGGTTGATGGTTTGGTTATAGTTGTCAATTTTTTATGTAATATGTTGATTGGATGGTATAAATGGTGTTTACATACATGTAATAAAGTGAAAATATTGTTAATGGTATTGTATTATGGATGGTAGGAGGTAATGGTATTGTATTATGGATGGTAGGAGGTAATGGTAGTGTATTATGGATGGTATGATAGATGAAAGGGAAAGTGTATTCAAAGTGGTGTACCAAAACACCTTATTTCATGTTGATACATATGAATGCACATGTGCATTTCTAATATTGGTAATGTAAAAAGTAGTCTATTACATATGGTAGTGTAAATGAAAGTGCAATTGTCTAATATATGTAATGAATTACGGAATTTGTCAAAGAAATGACAAAAATGCACATGTGCATGCTTGTGTATTATGGATGGAATGATAGATGAAAGAGAAAGTAGTGTACCAAAACACCTTATTTCCTGTTGATACATATAGATGCACATGTGCATTTCTAACATTGGTAATGTAAAAAATAGTGTATTACACGTAGTAGTGTAAATGAAAGTGCAATTGACTATTATTTG
Organism: Helianthus tuberosus; assembly: GCA_030545235.1. Classification (NCBI taxonomy): domain Eukaryota; kingdom Viridiplantae; phylum Streptophyta; class Magnoliopsida; order Asterales; family Asteraceae; genus Helianthus; species Helianthus tuberosus. Next base: position 170,215,140 of record CM060452.1, read on the forward strand.
TAATGAATTACGGAATTTGACAAAGAAACGATACATATGCACATGTGCATGGATAACTGTTACTCAAAATTTTTTTTTTTTTTTTTGAATTTTTTTTTTTATTAACAAAATATTGCGATTTTTTCAAAAAAAATAGTAAAAAAATAAAAAAAAAATTTTTGGGTGTTTTTTAGATTTTTTTAGGAATTACTGTTTGTGTTCACACTGGTTCTCGCGGTTCTCGCAATAAGGGGTGGTTCCTAACGGATCTTTGTCCTATATATATACATATATATTCGATTTTAAGGTCTAAAAATACGAGTAGAAGGGTTCGATTGGTTTACACAACGGCGGTGGCGGAGCTACTCGCGGCGGAAGAAGGTGGGTTCCGACCCAAGTCAGTTTTCTGACGATTACAAACAGCCGTGGTAGGCAGCCGCAGCAGGTGACTAAAATCACGATCATGATAGTGTTAGACTTGCTTATCATGGTTGTTTGATTTAAACCGAAAAGAAGAGAGGTGAGAGATAAGGAGGATGAAGAGATTTTTGAGATTGTGAACAGTGAAGAGATGTATTGCTGCTTTTGAGGTTGTGTAGGGTTTGCCAAAGGTTTTGTTTTACGGTCTATGGGTTTGCTTTTGGAATATCTATGGTATTGCTTTTGGAATACACGTGGTAAAGCTTTGTAAAATTTAGGGTGCTTCAGATTGCTTATTTTAGCAGCTTTTTTAAAAAGTTAAATGATGTTTGAGTTTACGAGTCTATGTGAGAAGAAAAGTTAATAAGTTATAAAAAGTTAATAAGTTCTAACGGAAGTTTACTATAAAAAAGTTATTATGCATCTAAATAAGTGATCAAAATATTGTAAAGTTAAGAAACTAAGAAAAGGTTATTATGTAAAGTGAAAAAGTTATTTTTTATAGTTTGTTTATTTTTTTATTTGTACTAAACTATAACAAGTGGGGTCATGTTTACGCGTTGTGGTGGTTCAGTTCTTGTTTTCGTCTTATTACAACGTTATTTTTTGTGTTTTTATCTTTCGATTGGTATAGTGTGCGTCAATACCATATCGATACCGTAACAAAGCGAATCAAAACCAACAAAACTCTCGCATCATCCCAGTCGCAACGCGACGAGTTGAATAACTAGTTACTTTAAAATAATCTTCAAGTGACCTCTTAAAGTATTGGTGGAAGTTGAATCGACTTTCAGGAGCTATATAAACCTTAAAACCTGTATATGAGTATTGAAGAAAGTCAGTGTATAAAGAGTTGACCCAATTTGTGAAACAACGCATCAATATTTCATCATATGGAACTCAAACTTTGAATTCTCCTAGTTTTCTAGATTATTATGAATTTATGATTTTATTTATAATGTTAATATAGGATGCACACCTTACCTAGTTGATTTTAAATTATTTAATTAAACTTTCATTATCTTTAATCACATGCTCTAGACCAAAAACCTACCGATCAACGACAAAAGAATGATTTAAATGAATCTAGACAAGGCCAACAAAATCATTAAACAAAGGCCCATTCTATACACACCCCCCCTATTACTAACCACACCCCCCCTTGTGAGAGGAAACTGTCGGTCCCACGCAGGCCCCACCTGTAAGTTATGTGAGAGGAGGGGGTGTAGTTAGTAATAGGGGGTGTGTATAGTAGTGCCCTAAACAAAACCGACAACCACAACCAAGACCAACACACAATTTCATAAATAGAATCATAACAGGATCACCTAAATCATCATAATTTAGTCACAAATCAAACCAAAGAATCAAAACATAGTTCCAAGTTCATATAAACCTAGGTAGCTTAAAACGTTAATTTACTCATAATGATCACAAACATGTCAAACAAATAATCATAGCAAACATCTAGATGCACATTGTCAATAACAAAGGAAATCCGCAGAAAAACGTAATTGGAAGTGAAACCAACTTAAACACGTTTCAGTCTTAAGCTTCTAAGTCTTCAAAAAACGTTCCAAAAGCTCCCAAATTCATTTCTCGGAGTTGTAGAATTCGTAATATGGCTTCCAGACCCCTCTATAGGGCTTAATAACAAAAAACCCGATTTTCATGATTTTAAGGTTAGTTGAGGACCTCAAGCAACCTCCCTTGAGGTCCTCGACACTTTTTAAAACTGAATTAATATTAACTTTCTTCAGGACCTCGGTCAAGCGCCATGAGGTCCTTAGAGTGTCATTTTCTTTGTTTTATTGGGTTAGTTGTGGTCCTCAATAGGCGATTTTTGCAGATTAAATTATTCATTTCCAGTCTTCTTTCTTTCACCAACTATTCGTTCCAAATTCCGTTTTCGAATCTGTTGGCTTGATTCTTCACCAATTCCTACAAATTCAATGTTTCAATAAAGAAATAAATATTCCACATGAATTGAAGTGTAAAACCCATACAAAATGTAAGGAAAATTGATAACTAAAAACATGTGTAATTTCTTGTATATCAGGCTCCGATGAGGTTGAGTAGGGTTTCATTGAGGTGAATTCTTAAAGACTACATTGAAGCTTGAAAGAACAAATGTACCCCTCATGTAAAGGCACATGAGGGAAAGTTAGCAAAGAAGTTAATGAGTGTTAGGTCTAGGGACAAAAACATGTTAGAACTTGAAACGTTAGGACCAAGAGCATTATAAGTGGATAAAATCTGACAAAAACTCCACTTGCTCTTTATTATTTAACTAGTATTAAGCCCCTGCGTTGCAGCGGTTGTCATAAAATTGTGTTAAGTAGTAGCAATTCTATACCATTGTCAACGACCACCAACACCGGAAAAGCTCGTAAAAACAAAATAAATAAAAACAGAAAAAAATAACGCCGAGCGAAAAGCAGACGTAAAATCTTAGAATCACGCACGCTCGTTGCTGAGAAATTAAACCGAAACGTAAAACATAGAAAAAAATAACTAAGTCCATCCAGGACTCGCGTGTTGGACGAACTTGTCAAACGCAAAAAAATAGATGTGACGCGACGGGACAGTCAAACGGGAAAGAAATATACGAAAAAATGTTGAACCCCACACGCACGTTGCGGTGCGTTAACTCACAAAATTTAGAATGAAACGGAAAACTTGGGAAAGATGAAAAGTATGGTGGACCAAAATTGAAAATAAAAAGAGTTGGGACTAATTGCAAAAGATGAAAAACTTTGGGTTAAAAGTAAAAAAAAACAAAGGGTCTAAATTGCAAAATTGAAGTTATTTATTAATTTGGGTAAATTACACTTTTCGTCATTTATGTTTGTAGCGGGTTGCAATGGATAACCTTTAACTTCAATAATTACAGTCACAATCCTTTATTTGGAAAACCCATTACATGTTTCGTCCTCTAACACTAACCAAATTAAAAATTTAAGTTAAGTCTTTTCACTTAGGGTATTCTGGTCATTTCACGCTTTTATTTAAAATGTCTCTAAATTAAAACAACCACCACCACTGCCAGTTACGACCACCACTGTCGCCCCGCCGTCAACCACCGCCATCTGTAAAAGAACCACCACCACTACCCCACCGTCAACCACCACCATCTGCCGCCAACCATCACCACCACTCCCTTCCATTTTATCGGTTGAAACACTTAATCTCTAAGTCTTCTAGAATCTGCACATCCTTTCCATTTTGAACAATTATTAAACGAAATTGTGGAGGTGCAAAAGTCAAAAATTACTGCTTCTCATGCCCAATTAAAAATTCACGTTTGTTCATTAAGAAGAAATCACGATTTAAGTTAGGGTACTACTGTCTACATCCCCCTCCTCTCACATATTTACAGGTGGAGCCTGTGTGAGACCAACAGTTTTCCTCTCACAAGGGGGTGTAATCAGTAAGAGGGGGGTGCGAATAGAATGAGCCTTTAAGTTATCGAATTGAAAGGTATTTAAGTTATCGAATTGAAAGGTAAATAATAATTCAGATAATATAAGGAAGTGAATCAGCAGATAGAAGAAGAGGGGCTTACTGTTAAAACAGAGGCCGATTATCAAACAGGAGACAGAGGAAGAGAAGCATCCAAAAGTATCACCAGAGTTAGAGTTAGGGTTTTTCATTTTAAGTTTTCTTCAACCCCTCTCCTCACTGAACAAACCCTTAAAATACACCCTAAATGTTTCTAAATCATCTTCGCTATTCGACGAAGAACAACCCTCGCCGTACGACCGCTCGAAATTGTCACTGACTTCTCGCCACTCATCCTCTGGTATCTGCGAAATCTCGCGAGCAAGTTTCTGGTCACGGATTCTACGGTTGAGATCCACCTGCAGCTTCTTCGTCTTGGTTTCAATAACAATTTAGTCTTTAATTTCAGTTTTGAATTTCTCAAGGTCTAGGGTTAGGGTTTGGAGGTTTACGCCACCGTCGTTGATCGAGATCGGAGGCGGTGGTTGTGGAGATTGTAACGATGAATTGGAGGATGAAGGTTGAGCAGCTAGAGATGCAGCCATGGCTTATTGTTAGGTGTGTAGATTGTTAGGGTTTATTAGCCCAAGTGTGGGTTTTTATCTAGTGAATTCTAATGATCGATGATTCTAACTGATGCATATCGGAAAGTCATTATCATTACTCTTTTAAGAGTTGAGACATATAAAATATAATGATTTAAGAGTAAAGTACATGATTACTCTTTTCAGAGTTGAATCACATAAATAAATGACTGTTTTGCCCTCACATGGGTTGCACATGACCTTACTTAACTGAAAGTTTTAACCAGGTTATGGTCAAATGACCTAATGTGTAACAGGTTTTGCAAATAAATGACTGTGACTGTAATTATTAAAGTTAAAGGTCATCCATTGCAACCCGCTACAAACATAAAGGACGAAAAATGTAATTTACCCTATTAATTTTAGATAAAGATAAGGATAAAAATAAGTTATATCTATATACTGGTTATTAATTAATATTAATACCAAAAGAAATTTATTAAACAAATATAAATAAAATTTATGAGATTGACGGAGAGAATGACATGTGGCATTATTTGGAGTCTTTTATTATAAGTTAAATATTTTTCATAAAAGTATTTTGGATAATTCGGGATATTCGAAATATCCGAAATTTCTAAAAACCTTATCTGAATCCAACAATTTCGGATATCCTAATTTTCAGATATTTCGGGTTCAGAATTTTTGATAACTCGGGTTTGGTTTCCGATTTAAAATTTTTACACACCCCTAACCTCGTGGTTATGGTTGTGGGATGACTTCAACTCCGATTTATGTGATGAATCCACCAATTTCAGATATCCTAACTTTCAGATATTTCGGGTTCAGAATTTTCGATAACTCGTGTTTAGTTTTTGATTAATTTTTTTACACACCCCTAACCTCGTGGTTATGGTTGGGATGACTTCAACCCCGACTCAACTATTTTTACAAGTAACGTGTGGGAGATGTCCGCCCTATGTGGGGCATTGGGAGTTTACTTGTTGTGGTTGAGACTTTATCTCTGACTTATGCGAGGTGCTAGTGGATCTTATCTCGGCTAATTCTACAAGTAGTGGGATATGTTCGCTCTATGTGGTTTTTTCATTTCATGCTAAGTATATTGAGTCTCGGGGGCTTTCGCCCGATGTGGTCTTATCATTTCACGAAGAAAACCCAGGGTTACCTCACTATTAAACTATTTGCAAAAGATATATCTTTTGTAGAAAAGAAGATTTAAAGACAAAGTGATATTTATTCTAATTAGTTTCCTTCATACCCTTTTATTTTTATGTTTTTAGTTACTTTATGTCATCTACCTGTATTTGAACAAAACGCCTTACTTTTATGATCAACTAACCAACAAAGATTAAGTAGTCAGAGCCACCCAGTCCTTGGGTCGATACTTGATTTTTACCACACTATACTACGCTACGAAATGAGGCACACTTGCCTAATTGTGTGTAGTTGTGTAAAATTTTAAATAATTTTTATAAATTTAAACAACGATTTGTGTAAGAAAAACCCCAAAAATATATACTACTCACACAAATCACATATAAATTATATGCATTTATTTGGTACTTTCCTGGCTTCATATATAGTATAAACATTGTGATGTTTAAACATTTTACGGGTGGGCCACAAGCCGATTGAACTAGAGCGAGACCAAACCAATGGGATGCGCCAGTTTTGGGCGGACTGGTATTTGATCGGGTGGGCCATATCTGGATCGGAATTGAAAGGTAGATTGCAGTAGTGCAATATGGGTCACTGTAAATTAAGAAAATTAAGATGTGGCCAACTGCAAAATCGAAGAGAGCGTTTGTGGTTCACGTAATGTTTGTAAATGAATTAAAATGTGTCAAATGAAGTGTTGAACCTTAACTTTATATATTGGAAATTCTTGGTCTCTTCCATAAAACACATTGAACCCTAATCTTTGTATTTTGGAAATTCTTGGTCTGTTCCATAAAACACATTGAACCCTAAACTTTATATTATGGAAATTCTCATGTCAAAACGAAAGCACCTCCCCACCATCCTCAATCCATCATCTTCCACCTTATCCTCTTCGACTTACTTCTTTTTCTAGTGAGATGCTCTTGTCAATAACTAGAGGCGTGCAAGTGGAGGTACTGTTGCTATCTTGTCTAGATCCATATGAGATATATGCACTTTCATCGACAAGACAATCTTGTTAATCTCAGATAATAAATGATTTAATCAACCAAAATATGAGGTATAGATACCAACTAGTTCGTGGAGCGTGAGTAAAGTTTCCCAAGTAAATAAGTCAAAATTATCTAACTATGCCTATGCGTAGCAATGTTACTTCTAAATCAAGGCCGACCTAGAGTAAGTGTCGGTTGGGTGACTGCTCTAGGCCCAAATCGAAATAGGGCCCAACTTTTTTTTTTAATTTATATATACATATATAAAAATCAATATGATTTAAAAAAAATCTTAAAGAGTCTGGATTTATGAACCAAAAACGTTTTTAGGCCTTTTCAAAATTTTTGGTTTGTGATTTGTGATTTTGTGGCCCAATTTGCCAATGCTTAGAAATTATTTTTTAGACTTTGATTATTTGAATGTATGGAAATTTGTGAACATGACCCAAATTTTTTATCTCGTACAGGACCAACATAGTTTTTGTGATTTTCGGAGACGACCCTGTTATAGATTACTTACAGTGTTTAACGAGTGATTGTGTCTACATACTATATGTCTATATGATAATATACTTTTGTTATTAACGAGTAAAGGTGCATGTTTTAAAAACCATATATTAATTTAAAAGAGAGTAGGTCTCATTTTAAACTTATACCAAGGAAGTAATTTAGAATTATAAGTGTAAAAGAAAATAAAAGAAATGATTTTTCTTTTGAACAACTAACAAAAGCCCTGATCACCTATTAATTTAAAAGAGAGTAGGTCTCATTTTAAACTTATACCAAGGAAGTAATTTAGAATTATAAGTGTAAAAGAAAATAAAAGAAATGATTTTTCTTTTGAACAACTAACAAAAGCCCTGATCACCGGTTCGACTCCCACTCGTGGTCTTAGGGGGGGGACGTCCCAATGATAGACCGTATCCTACCGAGGCATGGTGCGGTCTTGAGGGCAACCCGGTTTTACCCAGCTGTTACCCCAGCGAGTCTCTCGTGTGGGGGCAGAATGGTTTCCGGGCGAAAGTCAGCTTGCGCAGCGGCCGGGGCCCAATCGAACATCGCGACGTAGGCGGGGCTGACGGGGGATTGTCTTTGACATGAACCCGGTGACCAATTCGGTCCAGTACAAGAAAGTCACCTTTCAAAAAAAAAACCTAGGAAAACCTGTCTTAAAAAAACAAGGGAAATAATTTTTTTTAAACAACCAACAAAGGCCCTGATCACATAGGAAAACCTAATGGCAAAACGCCACCCATGCCCATGAGCATAGACGACGATGATGGCTCAGCCCGCTACTATTATAAAGAAAACGACAAATTGGATTTTAATAATCCGAACTGGCTCTTTTTGGCAGATAATAATACCAACTCAGTTAATTACCCACAGTAATCTGAACTCTTCCATTTTGTTTGTAAAATAGTCCGTCGTTAAAAAACATAACGAAGTTAAGTTTTTTTCCAAATTACAAACCAGTGTTTTCGGGTTTTTGATCAGAACAAGGATACGAGTCGATTGATGTAAACTTACCTCGAAACAATGCTCTAAACGACTTGATTTTGTTAATTGAAGTTCAAACACCCGAATTGAAGCATCGTTTCGTCGTTTAGAGCACTGTTTCGAGGTAAGTTTTACATCAATAGACTCGTATCCTCGTTCTAATCAAAAGCCTGAAAAAATCAGTTTGTTATTTGGAAAAAAAAACCTTAACTCCATTATGTTTTTTAACGGCAGACTATTTTACCAACAAAATGGAAGAGTTGTGGGTAATTAGCTGAGTCTGGATCCAATTCAAATCCAATTTACCTAAACAAAACTCAGTGTCCGAAGGCCCCGCTATCAGCTACTCGAACCCATGACTCTACTTTGGAAGCTGACAATGATTTCTAAATTATAACAAAGCTACATACATGTAGGGATGAGCATGGTATCCGTTCGGTACCGAAAAACGAAGAAAAGTGGTACTGGTATTTATCGGCGTTTTACACGTAAGTACCGGTACCAATACCGAAAAATAGAGAAAATAGGTACCGGTACAAATACAGAATATACCGGTTCGGTACCAGGACCCGGTACCAAATGCTATCCCTCCAACACATAAATATAAACCCCAGCCAAAACCCTAGAAACAAACCTTTCGTCTCGCTCCCTCTGAACAGAGTTTTGAAAAACCTAAAAAAAGAAGATGGAAGCAAGAGAAGAATCAAAGGAGGTGAATATGAATAACAATGTCATGTGTCAGTTAGCAGACCCTGAAGGAAATCCGCTGGGTGCTTCCATGTATCTTCCTCAAAGCGTTGGTCCTAAGGAGCTTCACCAGATGGTTAACCAGCTGCTTAACAATGTAATCTTCAATCATCTTTTCTATATCTCTATTCTCTATTCAAATTTATTCTTAATTGTTGCTTTCTGATGATATTGTAATCGAAGATGCATACATACAGGCTTATGAGTTATTATGAAAACGTTTTGTTAGATTAGTAATGACAGACAGCATGTAGCAACTCCAAATTTAATAAGCATTTTTCAATATTACTGCCTCTGCAACACTTTATAATCAGATGTGTAATGTTTGAATAGACAAGAGGAAGGATTGCCTATGGTTTCATAGGGAGATTGGAAATATTGACACATAAAATAAACTTAATTTGGTTCGGGATTCGTTGAGAACATTATGGGTATATTGTTGATAAAAAAAACTGGCATGTTTTTTGTTAACGCGTTACCACGGGCAGTTTTATAGGATGCCCGTCAATCGCATTTCTGATCTGTACTTGAGAAATAAAAACTTGTTTCTATCAAGGTAAGATTTTTACTATCAAATTGTTTTTATTTGATCAGATCATTGGGTAAAATAGCCCGTCTAACACCCTTAGCAGCTGAGAGAACATTTTAGAGAGAGAAAAACAGCCAGATGAATTTAGATAGCAAGTCATAGGATTGTAAATGATGGACTGAGGGCATACAATGAATTAGGATTCTTTTTTTTTTGGTTGAAATCATGTACTCCATTTGAATTAGAATATAAGGAAAGTAGTAGGCTATAGCTAGTAGGATAAGAAATTACAAATTCCTTTTGATGATTTTTGATGTTTAAATCATGTAACTATGATAGTTATGTCAAAGTGAAAGAGTTACCAAGTTCTGAAATTGTGTGAAATAAGGATACTTATGAAAGATGTAGTACAATTGGTTGTGTTTTATATGATTGATGGGAATGTATGTGTTCATTGCAATTGGTTACAAGCACTTCAATGCATAGTTGTCAATAGCGATCGCTATAGCGAATAGCGTGGCGTATAGGGCCATGCTCGCTATATGGTCTGTAGCGATAGATAGCAGCCTTTAATTTTTTTTTCTGTTTTTTTAACATAAATAGCAATTAAATATAGCTATAAATTAGCTGGTTTTTAGGTTTTTGTTAAATATACATGTAAAAGTGCGTATATACCAGGGTATTTTGATATAATATACATATTAATTTTTTTTTAAAAAATTCTAGTGTATCGCTATTTATAAAATAGCGCCTGCTACTTATTGCTATTTGCTATGTAGCATATAGGTACCTTATCGCTATTTGTCGCTATTCGTCATTAACAACTATGCTTCATTGTGGTAATGAAAGATAGAATTTAACCGGGGTGTTAAGAAAACTGTTGAAATCGACGGAACCGCCCAAACATTTAACCTATATTGTTTTCGGAATATGTAGTTATGTTAATGCATTACAACCATGAGCTACGTTATCATTTTAAAACTTTTAATACAAACTAATGATTTTGGAAAAAATAAAAATTTGGTTCATACCATTAAAACAGAACCGCCAAACCAGCTGGTGTGGTTGACCCACCCAACCTGGTCGGTTCGGTCAAGAATATTTGTCAGATCCATCCATACCGGACTGTGAACACTTCTAGAGTTGAAGGGCAGTTATTGTACACTTTGTACTTTCCAAAATATTACATTCTTTTCGCCTTCCAAAACGATCAATAAAAACTTTAAACGTTTGGTTCTTTCAGGAGGAGAAGCTGCCTTATGCCTTTTATATATCCGACAAAGAGCTTGTTGTACAACTGGGAGAGTATTTGCAGAAGCATAAAGGTAAACAAGTGTAATATAGTGTCAAAACTTTTTTTGTTGTATTATTTGGTTGCCAAATATTAAACACCATTTTGACTTTTTTTCAGTTTCTGTGGAGAAGGCAGTCACAATAGTGTATCAACCCCAGGCTGTCTTCCGCATTCGTCCAGTTAATCGTTGTTCTTCTACAATTGCTGGTATATTTATTGTATTTTGTGGATCTTTTTAGTTTTTTTGTTTGTAAGCAATAAAGCACGTGTGTATTTATATATATGTAATTTTGCTGTTGCAGGTCACACAGAGGCTGTACTTTCAGTTGCTTTTAGTCCTGATGGACAACACTTGGCTAGCGGTTCAGGTGACACAACGGTTCGCCTGTGGGACTTAAATACCCAAACACCCATGTTCACTTGTACAGGTTAGATACTAGCATAAATTTTTTACTTTGATTAAAGAGAAACAAAGAACAAACATTTGACATTGATTTCTTTATTAAAACTTCGGTATAACAAGCGCATTATAGCTCATCTGGATTTCTTTAATATAACAGAACTTGTATGTAAAGCTGTACCGAATAGTCAAATACTAAATTACTAATAACGCGAGATCTTTAATTATCGTGTTGCACGTTTATTTAGGGCACAAGAATTGGGTTCTTTGTATCGCTTGGTCACCAGATGGTAAGCATCTTGTTAGTGGAAGCAAGTCTGGAGAACTACAATGCTGGGACCCACTGACCGGAAAACCATCTGGCAATCTGCTTACTGTAAGATCTTTTTAACTATCTTCACCTAATCCAGAAATCATCATCATCATCATACTTAGTATATCCCACCAATAGCAAAGCTAAGGTAGGGTCTGAGGAGGGTGAGATGTAGACAACCTTACCTCTACCCCGTAGGAATAGAGAGGCTGCTTCCAATGAGACCCCCGGCTTGATTGTAGTTTTGCATCAAGCCTTGGACATAAGGCACATAACACTCAGGGTATTGAGACAAACGCCGATTAGTGCATGCACCCCCTTGTCTTTCGGCTATCAACGCCACCACATGATGCATGATTAACCATCCCCCTCTTTTAACGTTATTTTCACGAAATTAGTAAAATAACGTTAAAATTAGTGCACTTTCACTTTTGCCCCATGAGCGCCCACACATATACACATTATATGAGCATACCGCAAGCGGAGCGTTCACCTAATCCAGAAAGAATTCTTAATAATTTTGAAATATGTTATTTATTGGTGAAAGCGAGTTTTCTTGGTTATGATTTATTTTATACTGAGATACACCTTATTGTGAACTAAAAAAAGTGATATTTATAACTTTTACTTGCATGATCTTTTAAAATTGAGTAAAGTACACGGATGGTCCCTGTGGTTTACCAAAATTTTGGATTTGGTCCCTACCTTTCCAAAAGTACACAGATAGTCCCTGTGTTTTGAACTTTGTAACACATTTAGTCCCCAAATTTTTCCCGAAAGTACATGGATCTGTGGTTTGCGCTTTGTAATGTGTTTAGTCCCTAACTTGGACCTGCTAAAACCTGTAGATTTGTTGGCTGTGGACTTAATGCGTTACAAAGTGCAAACCACAGGGACCACCCGTGTACTTTACTATGTAAAATTTGTTAAAATTTTGATATTAAGATGCATGAATATGTTTTTTTCTCTGGGGACTGATTTATTAATTTTACAACGTTTCAGGGACACAAGAAATGGATTACCGGTATATCTTGGGAACCATTACACCTTAGCTCACCATGTCGTCGCTTCGTCAGCTCTAGCAAAGACGGTGATGCAAGAATATGGGATGTTACGTTAAGGAGAAGTGTTATATGTCTTAGCGGCCACACTCTTGCTGTAACTTGTGTAAAATGGGGTGGAGATGGATTCATATATACAGGGTATATAATATATACTATACCAAACTATAATTATATTTTTCATTACTCTCAATGTGTTTTTTCCCCATAGATAAATTTACTCGCATTATTATATAAACACCAACAAATGCAATTTACAAGTAACAACATTTAGTAAAACTTTATTCTTGGTACAGATCTCAAGACTGTACAATCAAAGTGTGGGAAACTACTCAAGGGAAGTTGATTCGTGAATTAAAGGTACAACTGAAATTATTGTCATCTTTTGCGATATTTGTGTAAGCTTTAATTATAGTTATCAATGTAGACACCTTAATATAGCAACATTTGGCCCCAATTAAGGCACCATCTACAATCATTTTCTTGACAATTTAGTATCCACGCAAATTTGGAGTCCATAAAGTAGTCGGTTTGAACCTGAGCTATAAGTTCAACTATAGAAACTAAAGATGAAAGACATGTGCGGGTCTTGTGCTAGGGCTGCAAACGAGCTGAGCCTGAGTTCGAGGTTGAGTTCGTTTAACTTATGAAAGCTGGAGCTCGGCTCGATTCGAGCTTTGTTTCTAAAGCTCAAGCTCGGCTTGTAGGTAGTTTTTCAACATTGGGCTCGGCGTGTTTATTAATTATTAATTAATTTATATTAATTATAATTCTTATTTTCATATATAATTTTTTAGGGAAAGGTTAGAAGTAGCTAGTACATCAGCTAAGATTAAGGAGGGAAGATTGAGATGGTTTTGGCATGTGAAGAGGAGGCAGACAATAGAGCCAGGTAGAGTAGTTGAAACTCTCGTGGTGGAGGGGAGGAGGAGTAGAGGCAGACCCAAAATCACTTGGGATGAGCGGATTAGGCAGGATTTGCAAAAATTGCACCTCTCTAAGAACATGGTCCATGATAGGAGCTCGTGGAGACGGAGGATTAAGGTTAAAGATTTCTAGGAGAGGGTTCAATTGTGCTTTTAGGGGTAGTGTATAGTCGTAGATATGTTTATATTAGTATAGGCTGTTTGTGTTGTTATATTTGTCTTGTTTACCGTGCACTCTTTTACCACTCATGTTATATTGGTAGCTCCTTACACACACACACACACACACACACATACACCTAATGTTCTATATCTTTTTTCATCTTTCTTTCCTGGGTGTTTTGGAGCCGAGGGTCTCACTGGAAGCAGCCTCTCTATCCCTAGGGATAGGGGTAAGGTGTGCCTACATCCCACCCTCCCCAGACCCTACCAATAGCTCTGCTATTTGTGGGATTTTACTGGGTATGATTGATTGATTGATTTTCATATATAATTTTTGTTATTTTTTCATAATTTTATAAATAGTAATTATTATTTACATATATATTTAATATATTAATTAAAATTATATAAATACTGGGCTCGTTTACTAAACTTGTTTGTTTTTAGGCCTGGGCTCATTTAAGCTCTGCTCGTTTTGAGCTTATTTTTTAACCGAGATCGAGTAGCGTATATATATCTCTGAAACTTACGTAATACCATGTTTACCTGACCAAAACAATTATTATCAATATTCCCATTCAAAATACTTAAAGTTGTATAATTACTCGTATAATAAATACAGATTGTAATATGATCATTACACACTTCTCTTTTTCGTTACACTCCAAACTCTCATACCGTAATGTAAATTTTAAAGGGTATAAATTTAAAAATGGGTATATTTAATATTATGATTTTTTTGTTACCAAGTTTTTGAGAGGGGTATATGAATTATCCCTGTTGGTTTAAAAAATAAGTGACTTGTTAATAATAATATGATTATAATAATTAAGTTATTTTGGTAATAATATAATTCTTGCTGGTTGAAACAACAGGGTCATGGACATTGGGTGAATTCTCTGGCATTAAGCACAGAGTATGTTCTTAGGACTGGTGCTTTTGATCATACACGCAAACAATATTCATCTTCGGAAGAAATGAAGAAGGTAACTTTTCGTTTTGTAAATAGCGGTTTTTCTTTTGAGAAGCATAAAAGGAATAAAGTTATATTCTTTTATTACAACAGGTAGCTTTAGAAAGATACAACAACATGAAGGGTAATGCTCCTGAAAGATTGGTTTCAGGCAGTGATGATTTCACCATGTTTCTCTGGGAACCATCTGTCAGCAAGCACCCTAAAACCCGAATGACGGGTCATCAACAGGTACCACTTTCATGCAGGGGTCTAGCGGAGCCGAGCCCGAGCTCACTTAAGCTTGAGTTTGGCTCGTTCAGTGTTCTATGTTTAAAGCTCGAGCTCGCCTTGTTTGTTATTTATTTAATATAATTTTTTTTACGTATGTAATCATATAAAATAATAATATAGTTATTTTATCACAAATATTATTTGTAGTGAGAGGTTTAAATACAAAAGACTCTTAACGTGCGACGGTACATGACCAATATAACGTGCGTAAATATGCAAATAGCGTGCGTAATTAAGGTTAACCCAACCCATGCGCAATTATGCAAATAACGTGCGTAATTATGCAAAGTTAGTTACTATTGTGCCACTGCGTTCAATTGAAGGTCTAGATTAGATTGGATGTGTGGTTGAGATGCTCGCGTACGCATCGCACGATAAGGTGGTCTTGTACGTTAACCGACCTCTTATTTGTAATTATAGAAAATAAAAATTATTATTTTTGTATAAATAATAGGCTTGTTTATGCTCACGGGTCCACGGGACTCGTCAAGATCGGTATATGAAGCTCGAGCTCGTTAAGCTTGACTCGTTTCGAGCTTTTAATGAGCAGATCTCGAGTAGCTCACGAGCGGCTCGACTCGTTTTCACTTCTACTTTTACGTGAAAATCGACAATAAAAACTAAATTGAACTTTACATAATCTCTTGAAAAATTCTTGTTTCATACAGCTGGTAAATCATGTTTACTTTTCACCTGATGGGCAATGGATTGCGAGTGCTTCATTTGATAAATCTGTCAAGTTATGGAATGGAATTACTGGGAAGTTTGTTGCCGCCTTTCGGGGTCACGTGGGGCCGGTTTATCAGATAAGGTTAGATTCCCTTTTTTTTCGCATTTATACATAGTTATAAATATTGTTTAGCTTCTCACGAGCTGTGGTTTTGTGCAGCTGGTCTGCTGACAGTAGGCTTCTCCTGAGTGGTAGCAAAGACTCTACATTAAAGGTAACATCATTTTTCTTTGTAAGTTTTGAAAAAGGGTTTGTAAAACTAGTAGCTTATTTTATGTCTTGTTAAACTGTTGGGTTCACTTTGTAAATTTGTACGTCTTGAAGTTATTAAACTGATTGAATTAGTGGATTCGCTGATTCATAACTGGTGGGAGACTGCAAATTCAGTGATAAGTTTTATTTGTTTTTTCTTTTATTGCAAGTCTCATTAATAATTTAATATATAATTTAGTTTTTCTCTAATAATTTGTAGTATTTAATAAAATTCTAAATATGTAGTGTTTTTCAGCTCTATTTTTTTCTGCATTTCGATTCAAATTATTTTGAAAGCTACCAAAAAATACTATATTTTGAATACAACTCAGTTCTTAGTAATATTTATATTTAAGTAGACTAAAAATTAGAACTGAACAACATTGTATGTGTGTGTATTAAAACTTAAATGTTACAAAGATTAGAAAAATCAAATTTATAAGTTAAACAGTAATTTGAAAGAAAAAAGAAAATAAAATATATATCACTGAATTTAGTCTTCAACAGGTTGAGTTCATGGTTTATTACTTTATGAATAACAAATCCACTAGATGTCTAGATTTACAACACATTAAAAACCTACTAGTTTTACAAACCCATTTTCCAAAATATTCTACGTTACCGAAAATTCCCTTAATATAAACTCAATTGGGTTATTCTTTTTCTAGGTTTGGGACGTGCGGACACAGAAATTGAAACAAGACCTTCCGGGTCATGAAGATGAGGTTTGTTTGTTTGTTTATGTAAATAGCAAGAACAAAGGCCATTTGGACAAGAAGGTAACTACTGATCTTTTGTTGTTAAGGTTTTTTCTGTAGATTGGAGCCCCGATGGTGAGAAGGTAGCATCGGGTGGTAGGGATAGAGTTTTGAAGCTATGGATGGGATAAATTGTGTCGTAAAGGGAAGAAAGCTTTTGGTATATGAAATTGTACACGGACCATTTTCTGCTCTGATGTCATAGTTTGCTATGGATTCATGGTCCTTCACGACTGCGAATGAATTAATGGCTATGAACGATGACGGAAGCACCTGTGACAAGGTTTGCATCGAATCAATGGCTTAAAGGGTGACTAGAATTTGACTAGAACAAGGTTGTGGGAACGAGGTTTTTAATTTTTTTTTAATATTCAAAAGATGGAAAAATGAAAAGATATGATATTTATCTTTACTGTTTACATTTTTTGCATGCAATAGGAAGAAATATTTTGGAGTATTAGAGCTTCTCTGATTATTGAAGAAGCGATTCTTACAAGTGTTAAAACTTGGTTTACAATATTAGCAACTTGTTAACACGAGGTTGGTCGTTTATGCTCGTTTGTGGTGTGGATACAAATATACGAGTTTTTTTTTTCAGTTTCTTGTCATTGACTCCCGGCTAAAGGTGCACATATTATGATATATACCCTTTTCTGGTTGAAACCGGGTCGTGATGGATCAACAAAAGACAAAACCGGGTCGGGTCTATTTTTTCCGGGTTGAAATCGGTTTCTAAGTATAGGGTTGCGACCCGCTTTCAACCTTACGAGTTACGGGTTGGTCGTTTCCTGATCGGTTTTTGTTGGGCTTAAAAAGAACTAATGGGTTTAAACACAAAGCATAGATTTGAAACATGGGCTAACGTGGGAAGTAGCATCATGAGTAAAACTACCAACTAATGGGAAATTACTCGACCAATATGGCTAGATAAACATGTAATTTTAAACGTGGATTTTGACTGTTGGAGTGGGTCTTCATGGGTTGGATTGTGGGTTGGGTCATATTAACTCCCCCCCCCCCCCCCCTCTTGTCCTCAAGGACGGAATGCTCGGTCCTTGGCGGTCTCCATTCGACTCTATCAATGACGTTCGGGGCGGTCTCAACGCAACGCCACAAGGGCAGCCAATCACGTCTTCCGGTTATTTATGGCAAGAGTTGGGTGTTGTAAGTGCGATTATTGGTGGGTGCACGCACAGTTTTGGGGACTAGTTTGTGGTGTCCGTGGGTGTTCTTTTGGGCTTGTTTGGGAAATGGGTTGGGTGAAGTTTATGGTGTAGACAGGGTGGTATAAGAGGGTCATTTGGGCGTTGTTTTAGGGTTGTTTTGTGGTGACGATGGGTGCGTTTTTTGGATGCGAATGATTGTATATGGTGTAGGAAGGGTTTTGGAGTAACCAACTTGGGTGCCAGTGGATTAGGTGACAGAGGCTGTGGTTTTAGACTTTTAGTGGCAGACCAGCGGTGAGTGGAGGTGGTGAAGGTAGACCAAGGCTAGCAGTGAACTCGACGAGGCGTTGTTGGTTTTTCTCAATAATAGCCCACATTTCATCGAGCAGCAACGTGATTTTTGAGGCCATGATGGAGGTGAATTCGGGAACGAACGCACCGATTTTGGAAACCGATTCGAGATGGTTAATCTCCCAATAGACCCGTAGAGTGGGTTAGGCTTTAAATAACAAAAGATAAGAAATAGAACTTTGATCCAATTTTCTTCACAACTTCATGAACTAATGGGTTTAAATACAAAGCATAGAATTGAAACGTGGGCTAATGTGGGAACACTATGCAACATGGGTAATTTAAACGTGGAGTTGGAGTGTTGCAGTGGGTCTTCATGGGTCGGGTTGAGGGAGCGAGTCGTATCACCAAACAAGTTAATACGGTCTTTAAGAATGTTTTTTTGCTTTAGGAAACCAATAGTTGTCAATAGCGAGCGCAACGATCGCTATAGTGTGCTACGTAGCGTATAGGTCTAGGCTCGCTATTAGGGTTGTAGCGACAGATAGACAGCGATGAGAGAGACAATTTAATTTATTTTTTGTTTTTTTTAATATAAATAGCAATTAAATATAGCTATAAAATAGCTGGAATTTAGGTTTTTGTTAGATATACAAGTAAAATAACATATATACCAGGGTATTTTGATATAATATAAATATACAATTTTTTTTCTAATGTATCGCTATTTATAAAATAGTCGCTCGCTATTTATCGTTATTCGCTATGTAGCATATTGGTACCTTATCCCTATTTGTTGCTATTCGCCATTCACAACTATGAGGAAACCGAAGAAATCCTCTAGTTAAGCTGGCCGTTAATGAATGAGCTGGTTAGTTTTAAGTTGTTTAGAAAAATAACACTGATATTTGTCTCCTACCTTTACTAACTAAACGATCTTTGAGATTGGGTTGACCATTTTACATGTGAACAAATGTAGTTGTTAGTTACGTCAAAAGCTACTTGATAATGAACAAATGAACCGGTTTTGAGAAAACATGGAAGATTATTTATTCGTGTTTTATGACTAGAAAGTTTTGGTTGAATGGTTTTTTTCTTTCTTGGTGGAGGAATAGTGTTATAGTAAATTTATATAAGAACAAAGGAGGCATTAGGTCATACTATGAAATTGTAAGAGATTGATGATTGAGACTAGAACTAGAAGTGATAGTTAAGGTAAACCAATTTGGTTTCATGACAGTATGATCAACTACAGAAGCAATACACATTCTAAGAAAATTGATAGAAAAACATAGGGAGAAAAAACATGATCCACATTTGGTCTTCATTGACCTTGAAAAGATATACGACAATGTACCACATAGATTGATTTGGGATAGTTTGAAAGGTAGAGGGATTCCTGGGAATTATATAGACATAGGGATATGAATGATAGGACTGAAACTAGTGTCTGTGCGCCTGTAGGGGATACCGATTCCTTCCCTATGGAGGTAGCATTCAACCAAGGCTCTACGTTGGCCCTTTTTTGCGGTTGTCATGCATGAGTTGTCCATAAGTTTTTCTATTAATAATTTTAAATAAAGTTACACCATAAAAACAAACATTTTATTCTCTTTAATTTGAGTATCATATTGCTATAGTTTTTTCAGTTTAAAAAATTAACATGTTATGTGATTATCAGTGACTGTGTTTCCAGCTGTATCTAGTATATTACAAATTTTAATACATATAAGGATAGTAAAAGGGCAATTTTACATAATCTTAAGAATATAAGGAATACAACTTCTAAAACATATAGTACAATCCTTTAAAACATATTGTTAACTTTAAAACAAACTATTCCCGTAATTTTTACACGCTCATAACGTTTAAAAAAACTACACCATTAAAATGAACACTTTATTTCTAACACCCCATATATTTTCGCGTTTAAATATATACAAATAGTAAACTTCCTCAAAACACATGTCAATACTATTGAGATTTGCCAAGCGTGACCTTTACAACTCCACTGACTAAATTTGCCAATAGTACACAGTTAAAGTTAGATGATCAAAAATTGAAAATCTGAAAACAAAAAATGGCGTTACGGGGCGTAACATTTACCCATTAAGGTGCGGAATGCACGTACGTCAAACCTGGTTTATACCCTAGGATTTTTTAGCCACCTTGATAGATTATGGGGCGTGATACCACCAACTATGGTGCTTAATGAGTCCGTTTAGGCTCATAACATGTTAAATGTTCGATTGATCTTATCCATGGTGAATCGTCATCATATACTTACGTATCAAAACTTAGTTAAGCCAAATACAACATTTCCTCGTTTATAATCACATCTAATCGATCGAATTCAAAGTTTTAACTCTCCTAAAGTTCTAGTCGAAAATTCGATCAACTTGAGGTGTTTCTAGACCAACCCAACCTTCCTTCTTGTGTTTTGAGGTAAGACGGAGTTCTATAAATTATTGATTTGATCTTTAATCGAATCAAAATGCATCGGAGGCTTGGGCTGAATAAATTGAAGAATATTAATACCACCTTACTTCGAAATGGGGATTGCGGTTTAAAACGGAAACGAATCAATTGTGGAAGAAGGTGGTGGAAGCGCTCCATACGAGTAGAGGTAATTGGATGGGTTGACTATAGTAATAATTATGTTATGCAATGGTGCAAGTAGATTTCGTTGAAGTGTAATGTGTTCGCTTGGAGGACTGAGATGGGAAGAATTCCTACGTCGATGGCTTTTAGAAGTCGCAACATCAATATTAAAGATGTGAGTTGTCCTTTGTGCGAGTTTGGCGAAGAAACTGTTGAACATTTATTCAACTCGTGCATGGTTGTGACTATTGTTTGGCAATACATTAGTGCTTGGTGTAGGGTGGATCCTTTCCTCGTGTTCTCGTTTAGAGACCTTATGGAACTTTTTAATCATGTCAGGCTTAATGGGCTGGAAAAAGAAGTCTTTAAGGGTATTGTGATTATTGGGTGTTGGAGTATTTTGAAAGCTAGAAACGGGCTCAAGTTTGCTAATAAACAAGCCCGAGTGAAAGACATTATAGGTGAAATTAAATCCATCGTTTATCTTTGGTGTAAGAGTAGATTTAAAGCTAGGTCCATTTCTTGGATCAGTTGGTGTAATTTTGTAATTATGACTTGTTCTGACTTGGCCATCCCGTTTTGTGGATTGGTTCGTTTTTAATGTTCATGTTTAAAAAAAAAAATAGTTTTTTATGTGCAAAAAGTTGTTGAATGACTTTTGTGAGGAAAAAACATAAAGTATAATTTTTTTTTATGATATTTGCTCCGACATTTAATAGGCTAGGTTGTTGTTTTCTATTTATCTACATTCACTTGACTCAGAAACTCAATTAGGCCATGACATAAAGCCTTTTGTGGGACGTTATGCGACACGTGGCGAAACGCGTAAGAGATAGCTTTATGGTGCTTTATATAACTTGAGTGTGTAATTGGGATATATGTATGGGGCTTTATATATATATAGGTTATTATAAAAAAGACCAAAAGTGTGAGAAAGGTAAGAAAGAATCTCAGCCATTAGATCTAAATTAATTGAAAAGGGTAAACAAGTAATTTTATCATTAATTCAATTAATTAAAACTTCCCATAACAGCCACCTTAATTATAGGAAGTATACAACACCATTCAGCAAGTATATAACACCATTCAGTAAGTATATAACATCATTCAGCAAGTATATAACACCATTCAGCATTCAGCAAGTATATAACACCATTTAGCAAGTATATAACACCATTCAGTAAGTATATAAACCATTCAGCAAGTATATAACACCATTCATTGACTAAACATCTGATCGAAACATATTTTTTTCTCTATATAAGTATAGCAATATGATACTCATATTAAAGATAAAAAACGCTCGTTATTATGGTGTAATTTTTTTTTAAAAAAAAGTTACGTATAAAAAGTTATTGACGTTTAAAAAAGACGGGGGGAAGTTACATGTGCATTACCTAATTTCTAGTGGGTTTAAAAGACTATATTGCCCCTAGATATTTCAAATCAGTCCAAATTAATGAAAATATTTTACAATTTGGTCCCTATTGATCTCAACCATTAGATCAAAAGATCTAATGGTTGAGATTATTTCTTACCCTTCTCACACTTTAAGCCTTTTTTACAGGATCCTCTACCTATATATATATATATGTATGTATGTATATGTGTGTGAGTGGGGAAGAAATGGTAACGCTGTGATACACATCACGGGAGGGGAAAAAATTACCCCATAGCGCCGCCCGTAGCGGTGTTCCACGAGGCTATGGGGCACTATGCTAGAATTTCCCGTGATATGCCGCCCCATTACACAAGAACTTATATACTAGAGAAAGCTGTTGGCCATGAAGTTTTCTCACCTTAATTTAAGGAAATACCAATTGAGAATTGAATCTAAATAACCTACTATTTGATATTCCAAACGTATAGGAAAAATGTACATTCCAAATCGTGATACAATCCCTTAAATTTGAACACCAAACAGAATACCATAAACATTAGATACATTAGACAGTGGGGTCAATGAGTTCACCGTTCAAGAACTCACGGTAAGCAGCAACGGGCCAACTGAAGCCACGGAACACCAACCGAGAAGCCAAAGGAACATCGATGATGATCTCTTTTTGTGTAGGCTTCTTTTCATCGCGAATAGCAATCAAGTAACTCCTTCCAACCCACCCGATCCATCCAGCTATGTACAGAAACAGAATCCCGGGAGTAATGAATTCGCCCCAATGTCTTTGGTCTCCACTCACAATCAAGTGTGGCAACCCATCTGATCCACACAACAATCCTTGCTTTCCATAGTTGTCAAATCTGCATGTAATTTAATAATTTAAGTGAACCAACTCAATTTAAGAAGCAAATATGAGCAATATGATATGAATGTGTATGTGATCCAACTTCTGATTTCAATATGATTACAGCTGATCATCATCATCATCATCATCATCATACTCAATAAATCCCACCAATAGCAAAGCTACGTAGGGTCTGAGGAGGGTAAGATGTAGACAACCTTACCTCTACCTAGTAGGAATAGAGAGACTGCATCCAGTGAGACCCCGGCTCGATAGGAGTTTTGCATCAAGCCTTGGACATAAGGCATATAACACTCAGCAATCGGGACAAAGACCGATTAGTGCATGTACCCTTTTGTCTTTCAGCTATCAACGCCACCACATGATGCATTAATCGTCCCCCGCTTTTAACGTTATTTTCACGAATTAGTAAAATTTCGTAACCTAAACTGAAATAGATGCAGTTTTGGACTATCAACGACTTCCAAATCGATCAATTACATTAGATCTATTCAGATGAAAGCGAATTACAGATCTGAATGTAGAAACGGAAGTATTTGAACTATTCATAACGCAAACTGAAATTGATCAAGTTATGAATATCAACAATTTTAAAATCGATCATTTACATAAGGTCAGATTTGGATGCAGAAACGGATACTATCAACGATTTTGAAATCGATCAATTAAGCTAGATCTATTCAGAATTCCAGATGAAACCTAATTTTAAATGTCAAATGCAGAAACGGATAGTATCAACGATTGTGAAATCGATCAATGAAGTTAGATCTATTCAGATCAAACCGAATTTCAGATTCAAATATACTTCTAATCGTATTTAAATTACTCGTAACACAAACTCAAATCGATGCAGTTCGGATCATCAACAACTTCAAAATCGATTAAATCATAACAAAACCTAACCAGAAAACCTAGATTACCGTATAAAATTTGTAAAAAAAGTTATTCAGATCAAACTGAATTTCAGATTCAAATGTACTTCTAATCGTGTTTAAATTACTCGTAACACAAACTCAAAACGATGCAGTTAGTACCATCAACAACTTCAAAATCGATGAGTTACGTAAAATCGTTACAAAACCTAACCAGAAAACCTAGATTACTGTATAAAATTTGTAAAAAAGTTACCTGCGTTTCGTCTTCTCCATTGTAGCTTTGATAGCAAGAGCAGGAGCACTGTCTGGAGCATAAAGTTTCAGAGAACTCTCCAACTTCTTCAGCGACTGCTTCTCTCTCTTGGCGAACTGCTTCGACTCTTTACACGGAGTGAGTCCAGAAATATCAGCAGACGCCGGTAAGACCGCCACCGTAGACGAAACAAGGATCGACGATAGCGCAAGTGCTGCCGATAAGGCTTTCAACGATGAGTTGTTGTTTTTCTCATCGGTAGATGCAGAAGAACAGACGATAGCACTGGTGACCTTTGATCTGGATGATGATTTGAGGTTGGAGATCTCGAGTGGCTGGAGGAAGTTTGTGGAGATTGTGAACGACATCTTGGAGTGGAGTGATGTCTGGATTTTGAGATTTTTGGGAAGAAGATGATGAAAGAAATAGAAATGAATGGATGCATGAAATCTGTTGGATAAGATGGGATGCTGACGTGGGTGATTCTTATTGGCTGGGAATGGTGTTTAGTGGCTGTGCGTGTGTCGAAAATCCTTTCTGTGTATCTATCGTTTCCACGTAATATATTGATATTATTATTGATTTTTTTAAGCAGAAAGAGATTTTTTTTAATGTCCAACACAATCAATCCCGAACACTTTTAGTTCACCAACTTGACAAACAGAGTACTCCGAGAGTAAACCGAGTCCACCACCAAATCTGGGGAAAACCCAGTAACCCACCCGCCCGTAGACACGACAGTGAAATTACTGGTAAAACTCGTTTGGCTCAAGGATCCAACCCATGTTTCTCTAGGTCTCCCATCATTGTCCACCAGTGCCTCACTCACTCTGCACCAAATGGAAGTTGAACCTGCATCTCAAGAGAAATGCAACCTCTCTAGCACTTAATCTAGAGATCATTGGCAATAGACAATTTCTTTTATTATTGATTTTTTTAAGCAGACAATTTCTTTTATTATCTATATAATCTATAAAAGGAGATTAAAGGCTGATGTAATTTTGCCTATGTGTCAGTCTCTCAGGCATGCCACGTAGGATCTGATGATGTCATAAATAACCATTTTTATTAACATAAATTACTGATTTTTTTAGGAGGGAATTTGAAAATCAAATTCAAAATTTAAATGGGTTTTTATTAAGTAAAAAGTTTAATCTTATTCTCTCTCAATCAAATCTCAATCAAATATACTCCAGCTCATTTTCAAAATTCAAAACCTTCACACCTCTCTCTCTCTCTCTCTCAATTCAACTCATTAGAAGAACATCTTCGAGCAGATTCAGATCCAACGATGAACGATGCAGATGTCTTCGAGCAGTTCATCCGTCAAGAAGCCGATGAAATAGCTAACGAGATCTCCGTTTCAGCAGAAGAAGTAAGTCTCTGTTCAAATGATGTCAGATTTTCGTCATTTCAGTTCGAATTTTATCATCTGTTGTAGTAAAAATTAACACTACTCCATCTATAATGTGGAATTCTCCGTTAATGTTGTTTCACTTTTGCTATTATGTTTTCATTCCAGTTGATAAGTTAGGGTTTTTGTGGTTTAAACCCTAATTACTTGGACTGGATCTATCATCTGTTCCTTTTCCGGTTGATATGATTTGTATGCTTCATTGTAACACTTTTTTGGCAAAATAATGGCACTGAAGATGGAAGATTGAGTTGTGGTTTCTCAAGTTTCAGAGGAAAAAGGCCAACCATCAAAGAACCGACTTGGAGTCTGAAAAGGATAACTCGAGCGATGATGGTTCTATTGCTTCAACTACAGTGACATAAACCAAATAGAAGTGATGAAAGGGGGAGAATTGAAAATGCTGGTGGGGTTGTCATGTGGGCAGGTAATTTTTGTTTTCTGTAAATGAATTGTGCCTTTTGTTATGTTCTTTGTATTGACTGAAAAGATAGAAAAAATTAAACCCTTTGTTCTTTTTATGATAAATCTTGGTGTTTGACCATCGTGTTAATAGAATTGGTGATTTTAGATCTTCTTATCAACGATTGCTAAACCAATCATAAGTTTATTGATTTTGCATCGTGTTTTGGATGTTTTTCGATTTGGGGTTAAAAAAGCTTTGATTTTTAATATGCCCATGGATTATTGTTTAGGTAAAGCTATGGCAATTGCTGTGCAGCCTGCTAAAGATCCGAGAACGAAGAAGAAAGAAGTGACGATGAAACGAACATTGGTGATTGGGCTGCCAATACTTTCCTACGGTAAATATTATATTATATTGCTGCAATCTATTGTTATTAAAACTGTTATTAATTGTATTAAAATTCTCGTGTGCTATTAATTCTATTAAAAATGTTAAGAGGAGTTGTAAAGCCAGATTGGTTTAGTTCAGGATTCTGTAATTTTGTTGTGATTTGGTTGATTTTGGTTGAAATTTATTTATTGCATGTGGTGTTTTATTTTACTTTGAAGTTTGCTTTATTTAAAAGCTTTATTTGTGGTAATTTGCTGTATTTTAGAAATTAGGGTTCTAATTTGGGGTTTTTCATTACATGTAGTGTTTTCATAGAGCTCTACAGTCAACTGTCTTCTATCAGGTACAAGATCTCTGTTTTAAAATTGCTGATGAAAATTGTTGATAATTTAAATTCCATAGAGTTTAGGTCATGAAATTAGGTATTTAGGTAATTTAAAGATCCTTTCTATTTGCTCAAACTAATTGAAGTCTCTTACGTAGGTACACTGTATCTGATGTAAGACTGTTCACCAACTTCGATTTCATCTTAAAGGTATGAAGCATCACATTCAAAACATTAAATATTATTAATCTTGTGTTTTCTTGATTTTGACCATATTTGCCCTTTGAATCTAGCGATGGAGGTAGAAGACAGCTGTGTTATTACTCATGTTCAAGATAAGCTCTTTCGTGTTCATGTGAGCAAGAAGAGAGGAAGACACAAAGGAGGTGTGAAACATAGTTCAAATGATACAGGTTCAGATGTCAAATCTGTATCATGTGAACTGTGTTTGAAACATCCTTTGTGTCTTTCTCTCTTCTTGCTCACATGAACACGAAAGAACTTATCTTGAACATGAGGTTATCTATTAAGGGAGCTTAGATAATGACATAGAATTGCCTACGTGTCAACTTCTCAGGTATGCCATGTAGTCCTCGCTGATGTCATAATTTTAAATTTTGCCTTCAATTTCTTTCTAACAAAACAATAGAAACGTTGTTGATTATTTGATTTTTTTTTCATTTTTTGTAGCTATGAGAAGGTTTAAAGCTATTGAATGGCTTGAAAGTGTAGTTAGGCCATTGGAGATACCAAAACAACCATCAAACTTTTTTGATAGGTCAAAGCTTCATGTTTCCAACAACTAATGGTTGTTCTATCGTAAAGACTTCTGGTATGTATCTTAAGCATAAACTTTATATTATCATTCATGGTGTAAAACAATGTGATTAGAGTAGAAGTTCAACATTGCTATGTTGTAACTTAGTTTCAGTTTGAATCTGTTTGTGTGTTTCCGAGGGCTTTTTTAAGCAAGCCGCATAGTATAAACTCTAACTTTTAGGTGTTGTAGACTGTTTTAGGTTGATTTCTTGGATTATTTAGGTTGAAGGTAGCCTTCATTAGGATTTTTATTGTCATCTTTTTGCTGAAAATTAGGACGAAAATCATCTTAAATGACTACACGGTTAGTTTTCTCATTTTACCTCAACATGGTTTCATAAAATGTTAACTTTCTTGCCAGTTATACGTCTTTTTCCAATCTCAGGGCTATAAAATTATTTTTCGTGTTCACCTTCGTTTGTTATCAAAATATGTTGTTAAATAAACGAACATATATTAAAAGATATAAACTTGAGTCTATAAGACTACCATATTGAGTGTTGCTGCCACTAATGGACCTTTCGACTTTAGCCCTAGAATATATACAACTACCAAACAATCTTAACATAATCCAAATTGAGATAAAAGTTACCCGGGTTTGTTGAAACTGTTTGGCTTCGAAAATTGTTAAAGGAGAAAATTAAATAAAGATTAAACATTGTTAAATCTAAAAGTCTAAAAAGAAGTAAAAATAAACTGTGATAAGAAAAATTAATACGATCATCCATATAAAGTATTTAAAAAGTAACAATTACATATAAAAAAGAAAACTAATCAGTCACTTAAACTCTAATAGCAAGAATCAAGAAACTTTAACTTTAACTCCATGGAGCACTGAACTTCTCGATGTATGTCATTGATCTTTCTCATTAACTCTAGGTCTCTATCTCCACACTCTATATTACTCGCAATACACAGGTCACGAATGGAAGTAGTTGGCATCGCCCTCAGGTCTCTCGAAACCTGGTCTCTTGTCAGCCGACCAAGTTGTAGTCCGTTAAAACACCTCTTCAACTCTTGAAGACTAGACCTATCAACCAAAACTTGCTCTTCGATTTGTTTAATAAAGCGTTGCTTGAAATCGTCAGAATATGACTCCATTTTAATGTATTTATAAGAACTAAAGCAAACAATAACAGTTGATCTTTGGCTTTCAGTGAATGAATCTGGGTATGATGAAACAACATATGAATTGGCAATGGTATTATATAGAATCTGTAACAGCCCAAAGGTCAGATTTAAATGCAACCATTAAATAAAAAATTATATTTAAAAACCATGTACATTTAATGATTTAATGGGAAAACGTGTATAAATTTATATTTAAAAACCATGTACATTTAATGATTTAATGGGAAAGCAAGTAAAATTAAATATCTAGAAAACCAAAGAACAAAATTTAAACCTTCAAAAAAGGTTATCATAATTAGGAAACGTCTGCTCATTTACCCCATCAAACATTTTACACACTATAAAGGATCATGATTAGTTTACTTGAAAACATCAACACTTCATTTTTAAAAAACCCTTCACCCTAAAACAAACTGTCCAAAAAACACTAACACTCTTTCTAAATGGCAAGCAAAAGCTTCTACCACTGGTCTGAAACTGCCGATCTTAAAATTGAATTTTCAAGATGGTCACTCAAAGAACAGAGAAAAGATGAAGAACTCAACAAAAAAGTTGCTATGGTGAGTGATAAATATTATAAGCAAACCTGGAGTAGCATTGCACTGCTGGATGAAGTGGTCTGTTCTCCTCCATCAGAGTTTAAAGAAAAAGCAGAAGAGTTTATCACACATCTGCTGAAACAAGATCAAAAGACCTGTGATATGCTTGCTGATCTGCAAATTAAAACAAATAATGAAATTGCATGGAAGAAGGCGAGAGAACGAGATATCCTATTAAGTGTTAATTGTAATGTATAATTTTTAATTTTTAATATTTTTCAAAATCAGAATTTTGTAATACTATTTAATATCGAATGAAGAAAATTCAAAGTTTCAAAATCAGAATTTTGCAATTTCACTTTTACCAGTTTCAATAATAACAAAGTACAGCCAAAAAGTTGAACTTGAATGTGAACTTCATGAAAGGTATAGATCATGCTGATGAATCACTTCACAGGTACATAATTTCATATAATTTCAAATAATAAAAAAATACTAAAATTGTTTATTATTATTTTTTTGGCAGTTACAAAGTGTTTATAAATCCAAGTGTGAGTGATGAGTTATGTACAGCAACAGCTGAAGCACTTGCACCCATCTTCCATTCTTTGTATGCCCTATGGAGAGAAGCAGCCATCTCCCCCCTAAAAAGCAAAGAAAACATTAGGAAAAAACATTATGATTGAGGATGGCCTGAATCTATGTAAGTGGCAGGTTTATTATATTTACCGATATCAAATTTTATTTCCAACCTTTCTGATTTAGGTTTTTTGCAGACATTCACAATGCAACAAAGCGCGCCACCAAAGCCAGAAACACTGGTTGGGTTTTCCTACGATATTGTACGAAAGGTTGATGCTAAGTATCCCAAACATCCCTGGATCTTGGCTGGAAAGTCATTAGGTTCAAGGTAATGGTTAGATTTTAAAACTGTTATTAATCATAAGCTAATTATAATTGTTCTGAAGTTAAACCTTTTAGTTATGTTCATTCTAAAATGAAATTCATCCCAATTGGTCGCTAAGAGTTTGTAGAATATAAACTGATAAGTTATGGAGATAATGCATCTCTATCATAGGGTACATGCTGAGATTATTGAATTTTGAGTGACATACCCCATATATAGCTTTAACATAGTTAATTATTATTATAAACATAGTTTAACATTAAGAATTGATTGGAGTGTTAAGTGTATTATTTTGAACTTTTTGAACAAGTTTTAACTGCAAAGGAGTAAAAAGAATGTTGGTTTTATTCGGTGTGTGTATTGTAGTTAACAGAAGAATGGGGAGATACCGTTGTTTTAGGCATTGAGCAAAGCAGCAGGGAAGGCTTTCAGCAACATGGTTATGGGCTATAACAATGTTGATGTCGATACAAGGTGTTGCTGTTTCAAACACACCTGTGAGTTTCGTTCTTCAGGTCAATATTAATGGCAAAACGACATTTTATTCTTTCATGTGCTAAAAACTTAGACTTTATTTGATGATGTTGATGTTGATGCAGAGGTGTTTTTACATTCAACTAGACTTAAAAATCAAGTGCATAAAAATGGTCAGTGTGGAATGGATTTGATATTGCTTGGTGCTTATTTGGACAAAAAAATCAACGTTTTTAAACAGGTAAATTTACAACCGCTTATTTATGATAGTCTCTGGTAACTTGAGTTCGTATTTACGATTAGATACTTTCTATTGAATTTACTCTATAGGTAATGCTGTAGTAAAAGGAGATTTAATTATAATTGAAAAACTAACATAAGGACTTTGTTATAAAAGTGCAGCGAACCAGACCACATTGGTTAGTAGGGGTAATGGGTACCATAACAAAACAAGAAAAGGAATAGCAACAACATGCAATTAGGTACAGTTTTGGGGCTACTAATGGTGTCTAAACAACCATTATAAGCGATGGTTGCGGCTGCAAAACAGTTCAGAAACAGGAAGCCATGCTTAAATGATTCAGGGTCGGTTTTCGGGTTGAATCATAGTTTACAAATTGTGAGTTCGTAAGGTATTTTTAGGGTATGTTAAAGGTTATTTCTATTCCATGTTTTGTATGTAGAGTCTAATTTGATATGTAATAGAAAAAAATACGCAAGTTTATAAACATGGAAGTGAAAACACCATGATCAATATTTCTCTTTTGTATGTGCTCGACTTCTTGACTTATTATTTAAGAGTTTGTTTTGATTTGTCAAATTTTGAAATTTTATACTTTATCAGAATTTTGGTTATTTTCTTCTTATTAGTGACACTGATGCTTATGGCCACACCTTATATCCCAGTTAGACATGAAAAAAAAAATAGAAACTCAGTTTAAGAAATATAATTCTTCTGCTTTACTTAGAATGCCAGTGTGTTTAAAAACGTAAAAGATAAAAGATGATGCATGAACTAAAGCAAAGGTTCCTTAAAATCAGCTTTGCCTTTGCTGCTCGATATGCAATCATGGTATCTATACTTTGGCAGGGCATTCCAAGTGGTTTTAGGCGATCGACGGCACAGTGGGCAATAAAATGACATTGCCTTTGCATACATGTCTATATACAAGTATATGGCATGTTGTTCGGGTTATTTAGACACAAATGGTTAGAAAACATGAAGAAATGATTAATAATCTGATTTTTAGATACAAATGGTTAGAAAACATTTAGAAATGATTAATAATCGGATTTGTAGACAACATATTATCAATTACTTAGCTTATACAAATGGTTAGAAAACATTTAGAAATGATTAATAATCGGATTTGTAGACAACATATTATCAATTACTTAGCTTATTTCTATATCAAACCTGAACTAATAATTTTTTGAGAAAAATGAATTCATAACACTTTGAGTCCCGCCGTCAGTGTTCCGCATGTTTCACTGTTTGAGCCAGAGGTAAGACCGTCTTTTTGCATATTTTAATAACACTTAGCGTCCCTATGGTATGAGTGAAATATCAACCTGAGCCCCTAAATTCTTTTCTTGCTTTTTTGTTAAGAAATCATTGATTTAATAATTCAAATTAACTCTTTTTAAATAAATGCAATCTAATAATTAAATCTTTTTAAATAAATGCAATCTAATAATTATGTGTATACTATATATAACAAATTATTAAAGCCTAAATTGTATATTAAATGTAAAGTTTTAATACATACAATACAGAGAAAACACGCCATACCAACTTCGTAGACTTGACAGGACTTATAGACTCGATAACAAAAGACCGTGACATACAATACAGAGACAAAACGTCATATCACCACAAGCAATTGTGGATCTTTACTGACGGGTGCACTTCAGAATGTAGCAGATATGAATGAATATAACCCTAGTGTAGCTAATTACATATCTGCCACTGGGGTTATATTCATTCATATGAATGAATATAACCCCAGTGTAGCTCTTCGATTTTCCTTGAAATTCCAGAGCTCGCTAATTACATATCTGCCACTGGGGTTATATTCATTCATATACAATTGATCGTTCTGATCAATTACTTCCTTATGTGCACCGCACCATCTTCTAGGAGGTTGTCAAGTGTTCTCGCCTTCGTACTTGGTTTTTTGCGTATCTTTACATCCGCAACCATTCTGTACAATAAAACACATTCAAATGACCAATATGAGGAAACAATATCATCGAATCAAACCAAAAATCAATATGAGGAACACATCAATCCGAAACTGATCCGATCAGTTCATTTATATAAAATTTAATTCTGATTTAGTTCATCTTTTTAAACAATTCTCAAACAACCAAAAATCAATTTTCACATTTCAAGTATCAATATTGATGTGTTCAAATAACTACACACTGATGCGTTTTATCAATTTCTATCATTTGTTTCTTCGCATTTGATTCAGAAATTAAAACACACAAGTATCATAGTTTCAATAAACAACCTACATCTGTTCTCTAATTGTTTTTATAGAAAAACACACAAGAATCAGCCAAATGATCACATGAGATCTGAAACTATAGAAATCAATGATACATTTTGAACAATATACTCAGTTGATACCCGAGACAAAAACCCACAAGAATCAAAACCAAAACACAGTTGATCTCATATGAGGAACCGAAAAAACATTCAAAACCTCTGTTTTGCTACCCGAGACAAAAACCCACAAGAATCAAACAAAACCTCTGTTTTGATACTCGAGACAAAAACCCACAAGAATCAAACAATATTTTCACACAAAACCTGAAACAAACCTTCAAAATAACCAAAACCCAAACCTCTGTTTTGATACCCGAGACAAAAACCCACAAGAATCAAACAATATCTTCACACAAAACCTGTTACATTCTAGCATATCAAAAACATAGTGTCGATCATGTTTTAGGTATGTGATTTTACCTTGGATTGTTATAGAAGATGAAGATGAAGATGATGAAGATGAAGATGATGATCGGTGGAGATTACAGAAGAGGAAGATGATTCCGATGAAGATGATTTCGATGAAGATGAAGATGATTCCGATGAAGATGAAGATGATTCCGATGAAGATGGAGATGATTGAAGATGAAGATGAAGATCTGTGTTTTGGGACTTGAGAGAAGATGAAGATGATTTTATTGAGAAGTGTGATTGTTCTAATCATGCATATATGTTTATCATTAAGATTTGAGGGTATAAAGGACATTTCACAATTGTCAAACAGTCAAACAGGGTGATGTTTCTCACATACCACAGAGACGCAAATTGCGTTTTTCTCTAATTTTTTTGTAACATAGTAATGAAATTTTTATGTCCTAACACATACTGTCTTAACATTTGTTTTCGATCGTTATTAAACATACCCATGTGTTCACAAGGGTGTTACAACTAGTTGACTATTAAAGCAGACAAATTCTTTTTTCAATAAAAGACTAGTTAATATTGCTTGGGGAAAGTGAATATGGGGCTGTTAGACATCTAAGCTTAGGTGTAAAACCCATTAAAAGTACGTCGTTTTGAGTAAATCTAATAAAAAATTAATTTTAATCTTTTTTTGTTTCAAATAATCTCCATCAATTTCCTCCAACCCTATCTGCTACAACGCATCAGTCTTCATGATCTCGATAATTTCTTTTCTCCAACGATGAATCCAGATTTTTCATTTATATTCTTGTTCCCATCAATTGCATATTTTTTTTTTGAACGGCCGACAAAATATTTTATTCATTGTAGCGGGATGCTACCACCAAACATACAAGAGTTTTACACCAATTTATAAGCAAATTACATAAAATACATAACTTACTTAACCACCTATTTTAAATTTACTCCAGTCTTCCCATGTGAGTGACTCCACCCTAGACCGGTTCTTTACCCATAAATACGCCAAAGCTTTGATTTCTTCTAGGATCTTTGTTGTATTTGGTGTTTTTTTGTTGAAACATGAATTCATTCCTCGACTTCCAAATGCTCCAAAGTGTTACCAAAATGATTGCATACAGCACCTTCTTCTTCTTCCTGGTAGAGCCCGAGCTAATCTCATGCAATGTTAATAAGTCCTTTATTTCGAATGCAATGATCGGGGGAATCGAGCACCAGATCGCAACATTTTGCCATATCAACTGTGCAAAGTGACATGAAACAAAGATGTGTTCACTAGTCTCATCATCGTTTCCACACATAACACACGTTTGATTTTGTACCGGAATATTCCGAGCCAATAAGGCACACTTCGTCGGCAAGCGTTCCATTTCTGCTCTCCATGCTACTATTCCGACTTTTTTCGGCACCCAATTGTTCCATTCAAATACCCTTGCAGGCCGCACGTGATTAGCCGCACCCAGAATTTTTTTATACTCGCAACATTAAACGTACCCGAACCATCAAATTTCCAAATCCATTTGTCTGCTCCACTCGATATACTTGGTCTGTTCAGCCCATTAAACAGCCCCATTAATTGTTGAAGTTGATTGCTTTCACTGTTACCCAAAAACGTGGACCTCCAAGCCCAATTAAAATCCAGCCGTGACCCATTAAGTTTCATACGGTCATGCACCAAGCAATCCTTATATATTTCAGCTTTAAACAGGTCTGGGAACCTTAGGTAAAAGGGCTCTGAATCTGCCCAGCAATCTAACCAGAATGATATATTCTTACCATTAGCCAGGACTGCACTTGAAGCAACATTTAGATCGATATCAGCTGTTAATAATAAATTCCGAATACTAGCGATACTTTTCCAAGGCCCGGCCACTGAAAATTTAATTGGAATGTCTTTCCATCCTCTCGAGTTATGATGAATCGCCCAAATAACTCGTCTCCACAAACCGTTTTTTTCTGTTTTAAACCCCCACCACCATTTTGCCAACATCGCCAAATTCGCATCCCTTAGTGATCCAAAACCCAAACCCCCATATTCCACCAGAGCAATAGTTTTATCCCATGCCACCCAATTCATTCTAGCTTTTTCCTCCGACCCTCCCCAAAAGAAAACCCGTCTTATTCTATCAAGGGACTCCAATACTTTTATCGGGGCTTTATATAATGAGAAAAAATATGTAGGCAAGGAATTTAACACCGATTTAATAAGCGTAATCCTCCCCCCATACGATAGTGTTTTAGCTTTCCACAATGAGAGTGATGTGTTCAAAATGTAACATATAAATTTCATCAAATGAGGCATAAAACTAACCCTTTTTTAGTACTAATGTTGGAAAAAGTGTGCTTTTGTCTTCCTTTTGTATTTTCAGGATTAAATGAGCCCAAATTAACAAAAGAAGCAAAAAGACATCAAAATCTAACATAAATACAAGAAAAGGAACAAGACGTGGCATGCCCGACCCCACAACAGCATCTTCCCAAGCAAAACAAGAGATCAGAAGCCTGAACACGCCCCGTGCTCAGCCAGCACGGGGGCGTGCCCAAGTGTCAGCAGAAAAGACAAAGTGGTAGAAGCTTCTATTGCCCACCACGGGGTCGTGCTCAGTGGACACGGGGCCGTGGTCAACTATAAGATTCGCACAATCCAGCAAATCTGCATAGTACAAAGATTCTTCTGCACCACGGGGTCGTGCTCAGCGGACACGGGGGCGTGGTCAACTAAAAAGACAAAACAACATTTAATGAAGAAATATAGGATGTGGACACGGGGCCGTGCCCACTGGACACGGGGCTGTGCCCGAGCTTCTGTTCAGCCTATAAATAGGAGTGCTTGGCTCAAGCTCAAACCATCCCTTGGCACACCACCTCTCTCACACTTCACCCACCACCCACCACCACCATAACACCATCATCCACCACCATCATCCATTGTCCATCATAGAGTGTGTGAGTCGTCTCGGGATCCAAGATTGATCGTAAGAGTTCTTGACAACCAAGGCCATGTTTGCCTAAGTCTCTTACATCACTTGGTGAAGACAAAGTGTCTAGTGTAATACTTTTTATTTCTAATCTTTTGCACTTTTTACTTGGTTTTGTATTAATGACTTTAATAACTAGTTGCTTATGTTGAAGGTGATCTTTCCTTATCGTTTGTCCGTGGTGTATTGGCATTATTTTACTGTCTATATAAAATAAAAGATTTTCACCATTCATATCTCCACGGTCTATATGGAGGTATGTTGGCTACCTGGTCGGGGGTTAAGGGAACGGTTTGGTAAAGGTCTTGCCATTGTTCAGCGTTTAGAGGTCCTGCAATGGACCTGGGTCAAATTTAGTAGGACCTCCTTCAATACTTAACGGTATTGGATGGCGGGGGTCCAAACTCTTTGATCCCCTCATAAGTTAACTACTATTAATACTATAACCCGGCTATTTAGGACTGTATCCCTGCTGACTCAGACTACTTAGTCGAGGGTAACGTCACCTCCAAAAGAGGGGCCTACCATAATTTGCATTAATAACTTAATTAATTATCTTCCAATAATCCACCCTTTTAGGATTGTATCCTTGCTGACTCAAACTACTGGGGTGAGGGTAACGTCACCTTCAAAAGAGGGGCCTACTACAATAACTAAGATAATCTCTTAAATATGTGCAAAAGTGCGGAAATAATCAAAGGTTACACTAGATACGAGTCGGAACCAAGTGATTCATCTTGTCTATCTGTTTTTCTTTTTATTTTATTTTACAGCATTTAGTTAGATTTTATTTTTCTTAGTTAAAAACATTTTTCTAAACTTTTTATTTTGATTAGACGTTGAGGATAAACCGGTACTAAAAGCTCTTGTGTCCTTGGACGACCTCGGTATCTTGCCAACACTATACTACGCTCACGATGGGTGCACTTGCCCATATGTGTGTTTAGTGTTAGTAAAATATCGTGTTTTATAAATTTAAAACTTGGCTAAAAATAAGTGTTAAAGGGGCTTAAAATATACACCTAATATATATAACACTTCACACGCATCAAGTTTTTGGCGCCGTTGCCGGGGACACAAGGATTTTAAGAAAGCTTAAAATCGACGGCCTAATCAGTTTTTCAAAACCTTTTTAAAAGCACGCACATTTTTCTGCATTTTAGTTTAGTTTTGCATTTACAGTAGCCTGTACACGGGGCCGTGTTCACTGAACACGGGGCCGTGCTGCACATTTTCACAAAAACACCCAGTAACAGTAGTTTGAACACGGACCGTGCTCACTGAACACGCCCCGTGCTCAACGAAATCAGTAAATTTAATTAAAACGCCCAGATACAGTTCCTGAACACGGGGCCGTGTTCACTGAACACGGGGCCGTGTCCAGCCTCTGTTTCCATTTTATTTTTGTTTTCTGATCTCGAGACTTGGTTGTGGTCTGCTGAGTGATTCTTATGGATCAATACTCAGGAGGTTACAACTACACCTATGAGGAGGATGATTATAGGGGTAATTATTGCACTAATTGTCGTAACGCACGCTCGGTTCAATACAATCACTCATATCAACCATCCAATTCATACACCTACTATGAGGAGCCCAGGTACGAGACATCAACTTCATACACATCCTATGAAGACCAAAGGTATGAACCTCCTCCCTCATACTCATATTTTGATGAACCAAGGTATGAGCCTTCATACTCATACTTTGAGGAACCAAGATATGAGCCACCACCTTCATATGCTTATTATGAGGAACCATGGCGTGAACAACCCACCTCATATGAGTATTATGAAGAACAAAATTACGAACCTTATCCATCATATGCTTACAATGAAGGACAATGGTGTGAACCATCTACTTCATATGGGTATTATGAGGAACAAAGGGTCGAACAACTGGATTCAAGCTTAGAAAATACCGATTCTTTTTCTATAACCGAAGTAACCGATAGGATATTAGAACACATAAGAGTTATCGATCGATGTATAAGAGAATCTCGCGCAAGGGAAGAGGAGTCCCGCGCAAGAGAAGAATTAAAAAAGGAAGAGATAACCGAAAGTGTAAAAATGGAAGAACAAATAAGTGAAAAACCGACACATGAGTTAAACAACGAAAAAGGTGAGTCCGACAACGTTAAAATTCAAGAAGAGTCTAATTTTGAAGAAATTAATCTCTTGTCACCTTCTTTTGAAAATCATTGTTTAGTACCCACTCATGCTAAGTTTTTAAAAGAGTTAAACACTAACACTAAAATTGACGAAACGGTAAGTATTAAGTTAACTAATGATCAAACGTCACTAATAAAAGAAGACCCATTTGAAATTAACATTACACCGGTTCCATGTTTCTTTCAAAATTCGTTTATTAGTAATATCACAATTGATAAAGATCTTTGTGTTAACATAATGCCTAACTACATTTTCGAAAAATTAAGTGTTAGTGATTTTTCTCCACTTCAAATACCCATTTTTCTATCCAATCGGAAAGTAATAAAATCAATCGGTATAGTTGAGGATGTTTTGGTTCAAACAAATCAAATGGTAATACCAACCGACTTTGTCATCCTCGATGACGCTCCTCTAATGTTGGGACGACCATTTGTAAAAACACACGAAGCTTTGAAAAACCGGAAGTTCAACAATCTACCTCTTCAATTAGGGGCATTTAAAAGAAGTGTCGATCTAGAACGGTCAATGAAATATCCATTCGGCAATAATGACCCCCTAATTGAAGATGAAGATGAACCACCCGATACAAGTGAAGAGATCGACCACTTTGTTGAAGAAGAGGTCGCCATAGAACAAACTTTTAAAGTTCTTGATCGATATGAGCAACCAAATAAGGAGTCTCCTAAAGACCCACCACTTGAGCTCAAAGAACTTCCAAAAGGTTTGGAATATGCTTTTCTAGACAAAGAGGGTAATTTACCTGTAATTATTTCGTCTAAATTAGATAGCTTAGAAAAAGAAAAATTAATTAGTCTTTTGAAAAAACATAAAAATGCAATAGCTTGGAAACTTGTAGACATAAAAGGAATTAGTCCTTCTATGTGCACACACAAAATTTTGATGAATGATGACTACAAATCAGTCATACAACCACAACGTCGAGTAAATCTAAATGTTCAAGAAGTGGTTAAAAACGAGGTCATCAAGTTACTTGACGCCGGACTTATCTATCCTATCTCTGATAGTCCTTGGGTAAGTCCCGTCCAAGTAGTTCCAAAGAAAGGAGGTATGACGGTAATAACTAACGAAAAGAATGAATTAATACCAACGAGAACCGTCACAGGATGGAGAATATGTATAGACTATAGACGATTAAATGAAGCAACAAGAAAAGACCACTTTCCTTTGCCCTTCATTGATCAAATATTAGAAAGATTATCCGGTCATAAATTTTATTGTTTCTTGGATGGTTTTTCAGGTTACTTTCAAATCCCGATAGCACCCGAAGACCAAGAAAAGACAACTTTCACATGTCCCTATGGAACTTTTGCTTATCGACGCATGCCGTTTGGTCTATGTAATGCCCCCGCAACATTCCAACGTTGCATGGTAGCTATCTTCCATGATATGATAGAAAAGACAATGGAAGTCTTCATGGACGACTTTTCTATCTTTGGGGATTCATACGAACAATGCCTCGATAACCTTGAACGAATGCTATCCCGATGTGAGGAAACTAACCTCGCCCTTAATTGGGAAAAATGCCATTTCATGGTAACGGAGGGAATAGTACTCGGTCACAAGATCTCGAGCGAAGGAATGGAGGTGGATCGAGCCAAAATAGATACCATTTCTAGATTACCGCCTCCATCCTCCGTAAGAGCTATCAGAAGTTTCCTAGGGCATGCCGGATTCTATAGACGGTTTATCAAAGACTTTTCAAAAATCTCAAGGCCTCTAACAAAATTACTTGAAAAAGATGCCCCTTTCATCTTTGACAAGGATTGCAACCAAGCATTTCTAACCTTAAAAGAAATGTTAGTCGACGCACCTATCATGATAGCTCCTGATTGGAAATTTCCTTTCGAAATCATGTGTGATGCTAGTGACTTTGCAGTTGGAGCTGTCTTGGGACAAAGAAAAGAAAAGCATTTCCACCCAATTTATTATGCTAGTAAAACACTTAATGATGCACAAGAAAACTACACAACAACTGAAAAAGAATTACTAGCTGTGGTATTTGCTTTTGATAAATTTCGTTCTTATCTTGTTCTTTCTAAAACTATAGTCTATACAGATCATGCAGCCATTCGATATCTCTTCAAAAAGCAGGACGCAAAACCACGTTTGATTCGGTGGATTCTACTCCTCCAAGAATTTGACATTGAAATCAGAGACAAAAGAGGAGCAGAAAATACCGCAGCAGATCATCTTTCGCGCTTAGAAGACCCAGCTTTGGAGGCAACCAGGGACGAGCAAATCAATGAAAAATTTCCAACAGAGTCCCTGGAAATGGTGGAATATAAGGAAGAGCCATGGTACGCCGACTATGCTAACTACCTAGCTAGCGGTATAGTCACAAGAGGATGGTCACATTATCAAAGAAAAAAATTCTTTGCCAATGTGAAACACTATTTTTGGGAAGATCCATATCTTTTCAAAATGTGTGCCGACCAACTCGTCCGACGATGCGTACATGGTAATGAAGCACGAAGAATTCTCCGCCATTGTCATGAAGGTCCATACGGAGGGCATCATGGTGCCGCTAGTACCGCACGAAAGGTATTTGATTCAGGATTTTATTGGCCAACCATTTACAAAGACGCCCAAAGTCTTGTCAAGACATGTGATGCTTGCCAAAGAACAGGTAATATTTCTTCCAAAAACGAAATGCCACAAAATGGCATTCTTGTTTGTGAAATTTTTGATGTGTGGGGACTCGACTTTATGGGACCTTTCCCACCATCGAAAGGAAACAAATATATACTTGTGGCAGTAGACTACTTGTCTAAATGGGCCGAGGCCGAGGCATTTCCAACAAATGATGGAAGAGTCGTGGTAAGATTTCTGAAAAAATTATTCTCTCGTTTTGGCACACCTAAAGCATTAATAAGTGATAGAGGTACCCATTTTTGCAACCATCAACTTGAAATTTTTTTAACAAGATATGGGGTCTATCATCGGGTCTCAACAGCGTATCACCCTCAAACAAACGGGCAAGCCGAAGTGACTAATAGAGGTTTAAAACGAATACTCGAAAAAACCGTAGGGTTAAATAAAAAGGAATGGGCGGATAAATTAGATGATGCTTTATGGGCTTTTCGAACTGCTTATAAAACAACAATAGGTACAACCCCATATAAGCTAGTCTATGGAAAAAGTTGTCATTTGCCAGTAGAAATTGCACACAAAGCCTACTGGGCAATCAAAAATGTAAACTTAGATTTAGAATTTGCTGGTAAAAATCGATTTTGTCAATTAAATGAATTAGACGAACTTAGGAATTATGCATACTCAAACTCCGAAATTTATAAGGAAAGAATGAAAATTTTGCATGACAAACATATTAAACCTAATGAATTTCAGGTAGGGGATCTAGTTCTTTTGTTTAATTCACGACTTCGATTGTTTCCTGGTAAATTAAAGTCTAGGTGGTCAGGACCTTTTTCCGTCACCCATATTTTCCCACACGGTGCAGTAGAAATTAAATCTCGAAATGGACCTCCATTCAAAGTCAATGGCCAACGGCTGAAACTTTATCAAGGATTCATTGAGGATGAAGAAGAAGAGATTTCGCTTCAAACGGTGGAAGAGTAAAACATCATACCTGGTAAGTTACGAACGATTGAGACGACAAATAAAGCGGTAAGTTATCTAACCAAAGCTTATGGGAAACAAGGGTACTCACACGAGCACTTAAAAAAAAAAAATTTAAACTTCGCTCGGCACGAGGCCGTGTCCGCTGGACACGGGGCCGTGTCCGCGCTGCAGTCGGGATATATCCCCCTTTTCAAAATAGTTACTTCATTCCACACGCCCCGTTTCCCCGAAAAAGCTCTGGTTTCAGGCGATTTTTCGCAGATTTTCGACGTCTCCTATCGCTCTAACAACATCAAGGTATGATTCTATCACTTTTAGTAGTT
Source organism: Helianthus tuberosus (assembly GCA_030545235.1). Taxonomy (NCBI): domain Eukaryota; kingdom Viridiplantae; phylum Streptophyta; class Magnoliopsida; order Asterales; family Asteraceae; genus Helianthus; species Helianthus tuberosus. The sequence goes on from CM060452.1 coordinate 170,257,512, forward strand.
AGATTAGTTACTTGCATGTAGTTAAAACACCAAAAATTTGGGGAAAAATCTAGGGTTCTTGAAGTTCATCCGGATCGAACCTCAAATTTTTGTTTAGATCTGTTTGCATTTAGTTAGATTAGTGTTATGGGAAGTAAATACACTTGTATTGTTCATAGATTCACCCGATTTCTCACAAAAACCCCAAACCCTTGTTCTTAACCGAAAAAGATAAAATTGATAGGGTAAACGGGATATTTTGGGAAAAACGGCACTTAGGGTTTCATTTTCGGGGGAAACCGCACCTATTGGACAAAAAATTTTCAAGTTTTCGAAACCGGGTCGAAAAATGGAATTTTTGAGTAACAGACGCCTGGACACGGGGCCGTGTCCGCTGAACACGGGGTCGTGTCCAGACCACTGTTTGCAGTTTTGTCCGAAAATATTTCTGTTTCGTGCTAACTTTTGGTGTATTCTTTCAGATGGCTAGGAAGTTCACAAGATTTAACGCCAATGAGCTAGACGCTAGAGCTCGATACGAGATACTTCAAACAAGGCCAGAGGGATACCCGAGGCAAGCATGCACGGACCTGCTAACCTTGGTGAATCAAATCGACCGCTTCAACAACATTGTCACGGGACCACTCAGAGTAGCCCTAACAACTTGACTCCGTTCCGTCCATGAATGCACGTTGGAGTTCTATAGCACCTTCACATTCAACTCGAGGTGCGACCCGTTCGACAATGACGGGGTAGCATTCCGATGTGGCGGAACGAAATATTCGATCTCTATGGCTCAGTTTGGATCGATTGTCGGGTTGTATGCGGAAGAGGATGCGGGAAACGAAGAAAATACTGGAGGAATGAGAGAGATTGATGAAAACGAACGCCAAGCTATTTGGGCTCAGATTGGTGAAGGGTACTACAATCCGAGCAGCACTAAGAGTACGAAGTTGAGGGATCCGCTATACAGATACATTCATAGGCTCCTCGGCTACTCTCTTAGCCAAAGGCATGATAGTAGTGGCGTCGTTGGGTTACGAGATTTGGTTGTCCTCCATTGCATCCACAACCGCAGGCCGCTCGATGTTCCGTTCCTCATGCTCCGAAACATGCATCATAACCGCCTTGCTAGTGCACCGACTCCTATCTTCTTTGGGGGATGGGTGTACCGTCTCTTTAGGCACTTCGCCCACATACCTAGGTCATTTGAGAAGAGCCCATGGTCGGGTATGGTAGATATACACATATGCCGCTCAATGAACCTGATTTATGAGGCGGAGGACGGGACGGTGAGCTTTCAAAGGATGCAAGGTCATGCATGGAACCCGCAAGAAGCACTGGTCCTCCAAGCTCCGCAACATCATCAGTATCAATACCAACCCCATGGTGATCCGGGCCAATCATCCTCCTCCGGAGGCGGTTTTCCTAATTTCCAAAGTTTGCATGATTTGTTGCAGGAAAACCTTATGTGCACCAGGAACACTTACAACATGGCGAGCAACACCTACCACCGGGTCAGAGCTATCGAAAGAAACATATCCGATATCCAAGATGATGTTGGATACATACGAGACCACATTGCACGCCATGGAGGGGATGATGATGATGATGATGATGACGATGCCATGGAGTAGGCGGGAGGAGCGGAGGAAGATAAGGTTGTTTGATGATTCCCCAGGTTAACCCTTTTCCACTCTTGAACAATTGATGGCCTGCGTGCCAAGTGTTGAACAATTTACTTTCCCTAACTTCTTTTATTTTTCTGCATTTTTTTTTACTTTGACATGGATGTTGAATATTGGTAAAAGTAGGATGTTGCTATGGTATGGTATGGTGTTCACTGATTAAACAGGTACAAACGAGGCTTAGAGTGCTAAACATTAGTACTACTAAAGCCGGGACAGGAAAACAGACGAAAGAAACCTGTTTTTCAACTTTGCAGACTGTCCACACGGGGCCGTGTCCACCCGACACGCCCCCGTGCCCACTCCCTTGAACCTGCTGATTGTTTTATTTCTGCAGACCTTCACAGACACGGGGTCGTGTCCAGCCAACACGCCCCCGTGTTCACCTTCTGTAAGTTTTCGTTACTGGCACCTGAACACGGGGTCGTGTTCACTCAACACGGGGTAGTGTCCAGGTAGCCAGTAACACAAAATTTTTGCTTTTTACACCTTTTTACACATTCAATCAACCTAAAAACTTATTTTTGGGACACATTGAGGACAATGTGTAATTTAAGTGTGGGGGGGATGCTAAAACCTTGAATCTCGCAAGTCCTAAATACAAGCCTTACACAAAACTCTATTGGAATTGCTAATCACCCCAAATATTTTTTTTACTTGTCTAGGTTTAACTCGGGAAATTCAAGTTCTAAAAATGTTATATTTTTACAAATTTACAACCGTTAGCGTCGTGATAAAAAGAACCAACATAAGAAAATTATGAAAAGGCATGACAAGCTTAGTTAAAATTTGATTATATATACTTGATCACATAAAAAACCCATTCCCACAAAAGTGAGTTTTGAGCCTTTATTGAGCAAACACTTACATATCATTTTACTAAATGCTCATTTTCGTTTCTTGTGTGAATAGCCGCTTGGTTCTTACGACTCTAGAACTTGCCATGACGATACATTCCCAATCCTTACCAACTTAAACCCGAGTAAGTAAATGATGGAGGCATTAGGACTAACTTTTTTTTTTCTACACCATTTTTTTTTTTTTTTTTACCACTTACCCAAAATCCCCCTAGTTAGCCCCTTTGAGCCTAAACCTTTTCATTTCATAACCCAAACCAAACACCCTTTTTACCTACCAAAACTTTTTTTTCATTTTACCCCTTTGTTTTAGTAACAAGTTCGATTTTTCGTATGACTTTTCAAAAAAAAAAAAAAATAAATAAATAAATAAAAAATAATAATTTGTGTTGATGATGAAGCAAAAGAAAATAAACAAACAAGTTCATCAAAAATAACTTTGTTTGAATAAATAGCTTCATCAAAAGAAAAGTTACAAAAAAAATAGAAAGTCTTACGAAAACCGACACTTGTTACGCTTTTCGCTTTTTTTTTTCTACTAACCACTAACCACCAACCCAACCACCTACCTTTAACCCAAGCCTAACCCTTAACCCACAAAGTCCTCTTGATATTTACAAAGGTATATAAGTTAAAAAGGAGGAGGATTGATTGCTTGGCAAGCCTATGGTAGGAGTAAGTTCCATGCCGCTCTCGAGTGATCCACTAAAATACATCTTCGGCCGAGTGTTGAGTGATTCCCCGTGAGGTATGTGAACTTGTATATAAATAGAATTTTAAAGAGGCATGTTATGCCCTAATAAGTAATTTATCTTATGAAAAGTTTTAAATAAATCATGGCGAATAGGATTGTAAATAAATAAAAATAAAATTAAATAAAGAATCTTGGAAATCCCGACACTCTATGACAAGCCCAAAACCTTCTTTTCTACCCATTCCATTTGGGAGTGTAAATAGCCACATATTAAAGAGTTTTGCTTGAGGACAAGCAAAGATTCAAGTGTGGGGGTATTTGATGTGTTCAAAATGTAACATATAAATTTCATCAAATGAGGCATAAAACTAACCCTTTTTTAGTACTAATGTTGGAAAAAGTGTGCTTTTGTCTTCCTTTTGTATTTTCAGGATTAAATGAGCTCAAATTAACAAAAGAAGCAAAAAGACATCAAAATCTAACATAAATACAAGAAAAGGAACAAGACGTGGCATGCCCGACCCCACAACAGCATCTTCCCAAGCAAAACAAGAGATCAGAAGCCTGAACACGCCCCGTGCTCAGCCAGCACGGGGGCGTGCCCAAGTGTCAGCAGAAAAGACAAAGTGGTAGAAGCTTCTATTGCCCACCACGGGGTCGTGCTCAGTGGACACGGGGCCGTGGTCAACTATAAGATTCGCACAATCCAGCAAATCTGCATAGTACAAAGATTCTTCTGCACCACGGGGTCGTGGTCAACTAAAAAGACAAAACAACATTTAATGAAGAAAGAGAGGATGTGGACGCGGGGCCGTGCCCACTGGACACGGGGCCGTGCCCGAGCTTCTGTTCAGCCTATAAATAGGAGTGCTTGGCTCAAGCTCAAACCATCCCTTGGCACACCACCTCTCTCACACTTCACCCACCACCCACCACCACCATAACACCATCATCCACCACCATCATCCATTGTCCATCATAGAGTGTGTGAGTCATCTCGGGATCCAAGATTGATCGTAAGAGTTCTTGACAACCAAGGCCATGTTTGCCTAAGTCTCTTACATCACTTGGTGAAGACAAAGTGTCTAGTGTAATACTTTTTATTTCTAATCTTTTGCACTTTTTACTTGGTTTTGTATTAATGACTTTAATAACTAGTTGCTTATGTTGAAGGTGATCTTTCCTTATCGTTTGTCCGTGGTGTCTTGGCATTATTTTACTGTCTATATAAAATAAAAGATTTTCACCATTCATATCTCCACGGTCTATATGGAGGTATGTTGGCTACCTGGTCGGGGGTTAAGGGAACGGTTTGGTAAAGGTCTTGCCATTGTTCAGCGTTTAGAGGTCCTGCAATGGACCTGGGTCAAATTTAGTAGGACCTCCTTCAATACTTAACGGTATTGGATGGCGGGGGTCCAAACTCTTTGATCCCCTCATAAGTTAACTACTATTAATACTATAACCCGGCTATTTAGGACTGTATCCCTGCTGACTCAGACTACTTAGTCGAGGGTAACGTCACCTCCAAAAGAGGGGCCTACCATAATTTGCATTAATAACTTAATTAATTATCTTCCAATAATCCACCCTTTTAGGATTGTATCCTTGCTGACTCAAACTACTGGGGTGAGGGTAACGTCACCTTCAAAAGAGGGGCCTACTACAATAACTAAGATAATCTCTTAAATATGTGCAAAAGTGCGGAAATAATCAAAGGTTACACTAGACACGAGTCGGAACCAAGTGATTCATCTTGTCTATCTGTTTTTCTTTTTATTTTATTTTTCAGCATTTAGTTAGATTTTATTTTTCTTAGTTAAAAACATTTTTCTAAACTTTTTATTTTGATTACACGTTGAGGATAAACCGGTACTAAAAGCTCTTGTGTCCTTGGACGACCTCGGTATCTTGCCAACACTATACTACGCTCACGATGGGTGCACTTGCCCATATGTGTGTTTAGTGTTAGTAAAATATCGTGTTTTATAAATTTAAAACTTGGCTAAAAATAAGTGTTAAAGGGGCTTAAAATATACACCTAATATATATAACACTTCACACGCATCAAGAGCCTATTCTTAAATACGTCAATCACCGATTTCCAATTTTTTACAAGGTTCATATTCGCACCTACTATCATACCAAGATGTTTAAATGGGAATGTACCTTTTTTACACCTTAGCAAGTTTGCCATATCCTGTACTTCATGATCCTCCACCCCTATCCCATAAATACTGCATTTCTCCAGATTTACTTTTAGTCCCGAAGCCAAATAAAAACATCTCAACAATCGCCTTAGATTATTTATATTATAGGTAGACCATTCACCCAAAAACATAACATCATCCGCATACATTAGATGGGACAGTGACATACCTTCATTAGAGATTTTGATTCCATTGAAAAGACCCATGGCAGTGGCTTTTTTCATGATTCCGGTTAGAGCTTCCATTGCTATTACGAACAAAAAAGGCAACAGCGGATCCCCTTGGCTCAACCCACGAGAGCAGTCGAATTCCCTGGTTGGAGACCCATTCACCAGGACAGAAGCTCTAGCAGATTGTAGCGTTGCCATTATCCACGCTCTCCATCTACTTGGGAAATTCATTTGTGTCATAATCGAATTTAAAAACTCCCAATTGACTGAATCGTATGCCTTATTAAGATCCACTTTAAATAACATCCCCTTCATTTTCGTTTTCTTTGCCCAGCTTAGAACTTCATTGAGTACAAGTGGACCATCCATGATATTTCTCCCAGCCAAAAAAGCCGACTGATGTTCCGAAATTAACTTCCCAAGCACCCCTTTCAAACGATTCACTAGAACCTTTGAAATCACCTTGTTATCTACACCAATTAGGCTTATTGGCCTGTAGTTCAATGGACTAACCAGATCCTTAACTTTTGGAATTAGTGCAATAAACGAGGACATGCAACACTTCTTGAGAGAACCTTCCTCATAAAAACTACTAAATAGGTTGACCAAGTCTGCACGGAGACCCGACCAACATTTTTTGATGAATTTGAAGTTGAAGCCATCCGGACCCTACGCACGATCCCCATCACATTCCCAAATTGCTGCCTTAATCTCCTCTACTGAGAATGGTGCTTCCAACATGCTTGCCTCCGAATCAGAGATCGTAACTAAATTCGGACACACCAACTCCGGCCTCACAATCATAGGTTCGGTGAAATGATGAAGAAAAAACTCATATAACGACTCCTTTATAGCCAATGGATTCGTGACCCAAACGCCATCAATCATTAACCCGTTTAATATGTTGGTGCTAATATTTGAGTTAATGATATGATGGAAGTAAGCTGAATTCTCATCCCCATCCACAGCCCACTTCGATCTAGACTTCTGACGTAAATCCAGTTGCTTTATTCTATCAAATTCAGCTATATAATTTTTGCACTCCGCTCTTTCCAATAATTCCTCCTCCAACAACATTCTTTCTTCCGCCACACTTTCAATGTTAGCTAAACGCCTCTTTTTTCCGCCATAAATACCTTCCCTTGTTTCTTTCTCTATTTTCAGCCAAGACTTAATATTGTTTTTCAGCCATCTTAGTTTTATAGTAAGAGACAGATCCGCCGAACCTGAAAATACAAACATACCGCATTTCTACAACACAAAATCCAAGAAACCAAGATATTCAAACCATGAATTAAAGAATCTAAAAGGTATATGGCCAAAATCTGATTGAACTGTTGACAAAACTATCGGCCGGTGATCCGATACTTCCCTTTCTAAAGCAATAACCGCTGCATTTGGCCATCGCTCCCTGAATCCGAGACATACCATGAACCTATCCAACTTACTCAGCTTCGTTCCGTTGTCCGATATATATGTGAAATTACCCCCTCCCATATTATATTCCACCAATGCAGCCGATAGAATGAACTGATTAAATGCCTCAGGATTGGCTTCAACAAACTCTGAGTTCATTCTTTCATTGATATCTCGAACTTCATTAAAATCCCCCATCAACACCCAAAGCCCTTGTACTGAATTCCTAATACTCAAAATCTCTAACCAGAGAGCCCTCCTACCAATCGCATCGTTTGGAGCATATACATTTACTAGATTAATCCTACACCCAGATTGAACCAAACTACCCGAAACCACAATAAAATTCCTATTATGGATAACGTTTACACACCTGAACACCGCTGGACACCAAAGACAAGCTAATCCCCCAGATCTACCTTGAGAGTTAACTACTGCAACTCTGAAATTGGCTCTACCCCAAAACTTACTGAACATAAACGAATCCGAATCCTGTAGCTTGGTTTCCTGTATAGCTAGAAAATGAATACCATAGCTCGTCTTCAGCCCATGAATCTAGTCAGATTTCCGATCACTCCGCACCCCTCTCAGATCCAGAGAAAGACAATTCATCGGGAACAAGTGTTAACACCTTCATCAGCAATCAACTTCTCTGTAGCATCCTCGAAGCCGACCAAGTTAATCCCAATAATCGAACCAACTCCCATAGTAGCTTGAACCTCAGGGTCTAAGATCCGTTGCTGATTTGGGATTTCCTAAACCGATCCTTCACCCGACACCAATCTCGTATTTCCTATACCACCATTCTGAACATAATTGACCGAAGAATCCCTGTTTTCCACAGCTATGTAGGGGCTTTCGTCATGGAATCCATATTTGTCATTTACCGACGTATTAAGATCCAGTGGTTCATTAGGTGCATTAGGTTGGTCCTAAATATTACAAAAAAACCTCTGAGTGGGCCCTTGAGTTGAACCTAACGATGGTGGGCTAATATCATTTCTAGTCCTTTTGCCCAAGTTTACTATAGGCGTTGGGCCTCCATCAACCATAGGAATATTGGGCCAACTAGGCATCCCTCCTAAATTTAAATCATCTGGCCCACTGTCATTATTAGAGTTTACTTTTAATACATCTCCATCATCAACTTTGTTGGAAACATGTGTCTGACCTTTACCCTCCCCATGCAATTTTGTTGTTTCCACGTCATCATTAATGCCCAAGGACCCTTGATTATCTAATGACTCTTGAGTATCTGGCTACTGTTCATGCACCACCGGAATCTCCTGAACGTTGTCAGCCGGAAGTACCTCCACATTTTCTGGTGCCGGAATATGATCCTCATTCATATTAATCTCTCCTTCCTCCAAGTCTCCAACTTCATCCATACCGACTGATTCCATATCTGAATCCGACTCCGAAACCGACTCTGAACCACTGGATTCGTTTGATGACTCGTTATCGAACCTCGGTACCCACCTTTCTGGAGCTTCCGAAACCCAGATTGCAACACTTCTATTGTTCCATTTGGTCACCACCGATTCCTCAATTCTAGACATTTGGGACGTGAGGACCTTTACCGTATCTAACGAGTTGTCCTCCTCTTGCCATGAGAAACTTGATGGCTGAACTATCTCCCCGAACAATCCACCGACTCTATCAAACAGGTTATTGTCTCTAATGAGGAAGGGTACCCCGGAGAATCTCAGGTTAACAATCCGACTGAACGGAATGTCTTCCCCATTCCATATGTTGAATTTAGAGAAAACCTTCGAAAAAAATGTAGTATGTTGCTCCAGGGACTCTTTGGCTGATGCATTATCTTTAAAAGTGATAATAATTGTTAACCCACCGACATACGACAGACCGAAATCAACCATGCCTTCTTCTTCCATCAACCTTCTAATATTCGTTAAGGACCATCTTTCAATTGCATACCCAAGCACTGATTTACCAATACAATGTAGCGGATACAATGATCCTCTTCCTTCCACATTAACAGTTTTTGCACCTTGGCTACTTGTTTCCTTCCTGCCTCTTAATAAATCTGCGTAAGAAGTACCATTCTGAACGAACGATGTACCATTAGGTCACTGTCCAGTTGGTTGAGCCTTAGCAGAGGGTTGGTCACCCCCCTTACCACCATTCATACAATTGCTGAAAGACTGATTGTTCTCCTTAGGCCTCCATTCACTCCGACCCGGGAAATTCGGAGCATAGTTGAATCTTTTATGGTCCTTGTCATATTTTGCTAATGACACATTTACCTTCATATCAAACATTTTAACAGTATTCATCCTTACTAATGTTTCCTTCATATTTTCTACTCCAACGTATCTAACAAATCCAAAGCATTTGCCCCGAGCGTCTCTCTTCCGAGCCACATACACATCCGATACATACCCATACGGCTGAAATGCCCTCCACAAGACATTTTTTGTTACTCGGTCGGAAATATTTTGCACCAAAAACGTCCATTCTACACCATGACCTTTGCTTTTTTTATTCTTCCGGTACTGCACATTCGACCACGGTCCACCATCATCCTGATTTCCCTCTCCATCGTTCATCGATGCCATTTATGAAACCACAAGAAAACCAAGGAGGCGAATGGATTAGGCCTAACCCGGTTAGGGAGAACGGTTAGATCTAGAGCAACCCCACTGAGCTGAACGATTAAACCCCGCTCACTAAACACGTTAGGTGTTCATCGTTGAGCACTCGAAGCGTTTTCCGGGTTGATATATATTTTTTTAATATCTCTCTCAATCTTTTACTATATGTATCTATATTTCTGTAATGTATGTATAGTTTTGTGTGTGATCTCACAGTTTGATATAGTTTGATAAAGACACAGAGAGTGAGAGACAGAGAGCTGCCATGCTTTGAGGTTCCATCAATTGCATATTGCTGGTAAAATATAACTGACTACATTAACTACATTAAACCACGACTACCGTTTAGGAGAATTAGAAGAAATTCCAAAAATTGATTTTCCAAAAACCCAAACTTGCTACAATAATTATTGAGGTGTGTATGACTATCGACATTGATTCTGTTATAGAAACTTCAACAATTGGGAAGCTACAATAGTCATTCATGTCTGAACAAAACTAATCAAAGCATCGATCTTTGAAACCATCAATTCTATATACTTTAGTATGTCAACATTCCTTTTAGAAAATTCATTTTAATTTCTTCACTCTAATAAGTATTTTATTGTAAACGAGAATTGCAACATCAATGGTTAAATCAATTTTGACAATGGTAGACCTGCAAAACCATATAGCAATCTTGATTTGTTTGAAAAGGAAAGTGAAAATTCAATCAATGGATCAAACACTGAAAACTAAAAGAAATAAAAGACAACAGATAAGGATGTCACTGGAGTGAAATTAGGGGGGGTGTGGTTGATCTTATTAATCGAAACTATACGTAGTTTTATGTTAATTTTAATCAAAACGACGTAGTTTTGATAGGTTTCACACCTAAGCTTAGATGTATAACAGCCTCATATTCACTTTTCCCATATTGCATTATAGTTTACCAGTATCTATATTACTGTATAAAGAATTTTCTACGTATAAGATGTCATATGAAATGTCAAGTTAAAATAGTTTATTTTTTGTCATTTTCTTCCATTCATACCCCTTTTCTCTTGATCAATAACAATTATGTTTAATAAATCTATACTATATATTAGATTATCTATATTACTATATAAAACATTTCCAATGGACACAAAAGTAATTTAACACCTACTTTTTAAGATGGCAGACTAAAAGTCTTAAATAAAACCTATATTTTTACATTTTTCTTCCCATTTTATCCTCCTCTCCTTACATCCCCGAATATTATCATCAGTTTCTTCATCTGAATTGTTCTCTTTCAATCTAGCTTTATGATTGAATCTCTACAGCCACAAAGGAATTCGGTTCTTTTGTATTTCCTCCATCAATTGTTACCGGTCATTCAAACCAAATATTGAAACCCAATACCTGATTCAATACACCAATTTAATTCCCAGATACGTTTCATACCAGCGATTATTTAACATCGAACCCATCATGGAACTGGGTACTCATTTGCGGCCGGTGACTTGAACCGTCCATTTCAATATTCAGAGAAGAGTTCACATGATTATTCATTTGAATTGCGAGTTACATGATCTGTTTAATCGTTCGATTGATTAATTAGGTTAAAAATGGTTGAACAAGAGGTCGTGGATCTTGGCGAGTCTTCATAGTGGTGTGATTCAACTATGGGATTACTGGATGGGAACGCTCATTGATTGGTTTGATGAACATGATGGTCTTGTTCTCAGTCGCAATCGCTTTTTGTTTCTGGAGGTTTGTTATGTTATGTTTGGATTGTGTTCAGATGTATGGAATGGTTGTGGATTTTAGGGCTTTTTTTACTGGTGGATGATCTGTTTATGATGTTATGTGAATTAATGATTATTTGAATTTGTTGGTGTTCTAGGGGCTTAGCGGATTGTGTTTTAAGTTTGTGAAATGGTAGTGGTGATTGGAATTTTAGGGTTTTTTTTACTGTTAGTTGATTTGTTTATGATGTTATGTGAATTGATGTTGATTTGAATTAAAGCTTCTTGTTTAGTGGATTATTTGAAGTTTTGATTTTTTAGGGACTTATCGGATCCATACGAAATAGTGTTTTAAGTTTGTGCCATGGTAGTGATGCGATTTTGTTCTATTTTGGTGAATACTATTTCATGTGATTGTTGCCGATATAAAGTAAAACCAGAGGCAGATGTAACAACTCTCATCAAAATTATTATTTCTTATTTTATTTTGTCCAATAGGAAACCCTAATTTAGACCCCCAAGTAATATTGCATGACCCCTAAAATTTTCAGAACCGTTGGAACTAGGATCAGGGCCCCTAAAACTTAGGGGGGGTATTCCCTAATTGATATTATCCTCATAGTTTGCTATAAAATTCGAATTTCATCGAAATTTTGATTCACCTAGGCTATGTGGACACGAAGCTACCCTACCCTAGAAGTGCACCCGTTGCGCCACACGACAGGGACCATTTTCCAGTATAAGTATCAGGGTTTGGCACTTGAATGGGGGAGTTGTTACGATGAAAAAACTCATTTCGTACACTGAGATATCCTCTGTTTCGTTCAAAAATACACACTAGCACGAAGCTCTGCTGCGATAACAGGGTAATAACTCGATCACTACTACGATATAATGTCCGATCGATTGAAACCGATCCGATGGATGTTTAAGTGCTGCCCGTAATTGGGCTATACTTTGTCATTCGTCGTGAGGGTTTTGATCTCGTGAGCTTATCGTAAATGTTGTATTAAGTTACTGACCTAGTTTCGTATGCATTGTTATTTTAACTAGGTTACACGGCTAAATCAGTAGGCTAAACTCTGCCCGTCTAAACTCGCAATGTGAGTCATTCTCTTTTTATCAAATTGTTTCCAAAACCCTATTTATTTTCAAAGTTATAATTACAGGGATTAAGTCTTTGTAATATTCAATTACTGCCGGTATGTGGGGTTTTGTATACATTACTTGATACCCGTCACCATTGGACAACGGGTTAGCCAATGGGTGATCTGACCATAGTCACAGATACTGTCAAGTGACAAATACCGATTTGGGGTAATTAGTTGATAAAAACATTGTAATCACCCTTAATACTGTATATTATAACAATGTGTCGTTTTGTGCAATTTGAATGACTCGCCAGTATTTCCCTGCTGATAAAACCTTTTTAAAACATGTTTCAGGTGATCTGCTGTGATCCAGGAAAAAGTGCCGTGTAGCACTACAAGCTTGAAGAAGTGGCTTAATAAAATAAATAAACATGTTTTGTAAAACCGGGAACTTCCTTGAGATATTTCCTTTATTGTACTTTATGGGGTTTGTCCCAAATATGTGAAATAAATAATTGGGCATTTTTAAGTTTTAAAAGATCATGTTAATACTTCCGCTACCAAACTAAATACAATTACCACGGGTTTTCTGTCCCGCGGCCTCTGGATCGGGTCACACCGGGCTGGGGGCCGTGACAGAAAAAGGTGGTATCAGAGCCACTGATTTAAGCCAATGAAGTATTTAGAAATACTTAATTTTTCTGATTGCCATTCTGTGATTCTGTGAAAATTTAATTTACGAAATTTTAACTTAAGTTTGTGTGTGTTTTTCATATATGCTAACAGCATGAAGGAGTTGTCTGAAACTCTTCAGAATATCACTATCCATTCTGCTGACATGGAAATTTCCGAGGGCTTTTCCGGTTACTGGGCCGACACTGAGGAACCTATGGAATTCCAAGCCCAACCTCTGGAGAAACCTAAGCCGAAAATGTGACATCTGTGCCTCCAAGGCCATCGAACAAATACCAAATCAATGAAATTTTGTGTTTCATACTTGGGATTTGTATAAATATGCGTATCGTTTGCACATATAAATTCTTGTTCGATTTCGAGCTCTAAATCGCTTTCTGGAAAGTTATACGCGAACTGATGCGTAAACGTAATCAGATTAATGAGATGAACACTCCGGAATAGTGACATAGGCTTAACATACCTTAAATAACCTTTACATAACTTAGAAATAAGTTTTGGATGGTTTGGTATGCCGAAATCAAGTTTATTCGCTTACAGGGACTAGTTTCGACAAACTATGAAAGTATGCCGATTCGTACTGTAACGAACATTCCGGAACTTGATCATAAGTTAAACATACCCTAAATATCCTTTACATAGCTTAGAAATAGGCTTTGAGGGGTTCGGTATGCTAAAATAAACTTTATTGATCATTCAGGGACTAAAAGCGTCAAAAAGTTCACAAGTTTGCATTTTCGCGCATATCTTACGTTCTGAATATATCCGGACATCCAAAAATTTATGTAATCATTAAAATATTTTATTTTAGTGATTGGCTTGATAAAATTCCATTCGTCGCTTAATTTGGATTGTTTTTGCGTTCGTTACGACTTCCGACGTAATTAACCGAATAACGCAACCGTACGACCAAACGAACTGACATCCGAGATGTTTTTGAGCATCTTTCATGTTCCCTATACTTTAAATTCATTTTAGAGCCTTAAAATGGGGTTAACGGGGTTTAAACGCATCGAAAAGGCCTTAAACATGTGCAGGGACCATTTCTGCCATTTTGGCAAAAAGTTTGGAGCTGTTACCTGGTAGCGCTACACCACCAGCTTCTGCCTATCCCGTGGCGTAGCGCCAGCACCTGATCTGGACAGAAAGTTGATTTTCTGCATTTTTCAGCAATGAGGTCGAACTTGGGGGTCTATTTTGTAATATTTTCAATACCGTTGGCTTGTTTTGGGGCACCCCTTGTATTGCAAATCTATGGGCATGAGGTGTACGATCCAGATCAAAGCACGTTTTACGATGAACGATCCTAACGGTTGTGCCATATCTATAAATACCCCCACCTCTTTAGCTCAAAACCCACTTGATTTTCTGAGATTTTCTCTAAGTTGAAGTGTCAACCACTTCATACCTGAGAAATACTTGGGAAATCAAACTTGCAGGGACCCTTTGTAAGTATTTCTTCGTTCTTTTTATTCGTTTTTAGCTTAAAAGTCAAACTGCGTTTGACTTTCTGCATTGACCAGTTTATGGTCAATGCGAAGTTCGTTTGAACTTCATAACGTGAGCGTAATCACGATGGTTATAGTCCCTAGTGACTATACCTACTGATTACCACGTTATCTAGGCTCAGTGACGAGTCGTAGTTTCGGCCAAAATGCGCATTCTCGCGTATTTTGTAACCAAACTACTTTTGGGTATCAAAACCGTTTGTTTTGATACCAAATCTATTTTCTAAATTCGTTAAACATGTTTTAACATGTTTAACTCGTCACTTTTTAGAATAGTGCTTGTGTAGAGTCGTAAGTCAAGCAGACTAAACACCCGCTTTGACTTTCGAACACGACCCGTTTGGTCGATCATTAGGATTCGACCAAACATGTTTAGTGACCATAGTTGGATAGGGAATAACCTTCCGAGGTTATACCTTATGGTCACTTAGGTTTAATTAGTTGTATGATAGGTAGTTTATATTCCTTAGGTAAATGACCAAAATGCCCTTTTCATGCATAATTGGTAATTAAGCATATGTAACACAAACTTTTGTCACTTAATTGATTATGCAACATATTTAATCATGCTTAGGCATATAATACTTGTCGTAGGACTAGTTAGACGTCTCGAACGCGCTTTTGTGCGAACGACACTTTAAAGTAGCGTAAGCTACCATAATGGGTCACAATGGGTCGAAAGCACTTAGGTTAGGTTTCGATTTAGAATGTAGACTTTGTTAAACCATGTCATATGAGTTCCAATACTCATTTGGTTTACAAAACCTCTTCCTATCCGATCTTCCGACTTAGGCCCGGTTTATTTATATAGTTATTAGGTTGCCGAATGATTCCGTACTCCCTCTAGCTTTGCTTGGTTGTTGTTCAAGACCTCTAAGCATTCTCAGGTGAGTACATAGTTCCCCTATTTTACTGTTTTCAATTGTTTTGGGGTGATTCATATGTGCTAAATGTTTTCGAGGTTTTAACGATGGTTTCAAAAATAAATGATATGGTTTATACAAAATTTATAACGATTTTGATAAAGTAAAAAAACTTGTTGGTTGTATTTACATAACGAATAATATTCATTAGTTTTGGCCGAACCGACCAGTATTAGGTTATGGTACCATAGGATCTGACAAATCCCGTTATCAGACTGCACCCATGGTTATGTGTGGGTTAGGTGGGTAACGATTGAATCTGTGATTGTTAATTTACCCTTTGGTGGTTTATTAATGCGAGAAGCGATAGGCAAGTTGCGAAGGTTTGGATGTTATTAGCGAGACAATCAAAAGTAGTTTTCACAATTTAAAACGAGAATGATTTAAACGACTAAAGCGATTTTTAACGAATTAAACGATTTGGGTAAACGATTGGTTTTTGGTTAGTGTTTAGATAACGGGACGGGTGTAATGTGATGAAAGCACGGTGGATACGCCGCTGGTACTTCCTATATATAAGTGTTTTCATCGTATTACATACCGTGGCGTTATTTAGTTCACTTGGGTAAACGATTTTGAAACGATGTCACACAAACGAGGTTTTCGAAATGATATAAACCATACGAGTTTTATTAACGAGTTTTATTAACGAGATTTATTAACGAGTTTTATTAACGAGATTTATTAACGAGTTTTATTAACGAGAATTATTAACGAGTTTTATTAACGAGATTTATTAACGAGTTTTATTAACGAGAATTATTAACGAGTTTTACTAATGAATTTTATTAAATAAATGTTTTGGGTTAAGAATCATGGCTACGAGATTTTATAAATTATAACCAACTTGATTTGAGTTGGTTAATTATGTCGCAATACAATACTTTTCAAAACAAGGTTTTTAATTAAGTATTGCAACATGTAAACTAGCCATGAATCCGACATTCTCAAAAACCTATGTACTCGCCAGCATTTCTTTGCTGACTTTGTTTTCACATATGTTTCAGGTGTTGTTGAATAATGTTGATTGCTAGGATGCATGCTCACATAGGACTGGACGAGGCCTTAGTGACTTAATAACAATAAAAGACTATGTTTAAATTGTTTATTTAGATTTCCAGACGATGTAAATATTTAATGTTTAATAAAACGAAACTTCAAATTTCCGTGTGTTTTGAAACAATGATTCTGTTACAACACTCCCCGACGATTCCCCCGTGATTTGTTGTTTTACGCGGTCGGGGTGTGACAGAAAAGTTGGTATCAGAGCCAATGGTTATAGGAAATTAGGTTATTAGTAATGCTTTGACCTAGACTATAACTTTCTAGGACCCCAACGCAAGTTTTCTACGTTTAGATTTTTAAAAACAAAACCGTCACCTACCCTTAGGTGATAACCACAACGAGAACACAAAATCCGAATCTGCTTCGAAAATTAATCATCTGTTCTAGGATGATTGATTACTAGGTTTTGAACCCTCTGTTATAAGGTTTTGAACTCTTCCAGTTTGACTCGTATTTGGCTTAGTGCCTTCTGAGTTTTCAAAATCTCGTCAAACTTTGGGTCTAAATAATGTGAACACGTGCAAACTAGAAGAGTGAATGCCTGTACCCTGAGTTTTCTGTCTAAGGCTAGAGTGTTCGTACAAATCCGCAGTATCGGACCAGTCACTCTTACCTGGGAACTCTTGGGGTGAGTGTTCACTTATAGGCGAGCATGTCTTCAGTGATACATTAATATGACCCGTTTACTTTGATTAATCACCGTCACATTTGTTTGCCTTAGGTAACAAACAAATGATCGCAATTTCTATGCGTTGTTGTTCTGTTTTAATTATCCGATAACATTTCACTTGTTTTCTCCTATGTCTTTCATTTCCTCTAGAATGTCTCTTCATCACAACGACATTCAAATGTCTGAGCAAACTGCCAAATTTGCCCAGCGAATAGGCGAAGTAATCCTGAAGACTGTGGATTTAGGTATCGCCATGTCTCGTCTCAATAATGAAGCCGCCAAAGAAGCATCGAAAGAAGCAGAAGCCGAGCCTTTGAAAAAGTCAAAGAAGCGTAAAGCTCCAAAGGATCCCGTAGCCGTTACACCAAATCAAGCAAAATCTAGCCAGGTGGCAGCACCACCAGCCAAGAAGCCGTACTTAGGAACTGCTCCTTTGTGCAATCAGTGTAACCTCCACCACTATGCCAGTGTAAAATGTCGGAAATGTTTCAACTGTGGACTCATTGGTCATTTGGCACGAGACTGTCGTTCAGTCACTGTGCTAAACCAAGCTTTTCATAACCCCGTTCAATTTCAAGCAGATCCAGCACGGGCTCATTTTCCTCATGGTACTTGCTACACCTATGGCGAGACGGGTTATGTCAGGGACAGATACCCAAAGATTTTCAATGCAAATCCGACCCACGGATGAGCATTTGGCCGATTAGAAGAAGCTGCTGCTTTGAATAATCCGAATCTTATGTTTATGTTTCTAGTGTTTTCCTTTGAACTCGGAAACAATCGATTTTGTTTATAAATAAATCTTTATTTGCAATTCTGATGTACAAATATAGTTGCATGTGTGTATGGCATACCCCTACGATACCTACACCAAAGAACCGTATTTGTAGTTCTCTCGTTTATATGATCGCTCGTGATTTCCTCGAAAATTCTAAGTGCTCGTTTCATTCTAAGAAACGAAGTGACAATTTGAGTAATCACTTTAATTCCTTGGTTAGATAACTAAGGAAACCCTTATCTGTCGAAGTTGCTTTTGGTAAACCTCTTGTACTCAATTCTGTTATTTGCGACTGTCAATTTAACTTTGATAATCACCTTTTTCCTATTGACCTCACACCGATGCAACTTGGGAGTTTCGATGTTATCATAGGGATGAATTGGTTAGCTGAACATCATGCTGAGGTGGTTTGTTTCGATAAGATTGTTCGTATTCCTCTTTCATCTGGCGATGTTCTGGAAGTTCGTGGCGAGAAACCATCTGTTGGTTTGAAACTTATGTTTTGTACGAAAGCCCAAAGTTATTTACGAAAAGGATATGTTGCCTTTATGGCACATGTCACCGAGGAAAAAGACAAGAGCAAGAGTATTCAGGATATTCTGATTGTTCGAGATTATCCAGAGGTGTTTCCTGATGAACTGCCTGGTTTACCTCCAGTTCATCAAGACGGGTTTCATATTGACCTTGTCCCTAATGCTAACCCGATTGCGAAAGCACCTTATCATCTTGCACCGCCTGAGATGCAAGAATTGTCAAAACAGCTTCAAGGGTTATCTGATAAAGGATTCATCCGACCGAGCTTTTCGCCCTGGGAAGCTCTTGTCCTCTTTGTGAAGAAGAAAGATGGGTCTTTTTAAATGTGTATAGATTATCGTGAGCTTAATAAGCCTACCATCGAGAATCGATATCCCCTACCTCGAATCGATGATCTCTTTGATCAACTGCAAGGTGCTACCTGTTTTTCCAAGATCGATCTGCGTTCTGGGTATCATCAACTTCGTGTTCTCGAAGAAGATATTCCCAAAACTGCTTTCCGCACGAGATATGGGCATTGCGAGTTTACAGTCATGCCTTTTGGTTTGACAAATGCCCCAGCTATCTTTATGGACTTAATGAATAGGGTCTGCAAACCTTATTTAGACAAGTTCATTATTGTGTTCATCGACGATATTCTCATTTATTCGAAGTCTCGAGCCGAGCACGAGCAACACCTTCGCTTAACATTGGAACTCCTGAAGAAGGAACAACTTTTTGCTAAATTCTCCAAGTGTGAATTCTGGCTTAAAGAAGTTCAGTTTTTGGGTCATATAGTTAACGAGCAGGGTATTCATGTGGATCCATCCAAGTTTGCTGCAATTAAGGATTGGAACACACCAACGACACCTACAGAAATTCGTTCTTTTCTTGGTCTCGCTGGTTATTATCGTCATTTTATTTCGAACTTCTCGAAGATCGCGGTGCCACTCACTGCTTTGACTCAGAAGAATAAGCCTTTGGAGTGGGGATCTAAGCAAGAAGAAGCGTTCCAATCGCTGAAACGGAAGCTATGTGATGCTCCTGTTTTGTCCTTGCCCAATGGAAACGACGATTTCGTTGTCTTTTATGACGCGTCGAATCTAGGCCTTGGTTATGTTCTTATGCAATGAGGTACAGTCATAGCATATACGTCAAGACAGTTGAAAGTTCATGAAAAGAACTACACAACTCATGATCTTGAGTTAGGTGTTGTGGTATTTGCTCTCATAATCTGGAGACACTACCTCTATGGGACAAAGTGTGTGGTTTTCACAAGACCACAAAAGTCTCCAGCACATTCTTAATCAAAAGGAGCTGAACATGAGGCAACGACAATGGGTTGAGCTCTTGAACGATTACGATTACGTGATTCGCTACCTTCCTGGTAAGGCGAATATCTTAGCCGATGAACTTAGTCGAAAGGAGCAAGTCAAGCTTCATTCTGTTCAAACTCTATCTGATATTCAATCTCGTGTCCTTCAAGCACAACGATCTTGTGTAAACGAAGGCTTATTGAAATATGAGCTACCACTTCAACTCGAGCTTAAACTCGAAACGAAAGGTGATGGGTTGCCCTATTTTAAGGATCCTTGTGGATGATTATCACTCAAATCGGAGTCCTTAATTGAATTCATTGTATGCTTTAATACGTACATTACGATTCAATAAGGACAAAACCGAATTCCTATCAAGATCTTCCTATCTTCATAGTTAGATTCTTGAAAATGTTTAAAGTGCCAAATGAAATCCACGGATTAGATTCCTGGTGTGCTTTAAACACCCGTGTCCAAAGATAACAAATTAAAGGTCAAATTAAACAATTATGCGATTATGTGATTATGTGTTTATGTGTTCTCCTTTATGTTTTTGTGTGATCCGATTTTCGTTATCGAAATCCTCATAGAATCTTCCATATCTTCATATGAGGGGTTCATAGTAGGATATTCAAAAGGTACTACCTTAAATCCTTAATGGGCTTCTACATGGTAGTTAAGACCCTTGGGTTATATAGTACCATTCCATGATTCGAAAAGAGACCCTTGAGTGGTCTAGTTAAAGATTGATTCAGAATCTAGTTAAGAATGGCATGTGATGATACAGCTGAAAGAACCCTATGGTGGTCCAGTCACATTCATCACATGTTCATTCATTTGGTTTTCCCCTACACATTATCAAATGCACTGTGTGGACTATGCAAGGAATTACGTAATTATGGACGCGTACATAATTATAAAAATTCAGCACGGAAACCACAGTAAGAGTTATCATGTGTAAGAACCAATAGTGACAACAATAACGAAACGTGAACAATGTAATGGAGGTACGGTGGACGCACCAATGGCGCTTCATATACTTGTATATAAGTGTCCCTCTTACATTGCAAGCATAATGTTATTTAAACTTACTAGAAGTTCAGAACCCTAACCAGTGTTGTTTTATCTTTTTGACTTCATGTTTCGAGCTCTCACAAGTTTCCTCTAATTAAATTTCGGGACGAAATTTCCTGAAGTAGGGGAGACTGTGACATCTGTGCCTCCACGGCCATCGAACAAATACCAAATCAATGAAATGTTGTGTTTCATACTTGGGATTTGTATAAATATGTGTATCGTTTGCACATATCAATTCTTGTTCGATTTCGAGCTCTAAATCGCTTTCTGGAAAGTTATACGCGAACTGATGCGTAAACGTAATTAGTTTAATGCGATGAACACTCTGTAATAGTGACATAGGCTTAACATACCTTAAATAACCTTTACATAACTTAGAAATAAGTTTTGGATGGTTTGGTATGCCGAAATCAAGTTTATTCGCTTACAAGGACTAGTTTCGACAAACTGTGAAAGTATGCCAATTCGTACTGTAACGAACATTCCGGAACTTGATCATAAGTTAAACATACCCTAAATATCCTTTACATAGCTTATAAATAGGCTTTGAGGGGTTCGGTATGCTAAAATAAACTTTATTGATCATTCAGGGACTAAAAGCGTCAAAAAGTGCACAAGTTTGCATTTTCGCGCATATCTTACGTTCTGAATATATCTGGACATCCACAAAATTATGTAATCATTAAAATATTTTATTTTAGTGATTGGCTTGATAAAATTCCATTCGTCGCTTAATTTGGATCGTCTTTGCGTTCGTTACGACTTCCGTCGTAATTAACCGAATAACGCAACCGTACGACCAAACGAACCGACATCTGAGATGTTTTTTAGCATGTTTCATGTTCCCTATACTTTAACCTCATTTTAGAGCCTTAAAATGGGGTTAACGGGGTTTAAACGCATCGAAAAAGGCCTTAAACATGTGCAGGGACCATTTCTGCCATTTTGGCAAAAAGTTTGGAGCTGTTACCTGGTGGCGCTACACCACCAGCTTCTGCCTATCCCGTGGCGTAGCGCCAGCACCAGATCTGGACAGAAAGTTGATTTTCTGCATTTTTCAGCAATGAGGTCGAACTTGGGGGTCTATTTTGTAACATTTTCAATACCGTTGGCTTGTTTTGGGGCACCCCTTGTATTGCAAATCTATGGGCATGAGGTGTACGATCCAGATCAAAGCACGTTTTATGATGAACGATCCTAACGGTTGTGCCATATCTATAAATACCCCCCCACCTCTTTAGCTCAAAACCCACTTGATTTTCTAAGATTTTCTCTAAGTTGAAGTGTCAACCACTTCATACCTGAGAAATACTTGGGAAATTAAACTTGCGGGGACCCTTTGTAAGTATTCCTTCGTTCTTTTTATTCGTTTTTAGCTTAAAAGTCAACCTGCGTTTGACTTTCTGCATTGACCAGTTTATGGTCAATGCGAAGTTCGTTTGAACTTCATAACGTGAGCGTAATCACGATGGTTATAGTCCCTAGTGACTATACCTACTGATACCCACATTATCTAGGCTCAGTGACGAGTCGTAGTTTCGGCCAAATGCGCATTCCCGCGTATTTTGTAACCAAACTACTTTTGGGTATCAAAACCGTTTGTTTTGATACCAAATCTATTTTCTAAATTCGTTAAACATGTTTTAACATGTTTAACTCGTCACTTTTTAGATTAGTGCTTGTGTAGAGTCGTAAGTCAAGCAGACTAAACACCCGCTTAGACTTTCGAACACGACCCGTTTGGTCGATCATTAGGATCCGACCAAACATGTTTAGTGACCATAGTTGCATAGGGAATAACCTTCCGAGGTTATACCTTATGGTTACTTAGATTTAATTAGTTGTATGATAGGTAGTTTATATGCCTTAGGTAAATGACCAAAATGCCCTTTTCATGCATAATTGGTAATTAAGCATATGTAACACAATCTTTTGTCACTTAATTGATTATGCAACATATTTAATCATGCTTAGGCATATAATACTTGTCGTAGGACTAGTTAGACGTCTCGAACGCGCTTTTGCGCGAACGACACGTTAATGTAGCGTAAGCTACCATAATGGGTCACAATGGGTCGAAAGCACTTAGGTTAGGTTTCGATTTAGAATGTAGACTTTGTTAAACCATGTCATATGAGTTCCAATACTCATTTGGTTTACAAAACCTCATCCTATCCGATCTTCCGACTTAGTTCCGGTTTATTTATATAGTTATTAGGTTGCCGAATGATTCCGTGCTCCCTCTAGCTTTGCTTGGTTGTTGTTCAAGACCTCTAAGCATTCTCAGGTGAGTACATAGTTCCCCTATTTTACTGTTTTCAATTGTTTTGGGGTGATTCATATGTGCTAAATGTTTTTGAGGTTTTAACGATGGTTTTAACGGGACGGGTGTAATGTGATGAAAGCATGGTGGATAAGCCGCTGGTACTTCCTATATATAAGTGTTTTCATCGTATTACATACCGTGGCGTTATTTAGTTCACTTGGGTAAACGATTTTGAAACGATGTCACACAAACGAGGTTTTTGAAATGATATAAACCATACGAGTTTTATTAACGAGATTTATTAACGAGTTTTATTAACGAGATTTATTAGATAGTTTTATTAACGAGCATTATTAATGAGTTTTATTAACGAGATTTATTAACGAGTTTTATTAACGAGAATTATTAACGAGTTTTATTAACGAGATTTATTAACGAGTTTTATTAACGAGAATTATTAACGAGTTTTATTAACGAGATTTATTAACAAGTTTTATTAACGAGAATTATTAACGAGTTTTACTAATGAATTTTATTAAATAAATGTTTTGGGTTAAGAATCATGGCTACGAGATTTTATAAATTATAACCAACTTGATTTGAGTTGGTTAATTATGTCGCAATACAATACTTTTCAAAACAAGGTTTTTAATTAAGTATTGCAACATGTAAACTAGCCATGAATCCGACACTCTCAAAAACCTATGTACTCGCCAGCATTTCTTTGTTGACTTTGTTTTCACATATGTTTCAGGTGTTGTTGAATGATGTTGATTGCTTGGATGCATGCTCACATAGGACTGGACGAGGCCTTAGTGACTTAATAACAATAAAAGACTATGTTTAAATTGTTTATTTAGATTTCCAGACGATGTAAATATTTAATGTTTAATAAAACGAAACTTCAAATTTCCGTGTGTTTTGAAACAATGATTCTGTTACAACACTCCCCGACGATTCCGCCGCGATTTGTTGTTTTACGCGGTCGGGGTGTGACAGAAAAAGAGAAGAAGAATCGTAGGCTGGAGATGCGTATGGAGAAAGAAGCCAGCTGCCCAGAGGATTAAAAAGACTGAGGATCCAAAGGATAAAGGCAAAGGAAAGTAGATCGGGGAAAGTTCAGGGCAAGCCCAGGAAATGCCACCATGGGAGGAGCTGGACCGTAAACTGGCCAATAGCGACCTCATCGGACCTGCCGATGAAAACCTCTTCAATTACCCAGCTGAAGTACTACTTCCAGTTAATCTAGAGCCTGCTATCCCAGATCCTATTGTCAATCCCCGACCTCTACAAGGAGAGCTGGAAGAATGGTGGACAATTGATTGGCAATTTCAGAATCTCTTGAATAACCTTAACGCCTTTTTCCCCCAGTTTGACCCTGAGCCTGCACCAAACCCACCTATGAGCAGTGAAAACTTGGCTGAACTCCGCCACTATGGTGAGGAGCTGGTGGACGCAGGGAATCGAATCCAGGAAGTGGGAGAACAGATCTTCTGGAAGTACGACGAAAGGGAACGTCGTTTCTGAAGTGCCAGCTGACGGGGATCGTATGTGGTTGTGTGGTTACGTGTTTAATAATAATAAATAATGATAAAAACATAATTATGTAAAATAACCTAAAATAAAACTTTTGTAAGATAACCGGTGTGTACGGATGCCTACTAATATATAAAAGTATCGACGTCGCAAAATCGACAATTTTGGCTATACATGTTAACGTGATTATGTGTGATTGCTATGTTACTTTTGATTGTTAATTATTTTATGCCAATAACTTATATATATTGTTAATTATCAGATGGAACACGCTGGTAATGAACCAGTTAATGAAGTTAACCAATCTGAGCAAAACAATGAGGATCACTTTCTTAATAGGCAAGATATAGAAAACATCGTCGCCCAGGGAACAGCAAATGCTATTCCAGCAATCCTTGCTGCTGCCCGAAATCCAGTTGAACCTCAACCAACTACTCCTAGCAAACGTACTCACGGCGACAATTTCAGTAATAGTGTTAACGGAGGCGGCAATAACAACAATTTGATTCAGGCCCCAATACTTAAGAAAATGAAAGTTGCAACACCTGGTTGCACCTATAAGGAATTTCTTGCCTGTAAACCTGTTGAATTTGCAGGCAATGAAGGGGCAACTGCCGCGCTACGTTGGTTGGAGAAAACCGAGGCCGTAATTAAAATAAGCAAATGTGCCGAGGAGGATAAGGTCATGTATGCTTCTCACCTTATCAAAGAAGAAGCATTAGAATGGTGGAATACGGTGTTACAAGCCAAGGGTAGTGACATGGCCTATGCCATGAATTGGGAAGAGTTTAAGCATTTGGTGGAAAGGAAATTCTGCCCTGAATATGAAAAAGAGCAAATGGCGAATAAATTCCTGAGCCATCGAATGGTGGATGTTGATTGTCGAGGGTATACTTCGAAATTCTTCGAAATTCTTCGAATATGCCAGAATTGTGCCCACTCTGGCCTCGCCAGAACCGGTACTTATCTCTCGCTATATTTGGGGTTTGATTAGCGAGATCCGTGATATTGTCAAAGCTGCGAGACCCTGCACAATCGATGATGCGGTGGAATTAGCCAACACCTTGACTGACGGACTAGTGCGTACGCGAGAAGAAAACAGGAAGAAGGAATTGGCTCAGAAAATTACCCAAGGATTTCGTGTGGGTAATAATAGCAATTCCAAGAAAAGAGGAACTGGGCAATCTACCACTCCGTCGTTCTGCAGGAATTGTAAAAAGAAACATTTTGGAAAATGTAATGAAACCTGCAACTTCTGCAAAGCTCTAGGACATCGTGAAGAAGAATGCAGAAAGAAAACAAAGATCTGCTACAGCTGTGGAGAAGCGGGGCATTTCAGACCAGAATGCCCTAAATTGGTCAAACCAGCAGATAACAAGGCTAAACCTGCTGAAGGAACTAATAAGAAGAACGCAAGAGCTTTCCAATTGACCACGCATGTAACACCCCGTGTTTTCATAAGTGAAAGTCAAAGTCAAGGTCAAAGTCAACGACCGATTTCGCGCAACTTGACTTGTAGAAATGTCTTTATTTTATTTGTATTATGTGGAGTAAGTGTCGTTCATTGCAATAATCGATGAGTATTAATCATATTTCAATCGACCTACGACTGTGAACTATAGGAAGTAACAATGCGATAAAGTTAATTAACTAACAATCAAGCTATGCTAATCAAATCGACGTCGAATCGCAACTCGAACTATGTGTTTTACTTATTGTTGATACGTGTGTGTGCCTTACGTGTTACCTGTGCATGTTTATTTATGTTATGTTGTGGTAATCAAGCGAACTCAATCGAACTCGAAATCTAACTCGAATGCTATCAAACTCGAACTCAAATCACAATCGAACTAGGATAGATGGTGGAGAATAGATTACGCGAGATACGAAGTAGTTGGAACTAAAAGTAATTTGACTAGGAAACCCTATCGAATCACTCGCAATCAGAACCGAAACGTCAAAGATCGTCGCACCAAACACACCAACCAGGAATCAATCCGCACGGACAGGCCATCCGCACGGATAGCCGCCTGGGAAAGTGATGAGTGCCATCCGCACGGATTGCCATCCGCCCGACCGACCATCCGGGTGATGTGCAATCCGCACGGATGACACTTTCCTCTTATGGCATCCTATAAATACACGGGTCACTCTCCAAACTTTCCACTTTTGGCAAGTGACGTCCGACCAGCACGCTTTCTTTACCTTTCCTTCGATTTCTCTCAATCCAGGTAAGATCTCGCCCTAAATCTTGTACTTTCTTGATCTATACGCACTTCTACACCTTTCGATCTTTTAGATATTAACTTTTAACCATGAAATCATCAAGATTTGAAGTATTCTAGGATGACGTCATCATGAAGTTCCCATGAACTTCAAGTCTGACCTCATTTCACCAAGAATAACTCGGATCTGAACGGTTTCCACAATATTTCACAACGACTTCGCATAAATCTGAACTTTTTCAAAGGATAAAAGAGTTGAAAGAAATAAACACAAGTTTTCTCCTTCTTTTACACTTAAAAACGATAAGAATCGGATCAGTTCTAGTCTTCTACTCAGTGTTAGCGATGCACTAGTCCTAAATCCGGATTCTACCCGTGAGACACCTGATTTCGGGTCAGACTAGAATGACCATTCTTAGCCGCCGACCGGCCAAGCTAGGGTGATTCCTGGCCGGCTTAGTCGTGCGGGTAAGAATACAATTCCGATGGGTGGACACGTAATCCGAACATCTCGATAGAACGACAAAGGCGACCAAGGGTAGACGAATGGAACAACCAGAACGAGATGCTGCCCGTACGAACTGATGTCCGCACGGACAGGATATCCGGACGGACTGATATCCGCACGGACAGACTATCCGGACGGGTTGCCATCCGGACGGACTACACTTGGGACCCATATCCAAATAAGGTTGGAGTATCGACGAATGAATAATCCGCACGGACGACCCTCTGAATGGATAACTCTTCGGATCATGAGATACTAAGACCTTAAACAATTTCTAACATGTTCGTCCGACCGGACTACAATCCGCACGGATTGTCGTTGTCCGCATGGACTACCATCCGCACGGATTGTCGTTGTCCGCACGGACTACCATCCGGACGGATTGTCGTTGTCCGCACGGACTACCATCCGGACGGATTTCACCAATTTCACCAAGTGACTCACCCTTAACGTCGTTGTCTGCACGGACTACCATCCGGACGGATTGTCGTCCGCACGACCGACTTGAAGGGTAGAGATACTTAAATGTTTTCTAAATACTACAACGAAAACTTCAAAGGACAAGCCATCATACACAAACACATCCTTGGCATAGGAAGAAACAATCCACTCGAATAGTTATCCGCACGGACAAACTGTCCGCACGGATGACTAACCGGGCGGATTACCATTCACACGGATTGCTGTCCGCACGGATGACCATCCGGACGATCAGCTATCCTACCCACTCTCATCCTGTATTGTTTTACGCGTCACTTATCGCTACGTTACCGAATCTATTCAGGCTAACCGTACTTGCTAAAAAGCGCTCCCTTCAATCCATTAATCGATGTGAGTATACTCGATCCCTTTTTGCTTTAAGCACTTTTGGGTGTTACATACGTTACGAATATTCAAACTACCACTATCACACTACTCAAACTATTTGAACGCTAACCGTCAATGCATGATATACGTGACTTATGAATGCTTGTTTGTTATGTTTACACATGGAATGCTGTCTACCTGCCTTAGCAACGATAGTACTATAGTTTGGACTCAGCACCCGTTCACATGGGGGTTGTTAAGGATCTTTTACTTGCATGGATTACGGTGGTAATCATGTATTGCGAACTGCCTCGGGCAGTCAACCCGCAGTCATTGGTATCGATGGATCTATGTCGATAACTAACGTGCTTCATTTCACTATGTGTACGTGCTGGTTATGCGTAAACGAATTCGAACTCTATATGCTATTATCAAACTTGTATGCTCACCGTTACATTATATGTATTGACTTTATTTTAACGTATGTGACAGGTACTTAGGTTGTTTCCATGCTTAGCTTGCTGGTGATGAAATTAAGGCTAGGGAAGGCGTCCTAGAAACCAATAAATAAACTATTTTGTTTGAATCTGAGTTGTCGGAACAGGATATTTGTCTTGATGTTTATCTGTAATAATTTGGTTACTATTTGAGACATGGTATGGGACATGTTAACTTAAATTAAATGGTAATGATAGTTGTTATGGAAACTTCTGGACAATCTGTTTCGCTCAGTGCCATGCCCCGATGATTCTGCCATCGGTTGGGGTGTGACAGATTGGTATCAGAGCCATAACTATAGGGAATTAGGCAAGACTCGACCTAGTCCGGGTCGAAGTCTTAGAAACCTAGACTATAGTTAAGAACCAACAGACCGACTTGTGCGTATCCGTTAGGGAGTATGCATGAGCTCACTGCTATCACTCGCTATCCTCGCTTATTTCACGCCATCACCACACTCGAAATTTCCAACTATGAGTGGGCAATAAAGTCGAGAATAGGTGTGAAAACCGCAAACTCTCGACTAAAGTTGCTTAATCAACTCGCATTTTAAACTACAAACGAGGAGAATTATGCCAAATCAGGAGTGAAATCCATATTTTGATGAATAATCTCCTCAATTTTATCAAAACAGGAACGAAGTTGTTAAGCCAGGGGTGAAACCCTAACCTTGACGACTTGTTCCGCTTCTATACAAAACTCTCACCAAAGTCTCGACGGACTCCAATGACCTGAAGTCACGATATTACCAACGGGATGCGTGCCAAGTGCCCAAGAATCGAGGCGAAGGCACAGTCCTGAAGGTTAAATGTGCACAACGGATCCCTGTGAATAGTCGAACCACTTTGGTTAGTCGAAGTCTACTAGCCGCAGACAATCTATTCCTCAAATTTCATGTGTTTTGATTTTGAGTCCGCAACTGCTGACTCTGATGTTTCGCCAATTTATGTGCTTATTTATGTGCTTTCCTGTTTATGTGTTTAAACTTTGGGATTTACTTGATTTTTGTTTTACTTCGATCGACACACACGACTCGCACTGCATCTTGTGATTTTGTGCTTATTTTGACTCCAAACGATTGCGTAACGACACATTCGACATGCGAAATCCATGAACGTGCGTGACCGAACACACAAGAACGTACTATAATCAGTGATTCTATGGACAGAATTGAAATCGTGCAAGAACCATGAACCACCTTTTGCACTTTCTCTCTCTAGTATCTTTCTCTAGATCTAGATTTCTGTATTATGAGGCAGTTAGAAGGCACTACGTGTCCTTATTGGCCCCTATATGCCTTTAGTGACTAGATGCGTATGTGTTTCCTTGTTTCTGTGCACTACATAGGAAAATTGCGTGATTATGTGCTCTACGTGATTACGTAATTTGTGCTCTAAGTGTTTATGTAGTTACGTGATTAAGTGATTCTGTGACTTGCGTAGTTATAAGTCTATGTGTTTACACGGAACGTGTTACTGAGCTTTAGTAGTGGTAGTAGACGTGTGAGGTGAGATTCGAATACAATGTGATGAGTCCTGTGACGATGTCTGTGCAGACCATGTCGTCTGGATCCTGTCATGCACTCTCTCGTCAAGAAAAGAGGGACAAACGCCTTGCTTCCATCATCGCTAAGAGTGTAGCAAAGGCCGTGAGTGATGCTTACGAGAATGCCAGCAAGTCATCTGAGGAGTCGAGGACCGAAGCTCCTAAAGCTGCCGCAAGACCCTTCAGTTTCAAACAATTCAGGTCGTGTGGGCCAAAAGAATTCACTGGCGAAGGAGGTCCTACTGCACTATTTCACTGGTTTGATTCCATTGAGGTCACTCTGCGACAGAGTGGTTGCCCTGATGACCTTCGAACTCTGAATGCTACCGGCGTTTTCCAGTCCCGGGCGCTAGACAGGTGGACGGCCGAGAGGAACAAGCGAGGGAACGATGCAGCCTACGGTCTGTCGTGGGACGAGCTCAAGGAGGTTATGCTAGAGGAATTTTGCCCTCCTCACGAACGTCAAAAGCTGGAAGATGAATTTTGGCACATACAACAAAAGGATGGTGACAATGCTGCTCTCACCTGTTGGATCTGAGTTTCCTTTTGATTGTATTTTTGTTTGAAATTAAGATGGAAATGAAAGAGTTGTGCAGCGGAAATAAGATGAAAGCAAACTTTGCATACAATCAAACGGGAGTAATACTTTTATCAAACATCTTTACACAATGAATCGAAAGATTGAATTTATTTCAACAACGATTACAATGATGATGTATGAATGCAAACTCCCCCTCAGCCAGAGCTCAGTAGTTTGTTCGTGCAAAGAAGACGATGTGATCAAAAGAGCTAATAGAACAGTACAAAGTACTGAACTATTTATAGGCACTTGCAAACCACTGAGCATCTTAGCTGACGTCACCATGAAAGTGACATCTAACCTCCTAACAAACTCTAACCTCTGATCTATACAAACACTGATGTACTAACTACTGCTATTACAATCTAATACATAAAAGACACATAAACAGCTACTGCGTCCTTCCACTGCTGTGAACCCAGCAGTGCTTGTCCGGATCAGCAGTACTTGACTCAAGGCAGTAGATTGAGTCAGCAGAGCTTTGGTCTTCTATCAGTCTTTAACACTTGGCAGTAGATGCAAGGCAGCAGTTGTGGATCAGCACTTGGTAAGATCAGTAGATAGGAGATCAGCAGATACAAAGCCACTTTCAAGGGGAGAGATTTGCACGAACTAATCTGTAAACGTCTGCTTATTCTGGATCCACTGCTCTGATCCAGTTTTGGCTTTAATTATCTGTTCCTCTGATAGGGTTCAATCCCAACAATCTCCCCCTGGAACAGATAATGCCAAAACTCTTCATTATTTGTGGAAATCTTTATTGCCTCATCAACAGTTCCCTTATCTGACCTTTAAATTGTAATTCAAAGTCTAGGGCATCTGTATCTTCATCATCCCTGCTAAGTGGAAGATCAAGGAGATCCTGCAAATCTTCAATACTCAGGCCAAGAGCTTGTTCCCTTGATATTTTCTCCACTACTCCACCAGACCTGAGCAAAGTCATTATGCAGGTCTGTTTGTTAGTTTCCCACTTTTGTATTTTTGAGCCTGGTGGGTTTCTTGGGAGATGTTTATTTGCAGAAGTATTTGGAGAGGCTGGCCTATTCATGGCTGGCTGAGCAGCACTTGCAGTTTGTTCCAATTCAAGATCTTCTTTTATCATTACTTTCGTGCCTGCTTTTACAATGGCATCTCCAGCTAATAGATCTTGAATTGTTTCCATGCTAAACTGGTTTTTGCTCCTTCTTTTGTAGATGGCAGCACCAGCTGGAGCAGTGGTTCTTTTGACTTGCAGCTTTGGTGGTCTTTTTGAAACCTCTGCTTTAGAATAGTCAGGCTTTTGAGGAACTGTGGGATCTTTCTTTCTTAATGTTCCAACTTTTTGTAAGTAGCCCTGACCACATCTTCTTTCCATCTAGCCACTTGTCTTTTGTTTCCATAATTAGCAGCAACCAGTTCCTCTTTCATTCTTTGCAGTTCTTCCTGTTTGTCAGGTACATTCTTTCTAAACTTTGCCCAGTTAGGAGGAGTGTGAGTGACCTTCCTTTTTATCATGTCTTGAATTCTTGCAGCTTCATCTTCAAGCTCAGGAACAGTCCACTCTTTGTACATATATCTCTCTCCTTTGTACTTTTTGTGAGCCATGATGCTTTCAATGTAGTCTTTCTTCAGAGATTCAGCCGCTCTTTCAGAAATTTGTTGACTAACATTTTTTGCAAATTGCTCTAGGGATCTGACTTGTGTGAGCAGATATTGATAATTTCTTGAAATTTCTTTGTCAGACTTCCCTTGTGTGTTTCTTTTTGAGATATCCTCTGCTTACTTGGCTTTGATTTCCAAGTATTCATCAACATTTTTAGGCCAAGGATATCCCTTTATTGATGGCAAACTCCTTTTGGCAGGGTCATCCTCATAGTAGAAGGATTTTATTTCATTTCTAACAGCTGCTAGTTCAAGAGGAAATTGAACACCTGTAGGAGGTAAGGGCTTGTACATTGGAACTGAAGAGAGAGGAACAGGTTTTGGTATTGTGACAAGAGCTAAAGATTTTGAAGATGTTTGTGGTGGTGATGTGTCATCATCTTTTAAAATTAGCCTTCTCCTTTTTGGTTTAGGAGAGACTGATGATGTTTTGGATGGAACAGTGGTGGTAGATGTTGTGGCAGTGGATTGTGATTGACTAACAGCTGTTGAAACAACTGGTGTTTCAACCACTGTTGTCATTACAACAGATGTTATAACATCTGCTGTCTTCTGCTGTATGTCAGCGGGTGTTGTTTTTGGTGGTGATGATGGTAAAGCGGTGGATGTTGTGTATGTTGAAGTGGTGTGTGTTGATGGAACAACTGTTTGGCAAGCAGTAGTTTTTGTAACTCCTGCTGCATCAGCTGTTTTGTATGGTGGTTTTTGAGCAGACTTTGAACGTCTGGTTAGAATGGATTTGGGTTGCCTTACTTTTCTAGTAGGCCTCTTCTTTTCCTCAACAAGATTTTCATGATCCCTTGACCCAGAAGTACCCTGATCTGGATGATCCATTCTGTCCACCCTGGCTTTTCTTTTGGCTTCTCTTTTTACACTTGCAACTGCTTCTGCTAGTGCATTTGTTGTCACATCAATTTTCTTGCTGCCATTTGGCAAAGGGATCTTTTTGGTCATGTTTGAATTTTCTGGTTCAAGATAGAGACCATCCTCTATACCCTTCCTTTTCTACTCCTTAATTTTCTCCCCCTTTTTGGCATTATCTTCTGGGAGTTGATAAATGTAGCGGACTTTTGGAGGAGCAGTGCCAGTGGTTTGCAAGATCTGAGTTTTGAGAGCCTTTAAATCAGCCTGAGTGTTCTTGAACCTTGACTCCATTGCATTTCTCAGCTGTTGTACATGTTTTTCATGTTGCTGATCTGCTAATTGTGCTTGTTGTTGGAGAAAAGATTGAAATAGATTCCAGAGCTCATTTGTAGCAAGTGCCTTTTGTGGAGCAGGTGCTTGAGGTGGAACAGCAGTTGATTGTACCTTCTGAACTTGTAACACCTGTTGTAGCATATCTTTGAGTTCTGCAACAGAGTTATCAAGCTTTGCAATACGATCCGTCAATTTCTGGTACTTTAAACCATCACCCAAGTTAATGGGATCATCTGATTTCCCACTAGCAGTGGTTTTATCAGTGGTAGATGTAGGGAATATACTCCAAACATTAACCACTGATGCCCCTTTTTCTTGGTACTGGGGTCTTCTTCCTTCAACACTTGACAACCTTTTGATGTTGCCAGTAGGATAAATAAATCCACTGGTGGTTGGCAGAGGTGCTATAAAAGGAATTGCCTCCAAGGAAGTCTTATGAATGTAACCACTGTCCAAATGTAACCCAGTGGGTGTAACAGTTGTAGTGGCTGCTTCACTTGGATTACCACCAAGAGTTACGTGTAACTCAAGGGGTGTAACCTCCTCAGGTTGTGTTGGTGGGTTAGCAAAGATTGATACATCAGACCCAGTCAGTTGTTGAGGTATATTCTCATTAATAGGTGATTGAAAAGGACTGGATAATGCCTGGTTCAAATCAATTGCATCCAACAGTGGTTTTATTGGTGAGGGAATTTTGGATGTGAGGATTGGTGTAGAAATAGGATGTGTCCCGGGCATTGGACTGTGGATGAAAGAAACGAGTGTTTCCAGAGCATCATGATGTGGAGGCCCTATTTGTACAACCTGTTCTTTTTGTGAAGAAACAGGAGGAGTTTCGGTTATGGTTTGAGATATTTGTACCAACTGCTGTGAGGAAGTAGCAGCAGTGGTTTCTTGTGACTTTTGTGTTGTCACTGGCAGAAGCTCTGGTATCTCATCCTCCAGAGATGCCTTTTTGATGGTTTTGGGGGGTTTTTGTGTTTTTCTTTTTGTTGGCTTTCTGGTGATTTTAGGTGTGGGTTTCAAAACAGTTGTGTTGCTGCTTTGATCACCTTGAGCAGTGGGCTCAGCAGCAGATACCTGAGGAGCAGTTGTAACTGCTAAAATCTGCTCAGGCACCTCTGCTTGTGTTTTGCAAGGTGCTAACATTCTTGAAAAAGTTTCAGTTGTTAAACTGTTTATTTGAGTAGAATCACCTTGGTTTATTTCAGCTAAATCATCCTTACTGAATTTCTTTGCAAAATAGTAACTTAAAAACCTTGGAAACAGTAAGAATGATTTTGTTTCAGCATTATTAACCAAATCTTTAAAAATTTCCCGAGAATAGTTAAAATTTTCTCCTTGAAGAATTGCATATCCCAGATTTTGAATCTTTAAAGGAATTTCATTGAAAGAAGTGGTTTTATTTGAAACACATAGTAGGAGGGTATGAAATAAAAATCTGGTTGCAGAAGGAAAATAACCTTTTTCTAAGGTAATTTTCTTCATCATTGTGGCTTCATACCCTCTCTCAATGAAGTCAGTTTGTAACTCGTTTTTAGTGAAAGAAATTTTACCTTCCTGATCACCGAGTTGAAAGACCTCTGAAATGGATTGTGGCGTGATTTGGACAGCTTTACCCTTTATTGAAGAGTTTATGGTGGTTGCAGTGTCTCCTTGTTTTTCAAGGGTTGCATTTTTCCAGAACTCCCTTTGGGTCGCCAAATAGATTGGTGCATCGGCAGTAAACAAAGTTTTGTACTTTGATTTTGCCATGAGATCAATGATGGAATCGAAAACTTTGGTGGTTCCTGGTTTTGTGAGAGTACCCAGGAGATTGTGAGATGGTTTATGTGGAATTTCAGTGGAGATTGCCTTTTGAGAGGCTGTTTTCGATGATGATTTGGATGAGGGTTTTGAAGATTTCTTTGATTTTGTCATTTTGAGGATGATTGATCGAAGAAATTTGTGAAGAAATGAGATGAAAAACTGCTTTGAGAAGAGAATTTTTAAGAATTCAATTCGACAGTAAAACCCTGTTTTGATGGTGAGTGGGGGATTTTATAGGGAAGAAAGTGAATGCTGAGGTGGCAGCCGTTACAAAAGGTCTGACCAATATGTACTGTCCACGTGACAACCCCTGTTGAAAGTGAAGGACAGTACTTTTGTGAAAGTGACTGATGAAGGCAGTGGTATGAAAGCAGTGGATGATTATTACTATCAGCGGATAGCATATCAGTGGATAAGACACTGCTTTTGAACAACAGAGTTTATCAAATAATGAGAGAGCAGGGGTTGACTTTCAACAGTGGACAGGCTTTTGAAGTAGAGCAGACTTTTGAACAATCAGTGGTGAATGGCAGACTTTTAAGGATTTTAATGAAAAATTTTCATTTTTAGCTATTTTTAAGGATGGAGTTTTGATTTTCTGAAAACATTTTGTTGCTTTTATTCATAGAAAAACAAGATGTTGCTTGTTATTCCATGTTCAGCATCCCAATTCTAGAGACCAAGCTTTCAAAAGTGGATGTATCAAGTGCTTTTGTGAGCACATCAGCTAGCTGATCTTTAGTTGGGACATGATGGAGAGAAATCAAACCTTTTTCATAGCAATCCCTCACAAAGTGATGTCTGATGTCGATGTGTTTGGTGGTTAAATGGGAAACTGGATTTTTGATGATATTTTCTGCTGCCTGACTGTCCAACATGAGTGGTGTCTTTAAGGCAGTAATACCAAAATCCAGCAACTGATTTTGAAGCCACAGGAGTTGGGCTGTACAGCTTGCAGCAGCAATGTATTCAGCTTCAGCAGTGGATGTTGAAACAGCTGCTTGCTTTTTGCTTTGCCATGAAACTAAGCAATCACCTAGAAACTGGCACCCTCCTGATGTGGACTTCCTTGTGGTGTGACATCCAGCAAAGTCACTGTCTGAGAAACCTGAAAGCTTGATGTTCCCATTAGCTGGATACCAGATACCAAGTGTGGGAGCACCTTTTATGTATCTGAAGATCCTTTTTACAGCAATGAGATTTGATTTTCTGGGAGCTGATTGACTTCTTGCACAGAAACATGTTGCAAACATGATGTCTGGTCTAGATGCAGTTAGGTACAATAAAGACCCAATCATACTTCTATAAAGTGTTTGGTCAATCAGCTCATCTTTTTCATCAGACATGACCAGTTTATTTGTTGCCATGGGTGTGCTGCATGGTTTACAATCATTCATATCAAATTTGGTTAAAAGTTCTTTAGCATATTTGCTTTGATGAATGAAAGTTCCATTTTGCAATTGCTGTACTTGGAGACCAAGAAAGCATTGCAGCTCACCCATAGCACTCATTTCAAACTCAGCTGTCATGAGTTCTCTAAACTCTTCACACATTGAGTTACATGTGCTTCCAAAAATAATGTCATCCACATAAATCTGGATAATCATTAAATCCTTCCCTCTCCATTTTAAAAACAGTGTTTTATCAATGGTACCTCTTTTGAAACCATTTGAGAGTAGGAAGTTGGAAAGAGTTTCATACCAGGCCCTTGGTGCTTGTTTCAAGCCATACAAGGCTTTGTTTAGCCTGTAGACATGATCTGGATAAAATGGATCCTCAAAACCTGGAGGTTGACAAACATACACCTCTTCTTGAATTGTACCATAGAGGAAAGCACTTTTGATATCCATTTGAAACACCTTCATATTGTGGTTGACAGCAAAGGCCAGGAACAGTCTAATGGCTTCCAATCTTGCAACAGGGGCAAATGTTTCATCATAATCAATCCCCTCTTCCTGTCTGTAACCTTGAACCACAAGCCTGGCTTTATTCTTGACAACAATACCCCTTTCATCAGTTTTGTTCTTGAAGACCCACTTTGTGCCAATGGGACTAACCTCTTCTGGCAGTGGTACAAGCTCCCATACTTGTTGTCTTTTAAACTGTTGGAGCTCCTCTTGCATGGCTTCTACCCAGCTGTTGTCTTTCAGTGCCTCTTGGTACTTGACTGGCTGATGAAGTGATAGAAAACCAGTAAAAAGACAAATGTTTTGGGTTTGGCTTCTTGTGAGCACCCCTTCATTTATGTTGCCAATGATTTGATCAGGTGGATGAGATCTCAAGAAGATTAAATCTCCTTGGTATGGTATGATGGCATTGGTTGGTGAAGGCTGCAAATGTGTATCATCTGAGCTAACCACTGCTGGGGACTTTGATGATCCAGCAGTGGCTTCAAAAGGTGGTGGTATAGGAGGTAATGAGGTGGACAACTGTTGACTTTTATCCACTGTTTGAGGACTTTTGTCAGCAGTGTTTGAGGATGTGGAAGCAGTGGTTGATGGGCTACTTTGGTCAACAACTGTTGAGGTAGCAGTGGTTGAGCTTTGACAACTGTTTTGAACAGCTGGTGCTTTTCCCTTTGTGGCAGACCTTTGAGGGATGATGATTTCATACCCATAGTCTTGTGTTGTATCCTCTGATGGACCTGCACTGTTAGTCTTGACAGCAGTAGTTTCAAAAGTGAATTTTTCAAGATCAAACAGATCTGCAGGGTTTGCTGGGATTTTTATTGATGAAAGCTCATTGAACTTTACATTCAAAGTCTCCTCCACTGCCTTGGTCCGTGTATTGAACACTTTGTAGGCCTTGGCAGTGGTTGAGTATCCCAAATGGTAACCACAATCAATTTTGGCTGCAAATTTTGAAATGGAATCTTTTAAGTTCAAAATAAAACATGGGCAGCCAAACACTTTGAAATATGAGATCAGTGGTTTAATTTTATACAGAATTTCATAGGCAGTCTTTTTGTGCCTGGGGTTTATTAAAACTCTGTTCTGAACATAGCAAGCAGTGTTTACTGCCTCTGCCCAGAAAGTTAATGGCAAACCTGAATCTGCAAGCATGGTTCTGGCAGCCTCAATCAGAGTTCTGTTCTTCCTTTCCACTACCCCATTCTGCTCTGGTGTTCTTGGGATGCTGTACTGCCTTACAATCCCTTTCTTCACACAGAAGGCATCCAACTCCCTATTTTTGAATTCTGTGCCATTGTCACTCCTGAAGCTTTTTACTGGAAGGTCAAATTGCTTTTCAACCTGTATTACAAAGTCTTGCAAAATGCCTGCAGTTTCATCTTTTGAGTGCAAAAAGAAAGTCCATGTGAACCTAGAAAAGTCATCAACAATAACCAAACAATATCTTTTCTTTTTGAGGCTCATGACTTGAACTGGGCCAAACAAATCCATGTGTAGCATTTGCAAACACTGGGTTGTTTTGGACTCTTCAATGGACTTGTAAGAACTTTTATGCTGTTTTCCTTTTAAACAGGAAATGCAATGTTCAGGACATGAAAACAATTTTTGTGGTAGGCCTCTCACCAAACCATTTTTTGAAATTTCTGTGATTGTCTTAAGATTTGTGTGTCCCAGCCTTTTGTGCCAAAGTTCTGTCTCTTTGTTAGAGGCAGCTGAGAACAGACAGGCATCAGCTCTGGGACACTCTTTTGACATGTCAACAACATAAACATTGCCACTTCTTTGAGCAACAAGTTTAGTTTGACCAGTTTTGATTATTGCTTCAATCTTTTTGACCATTTCTGGTCCAACAATCCTACAACAATCTTTTGTGAAGAATGACCCAAAACCCTTGTCACTCATTTGGGACACACTCAGAAGGTTGAATTTTAGATTGTCAATTAGATTGACATTTTCAAATTTTACTTTTCCAGACTCCACTGTTCCAGACCCCAGAACTTTTCCTTTACTATTATTCCCAAAGGATATATCACCCCCTCCATGGATTTTAAAGTCTTTGAGGAGGGCTTTACATCCTGTCATGTGCCTGGAGCCTCCACTATCTACATACCAAAGACTATCAAAGCATGCAGAAGCTCCCTGCACATGAAGTAAAAGGATTAGTTCATTAAGGTCTCCAAAGCCAACAGGGCTTTGGATGGGGTCTCAACAGTGTCTGGGATGGATGCAGAAAGATGGACAGTGGTTAGGTCAGGAGATTGAACTATTTTAGAACAGTGCTTCTCTAACCACTGTTGTGGGTCCTGACCAATCATCTGCTGGTAACCAAAAGGATGCTTGTTCACTTTGGGTTTAGAAGGCCTTTTGTAGGCCTCATAAACGTGAGGAATCCTTTGGTAAGTCTGTTTTTCTCTGCCTTTTCTGAACTGATTGGTAGGGGGTGCATCAGTAACCTGAACATCTCTTTTGACAGATGTTTGGTTCAGCTGTTTTGTAACAGCTGTTTGAACTGGCACAAACAGTGGTTGTTTCTTGGTGAATTTGACAGATGTTGATGATGATGATGGACTCAAGGATGTTTTAGCAATGTACTCATTCTTTTTCACATCAAAGTTTTTGAGATACACACATGCTTGAGTTTTGTGGTTTGTTTTACCACAGACAATGCAACCTTCAGCTGAAACTATGACACTTGTTCTGTTTAAATCATACGCTTTTAAGTGGAAACAATCTTTTGTAAGATGATTCCTTTTCTCACAGAATTCACAAAACAAGTTATCAATTTTTTCTTTCTTCTTTCTCTTTTCAGACTCCTTTGCAGCAGAGGTTTTAACCACTGCTGGGATGTCCTTGAGAGGAATGACTTTAACTTTTGGAGCCTTGACACCATCAATTGATGTAAAGTCCATTGGCTTGAAATTTTCAAGAATGTCACACTCATCAGACCATTTTGGTTTAAACTGGTATTCTTCAAGCTCCACAAAAGTAGAGGATTCCATTGGTCTGTCAAGTGTGATTTTGTTACCAAGTTTGTCAGTGATTTTCACTTCTTGGCCATTCTTGTTTTTGGGGATGAACTCAGTGGTTACATCAGTGGTTTGAACAGAGTTTTCAAAAGCAGTGTTTTCATCATCATGTTTTCTATACCCAACCCCAAACTTCACATTGCTTTTTCTCTGTTTTTCAAGCATAACCTCATATCCTTTGCAGGATTCCACCCATCTTTCACAAGTAATCTGGGCGGACTCCAACTCCTTTTTACAAACATGGTATTTTTCTACCATAGTTTGAAGTTGGGTTTTGGTTATACTCTGCTCTTCTTTTAGACAGCTGTTCTCCTTTTCTTTTTCAGCCAATTTGTTTTTAAGTTCTTTTAAAGACCATTCAAATTTGACCTCATCAGACAAGATTTTATCCCGAAGGTTTTCATTCACCTCTTTAATGTTAGCAAAAGCAATTATGCAATTGTCAGAACACAGTTTTTCAAGAACTTGAGGAGATACCTTGGCAGCTGCCATCATTGCACAATCACATTTATGATCTTCTTCATCATCAGCTTTCACCTTCTTTTCACCAGCCTTTTCTTCTATCTCTTCTTCTTTGTCCTCTACGGACCATGGATCTGTCATTGGTTCAATCAGAGTACCTGAACTTTCTTCCAACAGTAATTCACTAGCCACAGCAATAACCACTGCTTCAGTCACCTCTTCCACTGTTTCAAAGCACTGCTGTTCCTCCTCAGTTTCAACCCCCTCCTGTATTGACTCTAATGCCATCAAACAAAATTCATCATGTGAAAAATCATTAGAAGCATAGAGTGCAAAATTTTCATCATTAAGGTCTTCAGGCATACTGCTCCAGTCAACAAACCCTTGAGTGAAAAAACTTTGTTGATCTGGTTGTGCTACTGCTGGAGCAGTGGTTTGAGGTGCAACAGGTTGCACTTGTACCTGTGGAGCAGGGGTTTGAACATATTGGATTTGTGGAACAGTAGTTTGGACATAATGTACTGGCACAGGGGCAGCAGCATAGTGAGCAGTGTTCACTTGAGCTGCTGGGGCATATTGGGCATAGTGCACAGTGTTTTGGTTTTGAGGTCTAGGATTTGAGCTAGGATGAGTAATGATGGGACCGGTAGTTTGACCCCTACATTCCCTAGCGAAATGTCCCAACCTATTACACTTGTAGCACTTGATTTTCGATTTATCCAACCCAACCCTTAGATTCCCATGCAAACCTGGGAATTTTCGCCCTGTTCTTTTGTAGAACTTGCTAGTTCTAACACTTAACAAGGCCAGTTGGTGCAGGATGTCCATTTCCTCTAAATCAGTGGGATCAAAATGTTGCAAATCATTTAATTCAAAGCTTAAATTGTCTGACATCTGGTTTTCATTTGCAGTAAATGCATAACTAGCAGAGTGAGGATCAGGGTTGTTAAAATTTGCACCAGCAGTTATGTCAATGAAGTGATCATAACCCTGATCCTTACCACTGTTCCCAGATTCTTCTTGACCCAGAAGAGCAGTATTACCGAAAGTGTAGTCATCGGTAACTTTTCCTGACTCTTGTAACCTCCTTTTCTGGTTCAACTCCCTTTCGTAGGTCAGGAGTCGACCGTGGAGTTGGGTCAAGGTCAGATCCTTGAATTCAGGTGAGTTTCGGGTGACAAAAGCTATGGTGTCCCATTTTTCTGGCAGTGACCTGAGGAACCTGCTGTTTTGAGTTGAGTTTGTAAAAGTGGTATTAACAAGCCTCAGTTCACTGATGAGACAACTGAAACGCTCAAATTGTTGCGTTAGTGATTCACCTTTAACGTAGCAAAATGTTTCATACTGTTGGTTCAGGATTTCCCTATTGTTTTCTATGACTTCCTCAGTTCCCCCAAATTGTTCCTTAAGTGCGTCCCATAACTCTTTGGCACTGTTACAATGTAACAGTCCAGCATATATCTCATTGGGTAGCTCAGATGCTACGATGCTAAACGCTTTAGCATCTAGTTCGATCTTTTGAAAGTCGGTTTCGGTATAATTTTCAACTGGTTTTGGAACGAACCTTTTAGCATCTTCAGCACTTGGCACTGAAGGAACATGGGGACCATAAATGACAGATTTCCAACAACCTGTGCTTTGTTGAGCGAGGATGTGTCCCATCCTCCTCTACCAGATGTTGTACTCATTTCTTTTTAGCATAGGTGGTTTAAAAAGCGAGCCGATGTTGTTTTTATCATCCTGAGATTGTGAAGTCATTCTTGTTGTTTTAC
This sequence comes from Helianthus tuberosus, assembly GCA_030545235.1. Classification (NCBI taxonomy): domain Eukaryota; kingdom Viridiplantae; phylum Streptophyta; class Magnoliopsida; order Asterales; family Asteraceae; genus Helianthus; species Helianthus tuberosus. Next base: position 170,300,266 of record CM060452.1, read on the forward strand.
AGACACTGAGAAATCAACTTTAATGGTGATTAATCCTTGCTCTGTTTTTCAACGGACGAACAAATGATCAGTATCAACTGTTATGAGCTGAACTATTTACGTCAAAATGATTGTTAAATCAAATTTGACTGTCCTAGCTCTGATACCAATTGTTGGATCTGAGTTTCCTTTTGATTGTATTTTTGTTTGAAATTAAGATGGAAATGAAAGAGTTGTGCAGCGGAAATAAGATGAAAGCAAACTTTGCATACAATCAAACGGGAGTAATACTTTTATCAAACATCTTTACACAATGAATCAAAAGATTGAATTTATTTCAACAACGATTACAATGATGATGTATGAATGCAAACTCCCCCTCAGCCAGAGCTCAGTAGTTTGTTCGTGCAAAGAAGACGATGTGATCAAAAGAGCTAATAGAACAGTACAAAGTACTGAACTATTTATAGGCACTTGCAAACCACTGAGCATCTTAGCTGACGTCACCATGAAAGTGACATCTAACCTCCTAACAAACTCTAACCTCTGATCTATACAAACACTGATGTACTAACTACTGCTATTACAATCTAATACATAAAAGACACATAAACAGCTACTGCGTCCTTCCACTGCTGTGAACCCAGCAGTGCTTGTCCGGATCAGCAGTACTTGACTCAAGGCAGTAGATTGAGTCAGCAGAGCTTTGGTCTTCTATCAGTCTTTAACACTTGACAGTAGATGCAAGGCAGCAGTTGTGGATCAGCACTTGGTAAGATCAGTAGATAGGAGATCAGCAGATACAAAGCCACTTTCAAGGGGAGAGATTTGCATGAACTAATCTGTAAACATTTGCTTATTCTGGATCCACTGCTCTGATCCAGTTTTGGCTTTAATTATCTGTTCCTCTGATAGGGTTCAATCCCAACATCACCGCTCGTTTCAAACAGCTCAGCATTATCTGTCCCGATCAAGTCAAGACTCCCGACATGACAATCAAGAAGTACATCCGAGCCTTGCCTGACTGCGTTGCTGATTTCGTGCAAGCGGCTAAGACTACGACGATCGAGGAAACTTATCTGTTGGCCGCTGAGATCAACGACAAATGGGTTAAGGCTGGTGTCTGGGATAAGACTTCGAAGCATCTGCATCAAGCTACTGCTGCCCCACCAACTGCTGAACCCACCTCATCCAGCAACAAGAGGAAGAACAAGAGAAAGAACAGCTCCACCAACAAGAATTGTGCGATCACTGCTGCACCGATTCAAGTTCCACCTGCCCAACAGCGTCAAGTAGCGGCGCCTGTGGCCAATGCACTGCCTGCCAAGCGTGCATACACTGGACCACACCCGCTCTGCCCTACTTGCACCTACCACCACCCGACTGCCATTCAATGCCGCTTATGTGCTCATTGCAATGTATACGGCCACTTTACTGCCAACTGCCGTATTCGTCAAGTTCCTGCCAATCAAGCTCTACTCACTGCCCCACAGGGTCAACAAGCTCCTCCGGCACCCGCAGTCAAAGCCAGAGCCTGCTTCGCGTGTGGCGACCCGAACCATTTCGCCAACGTGTGCCCAAACATGGTCGTGAAACAAGAGCCTCAGCAACAGCAGCCGCAGCAGCAACAAAAACAACAGCATTAACAACAGGCCGCACGCGCCAGAACTTTCAACCTCAATGTACGTCAAGCCCAGGCCGACAACAACGTGGTCAATGGTACGTTCCTTGTGAATGGTATTTATGCTTCATGTTTGTTTGATACTGGAGCCGATAATTGCTTTGTGTCGTTCGAATTTGAGAAACTCCTTAGTCGTAAACGTTCCCAACTCCCCTCGATATTCGATGTGGAAGTCGCTACCGGAAGAACCGTCACTGTCAATTCTGTTCTTCATAATTGCACTCTTGAGCTCAACACTCACATCTTTTCGATCGACCTTATTCCAATGCAACTCAGAAGCTTTGATATCATAATAGGCATGGACTTTCTTCGAGAAAACCATGCTGAAGTTGTATGCTTCGACAAGATGATTCGATTTTCACTCGCGAATGGTGATTTGTTGTGTGTATATGGCGATACTACTTCAAAGGGGCTCAAGCTTATGTCATCTCTGCAAGCTAGCAAGTATCTCCGCACGGAATACAGAGCTTTCTTGGCTAACATCGTAGTAGCGGAGAAGGAAAAGAAAGAGAAGAAGGAAGTGAAAGACGTTCCAGTGGTTCAAGAGTTTCCTAATGTTTTTTCCAGAGGATCTTCCCGGACTACCGCCAAGTCATGATATCGACTTTCGTATCAACCTCATTCCTGGAGCCAACCCTATTGCCAAAGCTCCTTACCGACTCGCACCGTCTGAAATTCGCGAACTCTCAACCCAACTCCAGGAATTACTTGAGAAAGGCTTCATTCGCCCGAGCACCTCTCCTTGGGGCGCGCCAGTCCTTTTCGTAAAAAAGAAGGACGGATCGTTCAGGATGTGCATCGACTATCGGGAATTGAATAAGCTAACAATCAAAAACCGCTATCCTCTACCTCGTATCGACGATTTGTTTGATCAACTACAAGGCGCTACGTGTTTTTCGAAGATCGACCTACGTTCAGGTTATCATCAGCTGCGTATTCAAGAAGAGGATATACCCAAAACCGCGTTTCGTACTCGATACGGCCATTACGAATTCGTTGTCATGCCTTTTGGTCTAACAAACGCACCAGCGGTTTTCATGGATCTGATGAATCGCGTGTGTAAACCATATCTCGACCGTTTCGTCATCGTATTCATCGACGATGTCTTGATCTATTCCAAATCGAAAACCGAACACGCGCAACATCTACGTTTGGTTCTCGAGTTACTCCAGGGGAACCAACTCTATGCCAAGTTCTCCAAGTGTGAATTTTGGTTGGAGAAAGTTCAGTTTCTGGGTCACATCGTAAATAATCAAGGCATTCACGTCGACCCTGCAAAGATTGAAGCTGTCAAGAGCTGGTTTACGCCTAAGAACCCGTCCGAAGTCCGCTCTTTTCTCGGGCTAGCGGGCTATTATCGACGATTTATCGAAGGATTCTCGAAGATTGCTGTACCACTTACCTCTCTTACACATAAAGACAAGCCTTTTGTTTGGGGAACTAAACAAGAGTCTGCTTTTCGAACTCTCAAACACATGCTTTGCAATGCTCCTGTTCTCACATTGCCAGACGGAAACAATGATTTCATTGTCTACTGTGATGCTTCCAACCTTGGTCTCGGTTGTGTTCTCATGCAACGGGACAAGGTCATAGCTTACGCATCTTGTCAGCTCAAAATCCACGAGAAGAACTATACAACCCATGATCTCGAGCTAGGCGCGGTTGTTTTTGCATTAAAGATTTGGCGACACTACCTGTATGGTACCAAGTGTACGATCTTCACCGATCATAGGAGCCTACAGCATATCTTTAATCAGAAGGAACTTAATATGCGTCAACGCCGATGGGTAGAACTTCTCAACGATTACGACTGTGAGATTCGTTATCACCCAGGCAAGGCAAATGTTGTTGCCGACGCACTTAGCAGACGAAGCTACCTGCTTAGCACTCGTAATGTTCAAGCCCAGCACAACCTCGAAACTCTCATCCGCGACGCTCAACATGCATGTTTCAACGAACGCACCTTGAAGAAAGAAAGAATCTACCATGATGGAGCCCAACTTGTAAGCAAGTCAAACGGGATATTCCACTTTTTAGACCGAATTTGGATTCCCAAGAAAACCAACTTGCGACAAATTCTGATGGACGAAGCCCATAAATCTCGGTATTCTATTCACCCCGGTGCCGACAAAATGTACCAGGACCTTCGTTATAAGTACTGGTGGCCGGGCATGAAAAGGGATATCGCTCGCTACGTCGGAAAATGCCTAACTTGTGCTAGAATCAAGGCTGAACATCAAAGACCCTCTGGCTTGCTCGAACAACCACCAATTCCCATGTGGAAGTGGGAGAGTATAGCTATGGATTTCGTAACCAAGCTACCACCCACGTCATCAGGCCACGACAGCATTTGGGTAGTAGTCGACCGTTTGACTAAATCAGCTCACTTTCTACCCATACGAGAAGACTACAAGGTAGAACGATTAGCCCGAATCTACACCGACGAGATCATTTGTAATCATGGGACGCCTCGTGACATCATCTCTGATCGTGATGCTCGGTTTACTTCACGATTGTGGGAAACGTTTCAAACGGCACTCGGTACAACGCTTAATCTAAGTACTGCTTTCCACCCACAAACCGACGGTCAGACTGAAAGAACGATCCGTACTCTTGAAGACATGCTCCGTTCGTGTGTTCTAGACTTCGGTGGTAATTGGGATAAACACCTGCCGTTAGTCAAATTCTCGTATAACAATAGCTATCATTCTAGCATCGAAATGGCACCTTTCGAGGCATTATACGGAAGAAGATGTCGATCGCCTATTGTGTGGCACGAGATCGGTCACTCGCAACCAACCGGTCCGGAGCTACTACAAGAAACGACAGACAAAATTTTCCAAATTCGAGACAATCTAGCGAAAGCTTGGGATCGACAGAAAAGTTACGCCGATAAAAAGCGCAAACCCCGTGAATTTGGCGTTGGTGACTACGTACTCCTAAAGGTATCACCTTGGAAGGGTGTAGTCCGATTCGGCAAGAAAGGGAAACTCGCGCCTCGATATGTTGGACCTTTTAAGATTCTGGAAAGGATCGGAAAAGTCGCCTACAGACTCGAATTACCGGAGGAACTTAGTAAAGTCCACCCGACTTTCCACGTGTCAAACCTCCGAAAGTGCATAGCCGACCACGAATTACATGTCTCTCTAGATGATCTACAAGTGAACGAAACATTACACTTCGTGGAAAAGCCTGTCGAAATCATGGATCGCCAAACCAAGCAACTCCAACGCTCGCGCATTCCTATTGTGAAAGTCCGATGGGAAGGCAAACGAGGCGCCGAGTTCACTTGGGAACTCGAAAGCGACATGAAGGCAAAGTACCCATAGTTGTTCCAGTAGAAAGTCTAGATAGAGAAAGCTCTCCACGTGATTCATGGCGGTTGAAACAGCTTTCAGCTTAATTTCGGGACGAAATTCCCTAAACAAGGGGAGGCTGTAACACCCCGTGTTTTCATAAGTGAAAGTCAAACTCAAGGTCAAAGTCAACGACCGATTTCGCGCAACTTGACTTGTAGAAATGTCTTTATTTTATTTGTATTATGTGGAGTAAGTGTCGTTCATTGCAATAATCGATGAGTATTAATCATATTTCAATCGACCTACGACTGTGAACTATAGGAAGTAACAATGCGATAAAGTTAATTAACTAACAATCAAGCTATGCTAATCAAATCGACGTCGAATCGCAACTCGAACTATGTGTTTTACTTATTGTTGATACGTGTGTGTGCCTTACGTGTTACCTGTGCATGTTTATTTATGTTATGTTGTGGTAATAAAGCGAACTCAATCGAACTCGAAATCTAACTCGAATGCTATCAAACTCGAACTCAAATCACAATCGAACTAGGATAGATGGTGGAGAATAGATTACGCGAGATACGAAGTAGTTGGGACTAAAAGTAATTTGACTAGGAAACCCTATCGAATCACTCGCAATCAGAACCGAAACGTCAAAGATCGTCGCACCAAACACACCAACCAGGCATCAATCCGCACGGACAGGCCATCCGCACGGATAGCCGCCTGGGAAAGTGATGAGTGCCATCTGCACGGATTGCCATCCGCCCGACCGACCATCCGGGTGATGTGCAATCCGCACGGATGACACTTTCCTCTTATGGCATCCTATAAATACACGGGTCACTCTCCAAAGTTTCCAGCACGCTTTCTTCACCTTTCCTTCGATTTATCTCAATCCAGGTAAGATCTCGCCCTAAATCTTGTACTTTCTTGATCTATACGCACTTCTACACCTTTCGATCTTTTAGATATTAACTTTTAACCGTGAAATCATCAAGATTTGAGGTATTCTAGGATGACGTCATCATGAAGTTCCCATGAACTTCAAGTCTGACCTCATTTCACCAAGAATAACTCGGATCTGAACGGTTTCCACAATATTTCACAACGACTTCGCATAAATCTGAACTTTTTCAAAGGATAAAAGAGTTGAAAGAAATAAACACAAGTTTTCTCCTTCTTTTACACTCAAAAACGATAAGAATCGGATCAGTTCTAGTCTTCTACTCAGTGTTAGCGATGCACTAGTCCTAAATCCGGATTCTACCCGTGAGACACCTGATTTCGGGTCACACCAGAATGACCATTCTGAGCCGCCGACTGGCCAAGCTAGGGTGATTCCTGGCCGGCTTAGTCGTGCGGGTAAGAATACAATTCTGATGGGTGGACACGTAATCCGAACGTCTCGATAGAACGACAAAGGCGACCAAGGGTAGACGAATGGAACAACCAGAACGAGATGCTGCCCGTACGAACTGATGTCCGCACGGACAGGATATCTGGACGGACTGATATCCGCACGGACAGACTATCCGGACGGGTTGCCATCCGAACGGACTACACTTGGGACCCATATCCAAATAAGGTTGGAGTATCGACGAATGAATAATCCGCACGGACGACCCTCTGAATGGATTACTCTTCGGATCATGAGATACTAAGACCTTAAACAATTTCCAACATGTTCGTCCGACCGGACTACAATCCGCACGGATTGTCGTTGTCCGCACGGACTACCATCCGGACGGATTGTCGTCCGCACGACCGACTTGAAGGGTAGAGATACTTAAATGTTTTCTAAATACTACAACGAAAACTTCAAAGGACAAGCCATCATACACAAACACATCCTTGGCATAGGAAGAAACAATCCACTCGAATAGTTATCCGCACGGACAAACTGTCCGCACGGATGACTAACCGGGCGGATTACCATTCACACGGATTGCTGTCCGCACGGATGACCATCCGGACGATCAGCTATCCTACCCACTCTCATCCTGTATTGTTTTACGCGTCACTTATCGCTACGTTACCGAATCTATTCAGGCTAACCATACTCGCTAAAAAGCGCTCCCTTCAATCCATTAATCGCTGTGAGTATACTCGATCCCTTTTTGCTTTAAGCACTTTTGGGTGTTACATACGTTACGAATATTCAAACTACCACTATCACACTACTCAAACTATTTGAACGCTAACCGTCAATGCATGATATACGTGACTTATGAATGCTTGTTTGTTATGTTTACACATGGAATGGTGTCTACCTGCCTTAGCAACGATAGTACTATAGGTTGGACTCAGCACCCGTTCACACGGGGGTTGTTAAGGATCTTTTACTTGCATGGATTACGGTGGTAATCATGTATTGCGAACTGCCTCGGGCAGTCAACCCGCAGTCATTGGTATCGATGGATCTATGTCGATAACTAACGTGCTTAATTTCACTATGTGTACGTGCTGGTTATTCGTAAATGAATTCGAACTCTATATGCTATTATCAAACTTGTATGCTCACCTTTACATTATATGTATTGACTTTATTTTAACGTATGTGACAGGTGCTTAGGTTGTTTCCATGCTTAGCTTGCTGGTGATGAAATTGAGGCTAGGGAAGGAGTCCTATAAACCAATAAATAAACTATTTTGTTTGAATCTGAGTTGTCGGAACAAGATATTTGTCTTGATGTTTATCTGTAATAATTTGGTTACTATTTGAGACATGGTATGGGACATGTTAACTTAAATTAAATGGTAATGATAGTTGTTATGGAAACTTCTGGACAATCTGTTTCGCTCAGTGCCATCGGTTGGGGTGTGACAACGCAGGAAGCCGAACTGATTCCTGACGTAATAGCTGGTACGTTTCTGGTACACAACGTTTATGCGAAAGTATTATTCGACTCTGGTGCAAACCAAAGTTTTGTAAATACTTCTTTCTGCCAAGCTCTTAAGCTACCCTTAACAAAAATTAGGCAGATTTATACAGTAGAAACGGCAGACGGGAACTCTGTTAACATAGATACGGTTTTGCAAAAAGAAAATATAGAACTTTCAGGTCATAAATTTTCTGCAAACCTATTACCTATGCTGGATTCGATGTCGTATTAGGAATGGATTGGTTAGTAGCCAACCATGCTCGAATCCTCTGTGATAAGAATTCCATAGAAATCCGTGCACCATCAGGAGAAATAATCATGGTTACAGGAGATAAGCCACGTAAATCAATGAAGTTCATTTCTGTAATGAAAGTTGCTAGTTATTCAAGAAAACAAGGAATAGTGTATATGATTTCGGTAATCATTAACACTAATGGTAAGGAACTTAAGGAAATTCCAGTAGTATCAGAATACCCGGAGGTATTCCCAGAAGAACTACCTGTATTACCACCCGATAGGGAAGTAGAATTTACAATTCATCTAATTCCTGGAACTACACCGATAGCTAAGGCACCTTATCGGTTAGCACCCACCGAAATGTTAGAATTGAAAAAGCAATTAGATGAATTATTAAGTAAAGGATTCATACAACCTAGTTCATCCCCGTGGGGAGCACCAGTGTTGTTCGTAAAGAAGAAAGATGGTTCAATGCGAATGTGTATCGATTATAGAGAATTAAATAAGGTTACAATTAAGAATCGATACCCATTGCCTAGGATTGATGATCTTTTCGATCAACTTCAGGGAGCTAGATATTTTTCTAAAATAGATTTACGCTCCGTATACCATCAGTTGAAAATACAAGAAGAAGACATACCTAAAACAGCTTTCAGAACTAGGTATGGTCATTACGAGTTTACAATCATGCCTTTTGGACTAACAAATGCTCCGGCAGCATTCATGGACATGATGAATAGGATCTGTAAACCGTATTTGGATAAATTCGTAATTGTCTTCATCGACGATATACTTATTTATTCCAAAAGTCAGGACGAGCATTGTAAGCATTTACATGCACTTTTAACTCTGTTAAGAAAGGAGAAGCTTTATGCCAAATTCTCGAAGTGTGAATCTGGCTGCAGGAAGTACAATTTTTAGGACACATGGTGAATCATGAAGGTATTCACGTAGATCCCTCCAAGATATAAGCGATCACCAAATGGAAGGTCCCGCAATCAGCTACGGAAGTTAGAAGTTTTCTAGGATTAGCTGGATACTATAGGCGCTTTATTAAGGATTTTTCTAAGATAGCTGTACCATTAACTAAGCTAACCTGTAAAACAGTTAAGTTTGAATGGGGACCTAGGAAAGAAGAAGCTTTTAAGATTTTAAAGCAGAAGTTAACAAATACATCTATTCTAGCATTACCTGAAGGGACAGAAGATTTTGAAGTTTATTGTGATGCTTCTAAGCTAGGATTAGGATGTGTGTTAATGCAACGCAAGAAGGTAATTGTGTACGCTTCAAGGCAATTGAAAAAGCACGAAGAGAATTATACGACACATGACTTAGAGTTAGGAGCCATAATTTTTGCCATTGAGATTTGGAGGCACTATCTGTATGGAAGTAAGTTTACTATCTATACAGATCATAAGAGTTTAAGATACATATTTGGGCAAAAAGAATTGAATATGAGGCAAAGAAGATGGATGGAAATTCTAAGTGACTACGACTGTGATATCCAATATCACGAAGGAAAGGCAAATGTAGTCGCAGATGCCCTAAGTCGTAAGTATCATGAAAAGCAAAAGCGAGTTCGTGCTCTTAGATTAAGTTTACAATTAGACTTAATGAAACAACTAAAGAATGTTCAGGAAGCAGCAATCAAGGATGATACTGAAGGAATGAAAGGAAGAATAAAGGAATTAGTGCAAGGGAATGATGGAATTTGGAGATTCCACAAGAAAAGGATTTGGGTACCTAAGCAAGGAGATTTATGAAATAAAATTTTAGAAGAGGCCCATAAATCTAGGTATACCATGCATCCTGGTAATAATAAGATGTACCAAGATTTAAGAAATAATTTATGGTGGATAGGAATGAAGAAAGACATAGCCAGATATGTTTCTAAGTGCCTAACTTGTTCGCAAGTTAAGGCAGAACACCAGAAACCTTCAGGTCTACTACAACAATTAGAAATGCCCGTATGGAAATGGGAACTAATAACCATGGATTTTGTTACTAAGTTGCCCAGAACCAGAAAAGGTAACGACGCAATTTGGGTAATTGTGGATCGATTAACCAAATCAGCTCATTTCCTGCCCATGAAAGAAACCTTTAGCATGGAGAGGTTAGCAAAATTGTACGTAGACGAAGTAGTATCATTACATGGAGTCCCACTCTCCATTGTATCAGATAAGGATAGTCGTTTCACTTCCCATTTCTGGACCAGTTTCCAGGAAGCAATGGGAACCCGATTGAATTTAAGTACTGCATACCATCCCCAAACAGACGGACAAAGTGAAAGGACGATTCAAACCCTGGAAGACATGCTCAGGGCATGTGTTATAGATTTTGGTGGAAACTGGGATGACCACCTACCTTTAATTGAATTCTCCTATAACAATAGTTATCATTCAAGCATCGAGGCTTCCCCATTCGAAGCACTGTATAGACGAAAGTGCAGAACTCCAGTTTGTTGGGCAGAAATAGGAGAAAGCCAATTATCAGGTCCCGAGATTGTACAGGAAACCACTGACAAGATCACTCAAATCAAGGAAAGACTGAAAACAGCTCGAGATCGGCAGAAGAGTTATGCAGACAATCGACGCAAGCCACTGGAATTTCAAGTTGGAGACAAGGTACTCTTGAAAGTTTCTCCTTGGAAAGGAGTAGTTCGATTCGGAAAAAAGGGAAAACTAAGTCCAAGGTACGTAGGACCATTCCCAGTAATCCAACGGATATGACCAGTTGCCTATCGCCTACAATTACCAGAAGAATTGGCTAGAGTACATGACGTTTTCCATGTATCTAACCTCAAGAAATGTTTGTCTGACGAATCCCTGGTAGTACCTCTCCAAGATATAGAGGTAAATGAGAAGTTAAAATTTGCAGAGAAACCACTTCAGATAGAAGATAGAAAGGTTAAGTTCCTCAAGCACAAACGACTAGTGCTGGTCAAAGTCAAGTGGGATTCAAGGAGAGGACCTGAGTACACTTGGGAACTGGAATCCGAGATGAATCGAAAGTATCCCTACTTGTTCCAGTAAATCTCAAGGACGAGATTTTAATAAGGTGGGGAGGATGTAACAACTCTCATCAAAATTATTATTTCTTATTTTATATTGTCCAATAGGAAACCCTAATTTAGACCCCCAAGTAATATTGCATGACCCCTAAAATTTTCAGAACCGTTGGAACTAGGATCAGGGCCCCTAAAACTCAGGGGGGGGGGGGTATTCCCTAATTGATATTATCCTCACAGTTTGCTGTAAAATTCGAATTTCGTCGAAATTTTGACTCACCTAGGCTATGTGGACACGAAGCTACCCTACCCTAGAAGTGCACCCGTCGCGCCACGCGACAGGGACCATTTTCTAGTATAAGTATCAGGGGTTTGGCACTTGAATGGGGGAGTTGTTACGACGGAAAAACTCATTTCGTACACTGAGATATCCTCTGTTTCGTTCAAAAACACACACTAGCACGAAGCTCTGCTGCGATAACAGGGTAATAACTCGATCACTGCTACGATATAATGTCCGATCGATTGAAACCGATCCGATGGATGTTTAAGTGCTGCCCATAATTGGGCTATACTTTGTCATTCGTCGTGAGGGTTTTGATCTCGTGAGCTTATCGTAAATGTTGTATTAAGTTACTGACCTAGTTTCGTATGCATTGTTATTTTAACTAGGTTACACGGCTAAATCAGTAGGCTAAACTCTGCCCGTCTAAACTCGCAATGTGAGTCATTCTCTTTTTATCAAATTGTTTCCAAAACCCTATTTATTTTCAAAGTTATAATTACAGGAATTAAGTCTTTGTAATCTTCAATTACTACCGGTATGTGGGGTTTTGTATACATTACTTGATACCCGTCACCATTGGACAACGGGTTAGCCAATGGGTGATCTGACCATAGTCACAGATACTGTCAAGTGACAAATACCGATTTGGGGTAATTAGTTGATAAAAACATTGTAATCACCCTTAATACTGTATATTATAACAATGTGTCGTTTTGTGCAATTTGAATGACTCGCCAGTATTTTCCTGCTGATAAAACCTTTTTAAAACATGTTTTAGGTGATCTGCTGTGATCCAGGAAAAAGTGCTGTGTAGCACTACAAGCTTGAAGAAGTGGCTTAATAAAATAAATAAACATGTTTTGTAAAACCGGGAACTTCCTTGAGAAATTTCCTTTATTGTACTTTATGGGGTTTGTCCCAAATATGTGAAATAAATAATTGGGCATTTTCAAGTTTTAAAAGATCATGTTAATACTTCCGCTACCAAACTAAATACAATTACCACGGGTTTTCTATCCCGCGGCCTCTGGACCGGGTCACACCGGGCTGGGGGCCGTGACAGAAAAAGGTGGTATCAGAGCTACTGATTTAAGCCAATTAAGTATTTAGAAATACTTAATTTTTCGGATTGCCATTCTGTGATTCTGTGAAAATTTAATTTACGAAATTTTAACTTAAGTTTGTGTGTGTTTTTCATATATGCTAATAGCATGAATGAGTTGTCTGAAACTCTTCAGAATATCACTATCCATTCTGCTGGCATGGAAATTTCCGAGGGCTTTTCCGGTTACTGGGCCGACACTGAGGAACCTATGGAATTCCAAGCCCAACCTCAGGAGAAACCTAAGCCGAAAATGTGACATTTGTGCCTCCACGGCCATCGAACAAATACCAAATCAATGAAATGTTGTGTTTCATACTTGGGATTTGTATAAATATGTGTATCATTTGCACATATAAATTCTTGTTCGATTTCGAGCTCTAAATCGCTTTCTGAAAGTTATACGCGAACTGATGCGTAAACGTAATCAGATTAATGCGACGAACACTCCGGAATAGTGACATAGGCTTAACATACCTTAAATAACCTTTACATAACTTAGAAATAAGTTTTGGATGGTTTGGTATGCCGAAATCAAGTTTATTCGCTTACAGGGACTAGTTTCGACAAACTGTGAAAGTATGCCGATTCGTACTGTAACGAACATTCCGGAACTTGATCATAAGTTAAACATACCCTAAATATCCTTTACATAGCTTAGAAATAGGCTTTGAGGGGTTCGGTATGCTAAAATAAACTTTATTGATTATTCAGGGACTAAAAGCGTCAAAAAGTGCACAAGTTTGCATTTTCGCGCATATCTTACGTTCTGAATATATCCGGACATCCAAAAATTTATGTAATCATTAAAATATTTTATTTTAGTGATTGGCTTGATAAAATTCCATTCGTCGCTTAATTTGGATCGTTTTTGCGTTCGTCACAGATACTGACCATAGTCACAGATACTGTCAAGTGACAAATACCGATTTGGGGTAATTAGTTGATAAAAACATTGTAATCACCCTTAATACTGTATATTATAACAATGTGTCGTTTTGTGCAATTTGAATGACTCGCCAGTATTTCCCTGCTGATAAAACCTTTTTAAAACATGTTTCAGGTGATCTGTTGTGATCCAGGAAAAAGTGTCGTGTAGCACTACAAGCTTGAAGAAGTGGCTTAATAAAATAAATAAACATGTTTTGTAAAACAGGGAACTTCCTTGAGAAATTTCTTTTATTGTACTTTATGGGGTTTGTCCCAAATATGTGAAATAAATAATTGGGCATTTTCAAGTTTTAAAAGATCCTGTTAATACTTCCGTTGCCAAACTAAATACAATTACCACGGGTTTTCTGTCCCGCGGCCTCTGGACCGGGTCACACCGGGCTGGGGGCCGTGACAGCAGATATGAAGATAACAGGGTATGGGTTGATTTAGAGGTTCAGATGGTGAACTTCATTTGGCCCGAAAGCGAATTGAGAACACTAACATGGTATGGGTTGATTCCAAGGTTTCTGCCGGTTTGGTTCCGTAGCTTCTGAGCGCAATTGAGGCCAGAGTTGTCAATTGGAACCTTGTAACCAAGGGCAAAAAATGTATGCTTCTTCATAATTTCAAGATTATATCAATATAATCAATTGATTTGATTTCATCATTTTTTAGAAGCCTTTCTAATAACCCTAACAAATCGGGCGGGGCATATCAGCCAACATGTCAAAACAAATTAAGGTCGAACTAGGTGATGACTGCCACCCTTACTTTTTCATGTTTGTTGATTTAGAGGTTCAGATGGTGAACTTCATTTGGCCCGAAAGCCAATTGAGAACACTAACAGGGTATGGGTTGATTCCAAGGTTTCAGCCGGTTTGGTTCAGTGGTTCCAAATCCGTGAGGCCTATTTACTATGTCATTTATCATAATGAATGCTATTTTAAGACTTTATGTCCTGTTGTTGCTATTTAAACTAAATGCTTTTTATATATCTCGATAATCATGTGCAGTTTAAATGTAATTTTTTCATATACGGTGATTATCGCTCGTTGCTTGATGTATGGTTATTTTTCTTGATATTGACATCGTATTTCTGTCTGTCAGGAGTGAAAATGGAATATATTACGCCTTACATGTTGGCAGCACCAATTTTTGGATTCTAAAAATCCAGCTTGGCGGTCAAATGTCAATTCTCGGGCATGATGTCGAGAGGAAACCCATTCCACAGAGTTTAATGACCAGCACAAGCGAGGTGTTTACGCGTTTACACGGCATGATATTGTTACTGTTCATGAATTTCCAAATGTAAAGGCCATCTAAAGTTGCTGTAAAAGTGCAAACGTGCAATCATGTGATGTAATCGGACTGCAAATAAGAAAAAAAAAATGGACCCCTATTGTATAAAAAACTGAGTTGAGACTTCAGAGGGTACACTTGGTATCATTTTGAAGTTTGTAACTACATCGTCATGTATCTAATATCATGTTGTTATTATTTTAGGTTGAAAAAGACGTCGTTGAATGTCTGCAAAAAGCATTGTCTAGAAGAGGTCTAGATATGAATGTCGCTGCACTTGTAAGAATTTCAACATCCAGAAAAGTAATATTTGTTTTTTATTGTTGAGGATTAACACAGTCTTGTACATGGGTTTATTTGTAAACAGGTGAATGATAGTGTGGGAACATTGGCTGTTAGGCACTTTCTTGATAAAGACACAGTTGCTTGTGAGTTACCTGTTGGCTTTTGTTTATGTCATCAAAATTTATGTTATTAATGTATGAATTAGAATGCTGTTGACAACTTTGACTTTCTTGAGTCAAATTTGCTAGCACAAGGTACTTCAAAATCAGAATCACAATTGATTTATGGATCTATTATAATTAGTAACAGACCACTGATTTACAGTTGCTTGTTCATTTGGGCCTAAAACTCTGAATGTACTCCCAATATGTTTTTGAATTTTGTGAAAATACTTTTTATGTTAAGCGTTTCGTAGATAGTTGGGGCAGAAAAGCCGGTTTTAATGTCAGCTGCTGAGCAGATATTTAGTGCGGGTGGGAAGAGAAGGAGACCAGCCTTGGTGTTCTTAGTGTCAAGGGCCACATTAGAGCTTACAGGTTTAGAGTGAGTACCTCATTTTTATCTTAATAAACTCGAATGATTCGATATAGATGTAATAAGTTCCTTTTGCAGCTTAGGGAACTCACAAGAGAACATAGGCGTTTGGCCGAAATCATTGAAATAATTCATACTGCAAGCTTAATACATGATGATGTGTTGGATGAGAGTGACATGAGAAGAGGTAAAACTTTTGTATAATCATCTGATTTTGATTAGTAAATATCATATAATCACTTTCAAAACAATTAGTCCCCTATAAACATGTCATGATATAAGCATTTTTCTTTCTATACAGGCAAAGAAACCGTCCACCAACTATACGGTACACGAGTCACGGTTCTAGCTGGAGATTTTATGTTTGCACAATCATCATGGTACCTCACGAATCTTGAAAATCTTGAGGTCATAAAGCTCATTAGCCAGGTATACCATATTACCATTGCAACTAGGGGTGCAAACGAGCTCGAGCTCGGCCCGGTTCGAGCTTTGTTTTCAAAGCTCGAGCTCGGCCCGGTTCGAGCTTTGTTTTCAAAGCTCGAGCTCGGCTCGCTGGTACTTCCTCAAGATCGGCTCGTTTATTATCAATTAATTAATATATTAAACAAAAATAATATAATTAATAGACTCTTTAAGGCTCGCAAGCTCGATAAGTGAAGCTCGGGCTCGATTACTAAACAAGCTTATTTACTTTATAGTTTTCTCTTTCCGCTACTATAGAGAGTGTCGGTACCAGAACGAACCGAACGGATACCAACTGAGTTCCCGCCGCATAGCGCGGGGGAAAACTTAGTTCAGCATGTGATGATATTATTATTTAAAATATTTACACATTAATGCTCCTCTATAGCCAACCGAATGCAATTTACTTATGATGCTGTACTATTTTTTGTTTCTCAGAAAATGATAAATGGAGTGTTGGTGAAGGAGACAAAGCTTCATTTGGCACAAAAAGAGCTCTATAAGTTAAAGGAACGATTAAACATTGCCGAGACTACAAAAATCGGTGCACTAACCGAGCTCGAATGAGCCAAAAGAACAGTCGACAATCTGAAGAAAAAGCTCGAGACCATTAACGCGGCAAAAGAAGCGGCAATCAAGGCGGCAGAAGCGTCGAAGAGTCAAGCAACTGTTTTAGTAATATAACATCACATGATTATTTTTATCTACGTTTACACAACTATTTTATACAAAAGCGCACATGTGAGATATAACTGTTTTTTTTTTTTTTTTGTTCTTTACCATGACAAAACGAATCGATATCGTTCAAACAACATATGAGACGACAAAACAGACGCACCAGCCGCAACGCGCGGGCATTCCCACTAGTTTATAAATAATAAAAAATAACCTTATCTATGGATAATATACTCATCACATCCATTAAGAATATATATTCAAAAATACATTCTATTGTAGTTGTGTAATGTTAGAGAAGTTGGTTAAAAATTTTTAATATAAATTGTTGACTCTATCGCAACGCGCGGGTTTCCCACTAGATAAAAAAATGTTGCAGTATACTATATAATGTTTATCATAAGGGTTTCATTGTTTATCATAAGAGTTTCCCGTGCATTGCAGCCGCAAAGCGCGAGTGCTTTTATATATATAAACACACAACATATTTAACATTTTTAAGTTTGAATTATGTTCTCGGCCCATGCTGTCGACTCCGCTGAATTATGTTCTCGGCCCATCCTGTCGACTCCTGTACATTAATCCAGAAGTGTGAGAAGTGTATCATAACACCATATATAACACCATATAAACACCGTATCACACTATGTAACACCATATAATACTATGTAACACTATATAACAAATATAACACTATATTTTGTCTGATAGAATGTCTATGATAGATGTATAGTGTTATATATTGTTATATAGTGTTATATAGTGTTACATAGTGTTACATGGTGTTATATGGTGTTACATAGTGTTATACGGTGTTTATATGGTGTTATATAGTGTTATAATACATTTCTCACACTTCTGAATTAATGTACACCATCCCTACCCCCCAGACTCATAAATCACTATTTATACAACACATATATAAATATATGTATATCTATGTCCAACATTAGTGAAAAACCTTTTTTTTACTAACCATTTTTCCAGCACTATATTTTTTATTACATTCAATTAAACGAATTTGATTTTGATTTCATTATATAAAATGCCAATGTAAGGTGTTTGAGTAGGATTTGATAATCTTAGTTACACATCCGATTAAATTATGTTTTATATCAGGTCTTATGCTTGTTGGATGCTCATTTACTAATTAGTTGTCGGATATCGGGTATATCAATTTATTCTTACATATTCACACAAAAACAATGCTCATTTTCTAAAATTTTATGACCAGGGGAGAACGGGTCTTGGACGGTCGCCCACTTCGCTCTCCTCCAAGTTGGCCCTAAGACTATATATACTAAACCAAAAAGCATATTAATAGAGTATGCACAACCCCTATCAGTACCACCTACGTCCGTCTCTGCTTCACTGCTTGTATAGAAAACTAGTAAAGATAATTATCTACTACTTAACACGTGCATCTTATTACTTAATGACTTTGATTTTTATCAACTTACAAAACATCTAAGATGTTACTTATTCATCTCTGAATAACATTCAGGGAAATATTTAGTGTTCTACAATGCATAACTAGTAAAACACCTAACTTTTTCTATTCATTTTCATCTTTGAGTACCTTAAACCTTTATGACCTTTATTGAATATTTTTCTCAATTTTTTGCAACGTGAACTTTTGTATAGTTATAAAACTAGGTTATAACCTCGTATATTACATGAGTTGAATAAATATAATTTTATATATAGTAAATAATAAAATAATATATCTTTAAAAACCTCGTTTATTACACTGGTTGAATAAATGTAATTTTATATATTAAATAATTAAAAAGTTATATCTTTAAGAACCTCCTGTATTTTTACTGGTTGAATAAATGTAATCTTTTATACCAAATAATAAAAAAATATATCTTTAAAAACTCCGTGTATTACACATATTGAATAAATGTAATTTTGTATACTAAATAATAAAAATATTTATATCTTTAACAAAAGCCAGTGTATTACACATGTTGAATAAATCTAATTTTATATACCAAATAACAAAAAAACTATATTTAAAAAAACTAAGGGATATATTCGAAACGCGGCGATGTATAGGGTGATTAAAGAAGATAAATGATCAAACACGTTATTCAAGAAGCAAACCAGCAACCATTTATGTGATAAAATGTAAGTTATATCTTTAAAAAAATCCCATGTGTTACACGAGTTAAATAAATCTAATTCTATATATAAAATAATAATGAATTTTATATACAATTTGATTTATTAATTATGTTAATAAAATCATTATACTAATTTTTAATAATAAAAATAAAAATAAATAATATATTAATACTAAATTTGGTTTTCCTGATAAATGTTATATACAATTTGATTTATAAATTATGTAATAAAATTGATATAATATTTTTAATAATGAAATAAAAAATAAAAAATATATTAATACTAAGTTTGGTTTTCATGATAAATAATAAATTTTGTTAACAATTAAATAAAAATAAATAATATATTAATAAAAAAGTATGGTTTTCGTGATAAATGATTTGGTGTATTTAAAAATATCGTAAATTAATAATTTAAATTTAGGATAATATTTTATTAACAAAAACAAAATAATTCTACTCAATATGCATAAGATTTAATATTGATTTAAATAATATAAGATAAATAGAAAAGAAAGGCATGAAAACTCGAAATCTCAACACGTGTAAAACGTTCTTTTGTTTTATTAGAGTGCTCGGAATTGATTTTGTTGGTCGTTCAATATATATATATATATATAGAAACGGGATCAGGAGAAAACACTCAAAAGTGTGAGAACGGTGAGAGCGCATCCTGGCCCAACACGTGTCATGCGGCTTAGAGAAGGGCGGTTTTTTTTGTCCTTTTATCTTCTCCTTTTCCAGTTCCGCTTTTCACAATATTGTTTTATTTTTGGGGTTTAAGATTTTTGGCGTTAACCAAATTCAATAATTAATGGCGTTTTAATGGTTTCATTGTATTAACATTTTAACGTTTTTGGCGTTTATGGCGTTTTCAAATCGTATGCCATTGGACCCCCAGGGGGTCAGAAAATCTCTCTGAATGGCGTTTTTCAAGGCGTTTTAGACAATATGGTCCATTGTTCTATTATTTTTCATATTCATTTTGGCGTTTGTTGTATCTTGGTGTTTTACAATTGTAAAATTATATTACAACCACAGGGAAAAAAATAGAAGCGAAGAAAATAAGTTAAAAATCCTAATCGGATCTCTTTTCACAATCTTCACTGTCATCAGTATCTCTCTTCTTTAATAGTACAAGAACTGTCACCAAATATATGGCGTTTTATGTAAAACTTAACAAACCCATTGGTTTGATTATTTTTCCTGCTCGTCTGTTGAAGTGGCTTTTTTGTGGATGTTTTGGGGACATAGATCTATGACGTGTGGGTGAGTTTTTCGCTTTTTCTTCATCTTGATCTTCATCTTTATAATCATCCCACTCTTAAGTGTAATTGATCTTTTCTCCTCATCCAAGCCTTCTTCAAGAACAAATAACACAAAATGACATACGATTGTCATCAGTATCTTTTTCTTGAAGATTTGTCCATCTCATGCAGCAACATCTTACTGAGTTACTCTCCTCACCTAACAATCTATTCAATGAAACTTCATGAAGAACAATACTGAATATCCAAGAAAGCATATTAGCAATCTTTTATTTTTTTAATTTTTTGGCGTTTTTACAGTGAGTGGTATTTAGTAGTATTGGCGTTTGTTTTTTTGGTTTGATTAAATGGAAGTTGCGGAGAGTTATCATTTTATAGGATGTTTTTTTGGCGCGTAGGTTATGCGGTGCATTATTATAATAAACTATTCGTCGTTTCAGTTACTGTTTTGTAATTATTGTTTTTGATAGCTTTTATCTCTGAAGTCTGTAACACGTCCCATCTTTCAAGTTTGGCGTTTTAGATTCTAATATTATAAATTATCCGTCCCTTCAGTTTTACTGTTTTTGTAGTTACTGTTTCTAGTTACAATTTCAAGTTTGGTTTTTATTTATTTTTATTTTTATTTTATTTTTTATTAATTTTTTGGTTTTTTATAATATTTGTCCAAAGTAATTTTATTATAGTTTGGTACTTTTTGTGGCGTTTTATGGCCTGATGGCGTTTTGACATGTAACGCCCCAAAACCCGAATGTTAAATTACAAGCATGTTTTATTTTACACAATGTGATATGGGGTAACTAAGTTAGTTAACTTAGTTATATATGCCAGTTAAATAGTAAGAAATGGAATTTTGTGACTAACAAATAACAAACAAAACTTCAAGGGCAAAAAGAGGGCAAGTTGAAAAGTGTTTTAATTAAAACATAAAAAGAAAAGGAAAACCCCATTTGGGGCAGATGTATATGTCGACACACACACATAGTGTGTGTGTGTGTTCTTGTGTGAACCAAAGGAAGAAGAAGGAGAGGAGAAATCTGAAATTTGCATGGAGAATCTATGAATTTAGGGGTGTTCATCACCTCCTAAGCATCAAGTAAGTATCTAATTCACCCCTTAAACCTTCTTGATTAGAGTACTTGGTGGGTTTTGATGAATCAACCCCAATTGGGTAAATTGGGGATGTTAGATGGTTGGATTTGTGTATGCATGCACTAATTTAATGTCAATTATGATTTAATCATCTCAATTAGGAGTTTTAATGGAAGAACCCATGTTCAAGAACTTGGGGTTTTGATGGTTTATGGTTTAATATGAATGAGTTGGATGAACCAGAGATTTTGTTATGTTGATGTCTATGTGTGAATGGTACTTGTTGATTAGTAAGAAGATTTGATGAATTATGTGTGAACTTGGAAGATCATGCATAAATTAGTTATACATTGTGCATTAAATGGTGTACGCACACCAAGTGTTTGATGAAATGCTTAGTATAAGCTAGTATGTGAAATTATATGCTAAACAATGGATGAACATGTGTAGAGTTTGATAATGACATGATTGATGATAATTAGACATGAGAAGATGTATTGTAGAAGGATTTCGTAAGAAGGTGTAGTTGATGGTATGATTGGGTAGAATTATGCATTAGAACTTGTACTCTATGCTTGAATGATGAGGTGCACAACATGTGTTGGACCAATTGCCTATTGGTAATTTAGAAATGAATGTGCACTAAGTATATAACATATGAACTTGCTAGTAAATAATGATGTTGTGATTATGTTAAATAGACTAACCTTGAATGCGGTTGTCAAATGTGAGATAATAAAAGCATTAGCATGTGAAAGTATGTGTTTGTGAATGTGTATATAATTTGGTGATCCTGTGGTTGTAAGCATATTACATCATGAGTTTGAAATGTATATAATGTCATTAGTATAGGCTAATATGATAACACGAATATATGAGGTTAAGTAGAAAGTTCATATGATAAACCGTTAACTTCTGAAAGTCAACTGTGCATAAGTAGCAAGGTTAGGCTTTTGTCACACTTGCAATGTTATATAATGTCAAATGGTACGTGTTATATCGATATGTGTTATATGTGATAACGTGATGAATTATATGAGTTGAAAAGATATGATTGTGGGAATATGCCTTATGCTTGTTAGAATTGACTAATGAAAGTCAAATGTGAGATATGCATTTGATATGGTGGTTAATATGTACAATCATGTATGCTAACAAGAATGTGATTGCGATGACATGAAAGTATAGGGATCATGTCGAGATGGAATCAAGCACGAAAGACTAACGGGCCAAGATGAGGCAAGGAAGCGGATACAAACACGGACACGTAAGGTAAGTGATTTCCGGAATCACTTCTTATTTATAAATGAAGTTAAGGTGGTAAGTAGTTGGTGGTCATCTATGTTTGGAATTACACGGTAGAAGCGAACGGGTCAAAATGTAGAAAGAAACATAGCATGATGCGGTAGATGGTTTGATCTTGGGGTTAAGTAGTAAAAGGATATGGGGGCTTGAATTATGGTCATGTTATGTCTTGGAAGCATGAAAAATGTGGAAGAAGGAAGTTCAGATATCTAACGGTTGTCTTGTGAAAATTAAAAAGGAAGAAGGTTTAGAGTGAAAGAACCCATCGTAAGCTACGGAAGATCAGCCGTAGCTTATGGCCAACCAAACAAGGGGAAACAGCAGCAAGCTTCCGTAATCTACGGCCAATGTTCACTCAACAGTTGAAATGTTCACTCAACAGTTGGAACGTTCACTCATTAGCAAGAATGTTCACTCAACAGTTTGAACGTTCACTCGTCAGCAAGAATGTTCACTCAACAGTTGGAACGTTCACTCATTAGCAAGAATGTTCACTCAACAGTTGGAACGTTCACTGGTCAGCAAGAATGTTCACTCAACAGTTGGAACGTTCACTCATTAGCAAGAATGTTCACTCAACAGTTGGTACGTTCACTCGTCAGCAAGAATGTTCACTCAATAATTGGAACGTTCACTCGTCAGCAAGAATGTTCACTCAACAGTTGAAACATTCATTCATCAGCAAGAATGTTCACTCATGAGCAAGAACGTTCACTCAAAGTATGTGTGGGAAAGAAATAAGCTTGGAGATATGTATGTGTATAGATCTACCTACATGTTAGTGACGGAATCCATAGGTAAGCATGAAGAGAAATGAACATGCATGTAAGTTTGTACGTATGAGACTTATTTATATGGATGTTTGTGACTAGGATATGTTAGTAAAAATTATATGGGAATGTAAGTGGTATGTAAGAGCTTGTATGAATGTATATGTGTGTGTATAAATATACGTATGAGTGTGTATGCACGAAGTGGGATTGATTGTACATGAAAGAATAAGGCTTGTATACATGTATGCATGGCTACAATACGTTTGAGTATTAACGTTACTAATCAAGTGCTTTGAGAATGAAATGAAATGCAGGTATACTATTGTTGTCCTTATGAAGATTTAATGATTGGGATGCAAGATTGTACTTGGAATGATAATCGAAAGGAATAGCATGAGTAGAAAGAATGTGGCATGGTCATTTAATTATGTATGTTTAGATTATGAATGACGTCACCAAATATTAATGATGCGCATGTATGTGGTGATTGCAGGTTGCACGAACTTAACATCATTATGAAGTCTAAGAGGTTGAAGATCGAGTCAAAGAGCAAGGATTGTACGGGAAGAGCAGTCACATGACTTGTATTTATATATTACATTTGATGCGTTAATTAAGAATGAAGGTTGTAAATCTTTTCAAGAAAGTGTTTGACATTTTAGAAATGAACCTCCAAGTATGTAATATAGATAAGAAAGAAGGAAATTTTGAGTCGGTATTTTCCGCTGCGTCTCTTTTGGTTAAAACGTGTTAGGGTGTAACAAGTTGGTATCAGAGCCCTGGTTTGAGAGAATCAAGTACGAGGAAGTAAGTACTTGAACTCAAACCTGTGTGCTGTTGTGACAAGGAAACCGTACAATCCAAGACTCGATCAAGATCCAAAGGTAGAACTGAATGTAAGCATGTTCTTATGTATTCATATAAAGAAGCTAACTGTATTGTATATGCAAGGTAAGCTTAAGTGTTTGTGGAGGATGATCCGAGGATGCGGTCTAGGATGAATAACAAAGCATGTAATTAGACAGATGGACCCCAGGTACACAATATTAATATATATGGGTACCAGTGTTAAAATAAAAAGGAAAAATCTCCTTGGGGAGGGTAAATATTAAACAAAAGACAATGATATTGTCTTGGTAAGGTTTTAAAGATGTTGCACGAACTGAAACCCACTTCTTCGGACATAAGGTGATGATTATATGAAGGCACGAAACTAGTATGTGGATTGTGTGCCTGGCCAGTACACAAGAAGCATATGACATTCGTGAGACCATGATAATTATCGCAGGTATGTCCTCTAGAATTGGGTAGTCGGTGGACGTGTAGGTGAAAGAAATAGTAAGACTTTCAAGAGAATGAAAGTACTTTATAAGAATGAATGGTAAGAATGAAAATGTTCGAATCCGTAAGTAAAGTACGGATTAAACAAGTAAGAATGAATGGCAAGAATGAAAATGTTTGAATTCGTAAGTAAGTACGAATCAAACAAGTAAGAATGAAAGGAAGGAATGAAATGTATGGATGAAAAGAATAAACCCGTAGGTGAGTACGGATTAAACATGTATGAACACGCCTGGGTTTGATTGTAGCCAAATGATAAAAACGTGAATAAGAATATACGTACGGGTTGAGTTTCTGAAAAGTCAAAAGAAGATGATATTGTTAGTTAGAAAGCAAGTAATAGTAAAATAACATGAAAGGTTCGATATGCTAACTGAACAAAACCGTTGAAAGTTGATGTCGTAATAAATATATATATGCATTGTGTGAAAGAATTATTGAATAAAGCTACGAAATACACATATTGGAAATTAACTCATGAGAGAGTTAGGATGAATGGCGGTTAAGACCCGGAAGAATGGCTCAAGTATAGACGAGAATGAAAGGTTTTTTTCAAGAAACGCTAAAACAATGAAAGGATGTTTTTGTAAGCATGTTTGATCTGGAGGTAAGTACAACACATACTCCAAAATAGGTAAACAAAAAATAATAAGTGGCAGTTTGACCTAGAAAAGCCAAACTGCAGAAGTTGGAAAATAATTATTTTCAAATTGTGAGAGTACTACGTAAGCAATGAAATGTATAATGTAGTATGCCAAGTAAGTTAATGATTTGTGGAATAATATAGGTGAATTAACACCGAATAAAATGAATAACCGAATGAAAATGATTTGCTAAGGAATGGTCATGTATTGACTCGTTATGAACGAGTCAAATGAATGAAAATGATATGTTAAGGAACGGTCATGTATTGACCTGATATGAATGGGTCAAACGAACTAATGTTTTAAAAGAATCTAGAACGGACTAGTATGTAAACAAGATGATTTGATCAACGCCCTACTTGACGAAATTTGAATGAAATGTGCAAATCATTAATTTTATAGATGAGGGTGGTAGAACTCTTGGTATGATAAAGCTAGTAGAGTTGGGAAGGGACGTGCACGAGCGGAAGCTCATCACACGGATGAATGAGATCACTTCGGGGATGGTATGGACTCAAGATGAAGATGGCTGATCCGTGCTGCGGGTCGTGGTATTGTGCCAAAACAACAAGGTTAGTAAATGGTTTAAGATGTGGGTGTTAGATAGAATGTTACGGGTTGAATAACCCGTTACGTACGAACTAATGGTAGCACAAGTGTGACATGAATGAAGCGATGCAGAATATAACACATAGGTGTACATAGTACATATAACTATAGCAAACATAGGATGATGCTCAATTCTCGAGGTACGTACAAAAAAAAGTAAGTATGAAATAGCAGTTATGTTGATGTAGCAAGGCCTTAGTTGAATGTTATGATATACGTGTGATCACATTACGACTTCTCGTGTGGCTATGAAAGAAATAAAGGGGAATATTAATAATGAAATATTGTGGTAAGCTCGTGATGAGGGCCGGTGTGACTAACATAAGATTGAAGTATCAAGCATGATTTATGAGTAACAGTAGATGCAAGAAAACTCGTTATAATCATTAAATGCGTGCAAGTATATTTTTGCCTAATCTTGGAACGTAGGGACAAAACCTTTGATTGAACCATGAATGCATTCTTTCCATAGTATGCATCTTGAATTTATTGAATAAATGGGTCGTTAGTAAAGATGTTTACTAGGGATTAGCGTTATGCAAGGATACGAAACCTAAAGGATATTTATGGTTTAGCGGAGATGAACAAGGTTTTGGGGACGAAACCGCTTTTAAGGGGGTAGACTTGTAACGCCCCAAAACCCGAATGTTAAATTACAAGCATGTTTTTATTTTACACAATGTGATATGGGGTAACTAAGTTTGTTAACTTAGTTATATATGCCAGTTAAATAGTAAGGAATGGAATTTTGTGACTAACAAATAACAAACAAAACTTCAAGGGCAAAAAGAGGGCAAGTTGAAAAGTGTTTTAATTAAAACATAAAAAGAAAAGGAAAACCCCATTTGGGGCAGATGTATATGTCGACACACACACATAGTGTGTGTGTGTGTGTTCTTGTGTGAACCAAAGGAAGAAGAAGGAGAGGAGAAATCTGAAATTTGCATGGATAATCTATGAATTTAGGGGTGTTCATCACCTCCAAAGCATCAAGTAAGTATCTAATTCACCCCTTAAACCTTCTTGATTAGAGTACTTGGTGGGTTTTGACGAATCAACCCCAATTGGGTAAATTGGGGATGTTAGATGGTTGGATTTGTGTATGCATGCACTAATTTAGTGTCAATTATGATTTAATCATCCAATTAGGAGTTTTAATGGAAGAACCCATGTTCAAGAACTTGGGATTTTGATGGTTTATGGTTTAATATGAATGAGTTGGATGAACTAGAGATTTTGTTATGTTGATGTCTATGTGTGAATGATACTTGTTGATTAGTAAGAAGATTTGATGAATTATGTATGAACTTGGAAGATCGTGCATAAATTAGTTATACATTGTGCATTAAATGGTGTACGCACACCAAGTGTTTGATGAAATGCTTAGTATAAGCTAGTATGTGAAATTATATGCTAAACAATGGATGAACATGTGTAGAGTTTGATAATGACACGATTGATGATAATTAGACATGAGAAGATGTATTGTAGAAGGATTTCGTAAGAAGGTGTAGTTGATGGTATGATTGGGTAGAATTATGCATTAGAACTTGTACTCTATGCTTGAATGATGAGGTGCACAACATGTGTTGGACCAACTGCCTATTGGTAATTTAGAAATGAATGTGCACTAAGTATATAACATATGAACTTGCTAGTAAATAATGATGTTGTGATTATGTTAAATAGACTAACCTTGAATGCGGTTGTCAAATATGAGATAATGAAAGCATTAGCAT
Organism: Helianthus tuberosus; assembly: GCA_030545235.1. Lineage (NCBI taxonomy): Eukaryota > Viridiplantae > Streptophyta > Magnoliopsida > Asterales > Asteraceae > Helianthus > Helianthus tuberosus. The sequence goes on from CM060452.1 coordinate 170,327,836, forward strand.
GTGAAAGTATGTGTTTGTGTATACAATTTGGTGATCATGTGGTTGTAAGCATATTACATCATGAGTTTGAAATGTATATAATGTCATTAGTATAGGCTAATATGATAACACGAATATATGAGGTTAAGTAGAAAGTTCATATGATAAACCGTTGACTTCTGAAAGTCAACTGTGCATAAGTAGCAAGGTTAGGCTTTTGTCACAATTGTAATGTTATAGATTGTCAAATGGTACGTGTTATATCGATATGTGTTATATGTGATGACGTGATGAATTATATGAGTTGAAACGATATGATTGTGGGAATATGCCTTATGCTTGTTAGAATTGACTAATGAAAGTTAAATGTGAGATATGCATTTGATATGGTCGTTAATATGTACAATCATGTATGCTAACAAGAATGTGATTGCGATGACATGAAAGTATAGGGATCATGTCGAGATGGAATCAAGCACGAAAGACTAACGGGCCAAGATGAGGCAAGGAAGCGGATACGAACATGGACACATAAGGTAAGTGATTTCTGGAATCACTTCTTATTTATAAATGAAGTTAAGGTGGTAAGTCGTTGGTGGTCATCTATGTTTGGAATTACACGGTAGAAGCGAACGGGTCAAAATGTAGAAAGAAACATAGCGTGATACGGTAGATGGTTTGATCTTGGGGTTAAGTAGTAAAAGGATATGGGGGCTTGAATTATGCTCATGTTACGTCTTGGAAGCATGAAAATGTGGAAGAAGGAAGTTTAGATATCTAACGGTTGTCTTGTGAAAATTAAAAAGGAAGAAGGTTTAGAGTGAAAGAACCCGTCGTAAGCTACGGAAGATCAGCCGTAGCTCATGACCAAACAAACAAGGGGAAACAGCAGCAAGCTGCCGTAATCTACGGCCAATGTTCACTCAACAGTTGAAATGTTCACTCAACAGTTGGAACGTTCACTCATTAGCAAGAATGTTCACTCAACAGTTGGAACGTTCACTCATTAGCAAGAATGTTCACTCAACAGTTTGAACGTTCACTCATCAGCAAGAATGTTCACTCAACAGTTGGAACGTTCACTCATTAGCAAGAATTTTCACTCAACAGTTGGAACGTTCACTGGTCAGCAAGAATGTTCACTCAACAGTTGAAACGTTCACTCATTAGCAAGAATGTTCACTCAACAGTTGGAACGTTCACTCGTCAGCAAGAATGTTCACTCAACAGTTGGAACGTTCACTCATCAGCAAGAATGTTCACTCAATAGTTGGAACGTTCACTCGTCAGCAAGAATGTTCACTCAACAGTTGAAATGTTCATTCATCAGTAAGAATGTTCACTCATGAGCAAGAACGTTCACTCAAAGTATGTGTGGGAAAGAAATAAGCTTCGAGATATGTATGTGTATTGATCTACCTACATGTTAGTGACGGAATCCATAGGTAAGCATGAAAAGAAATGAACACGCACGTAAGTTTGTACGTATGAGACTTATTTATATGGATGTTTGTGACTAGGATATGTTAGTAAAAATTATATGGGAATGTAAGTGGTATGTGTAACACCCCGAAAATATAAAACTTTATATTAGAATTATAAAGTATAAATAAATGAGAATTTACTAACTAGGAATTTTAACCTAGTTAGTTACAAGTCTAGAAATAACTTAAAATAGGGTTAAAAGCTACCAAACTATATGTTGAACAAAGTGGAGGGGCCTAAGTTGTTAAAATTGAAACTTAATTTGATAAAACAAATAAAAATAAACCAAACACCCCAAAAAGAGGTGTCTGGTCGATCAGAGAAAGGGCAGGTCGACCCCCAAGCTCCAAACCCTAAAAACTCACTAAAACTCTCAAATTGGAGGTGCAAATCTGGTCCAAAACGAAATCCGAGCTTAGAATCGTGATCCTCATCGCAAGAGGATTACAAGGTATGTAAAATTTAATGAAAACTCTCAACTTGAAATTCTCATGAAATTGGGAATTTCTGAAATTATGGTTGCATGTGTGTCTTATGATGATTTAGGAACAACTATAGTGTCTAGGGACAAACCCTAGACAAATACAAGTTAAAATCATGTGAAATTTTAGTAAAATCCATGAACACCATTGTAGGTGATTGGTGGGTTATGTAGAATTTGATAATCACTAGGAGATTGGGTGTTGTTGTAGTGTAATTTGACAATTTGTGAGGTAACTTCAGAATTATAGAAGCTAACAATTGTGTAAATTGGTTGAATGATGTGAAATTAGGGCTAAGTGTTAAGCTAGAGACTTGATATTTAATCATGTAAAAATCTGCCCTTAAGGTGTTTGTGAAAATGCCTCTAAGAAGGCTTAAAACTGAAATTCAAAGTTTAAACGCATAATTATGATGTTCGGTGTATTATGCGATATAAGGTTTAAAGAGAGTTCTAAACATGTTATAAATGAACTCTATAGGAAAGAGCGCAGGAGCGTCAAGCGGACAAGCGGGTGGCGAACCACGTTTGAAAGGCCTACTTTGAAGGTATGTAACTTGATCCGTTACATTTGATGAATTGTTGTTAAACTATGCGTTATTGATAAAATTGTGTTGGTTATAGCAATCATGTATGTTACTTAAATCCGTAGGTTAAGAATTGGTTTGTAGTCGTTTGGTAGCCATCAAAAATGGAGAGTTTCCGTAGATGGACCAAACGGGTCGAATAATGATACTTTGTAGTATTAATATTGTAAGTAGAAAGAAGTGGCGGAAATGGTCACAAGAGCACGAAGCCATAGGTTTGGTAATGAAGTACCAGTGACAATAAGCCCCGGAGTTAGGGTAATAAGCGCCTTAGGTTTACTAGTTAAATGGTAGTAAAATGGCTAAGTTAGAATGGGTCGAATAATTGTATATGGACATATAGTCTTTCGGTCCATAAACAAATTTTTCGGTATGAAATTTGTAATAGGCATGTTGGTAACGAAATTACAGACGCATAGGAAAAAGAATCACCTAAAACGGACTTACGAGTCAAAAGTTATGGCTATTTAAAGTTGGAACTTGATTGAACTTGGAGCTGGGAATGTGCAGCATCAGAAAAATAAACTTGCTGTGAAAACAAGGGCCTGGCGTGACGCGAGGGGGCTTGGCGTCACGCGAAGCCCTCTTCCGGAATTTTTTTTATTTTTTTCTTGAATGTTGACCTTTGGAACTTGTTTGTATCCATTGTAACTTGATCAAAACTAACATTTGTTATGGTTTTGATCTTAGGTGAAGTTGGAAAGTAATCCGGAAGATGATCGAGCTAGATTTTGAAGAACCGAACACTACATACAAGCTTCCGCAATGTTTTAAATCTTTAATAGACTTTGTTTATGGGTTGTAAACAATTGTTAAACAACTTTTGGAATGTTTTAACTTAGTCGTTGGTTGACTAAGGTTTATGCTACTTATGAACTTCTTTTATGAAATCTATGTTAATTAAGCATCTTTTATTAAAAATGGTATAAATTATTATTATATTTAAGTAAAATAGACGGGTGTTACAAGTTGGTAATCAGAGCTTAAGGTTGTCAACAAAGTGTTCGGTTCAAGCTCGATCAATCGTCCGGTAAGAATTAACTTATTATGCTAATAAATTAGGTCTTATGTAAGAAATGAGAAAGGAATTGAGATTTTTAACTTAGTCGTTGGTTGACTAAGGTTTATGCTACTTATGAACTTCTTTTATGAAATCTATGTTAATTAAGCATCTTTTATTAAAAATGGTATAAATTATTATTATATTTAAGTAAAATAGACGGGTGTTACAAGTTGGTAATCAGAGCTTAAGGTTGTCAACAAAGTGTTCGGTTCAAGCTCGATCAATCGTCCGGTAAGAATTAACTTATTATGCTAATAAATTAGGTCTTATGTAAGAAATGAGAAAGGAATTGAGATGCATGGGAAGAGTGTGTTAACACACTCAAACCCGGAAAGTGCATTATATGTGAACGGTTAAAGCAAGTTAGGAACTTGGCTAAAACCGAAACAAATGAAGCAATGTTATAAATGAAATGTTTAACGTTTAAATGTAAACATTTCAGTTTCAAGATGTCCGATGGGAATGATGATAATCCGGTGCAAACAAGCACTGAACAAATGAAAGAGATAATTGCCGAAGAGGTAGGGAAGGCAATTGAAGGAAGTCTATCCGGGTTTATAGACAAAATTCAAGGCACGGTGTTGTCGCTTGTCGAAGAGCGAGTTAAAAGGTTGGAGGATATTGTCAACCTTATGAAGGAGAAAACGGGAGAACGCAAAGGGTGTTCGTACAAGGAATTCATGGCGTGTAAACCACCAATTTATAACGGGGAGGTTGACCCGATAATTTGCCAAAGATGGATAAGTGATGTTGAAGGGGTGTTTGAACGAACCCATTGTGAAGTAGGCGACTTTGTTGCTTACGGAACGGGTCAATTGAGAGGCCAAGCTAAGGATTGGTGGGATAATAAAAAGAAAGAAATGGGAGCCGAAGCGGCGAGGGTTATGACTTGGGACGAGTTTAAGGTACCATTCCTTAAACACCACAGTCCCAAAGCGGTTATTAACAGGATCAAAGAAGAATTCATCTAGCTAAGACAAAAGGGTGAAACAATAGATAAGATCACGGGCATCTTCATGGATAAGCTGAGATTTTGTGACGAGTTAGTCACCACTGAAGAGCAAAAGATATACTACTATTACAACATGCTGAGTGCCGAGTACCGGGAGTTTATGACTCCGTCAAAATATGAAACCCTCACGGAGATTATCAACACTGCCCGGGAGCGGGAAATCGAGTTAAAGAAACAAGTTGAAAGAGGTGAACGAAGGGCACAGGATGTGAATCCAAGCCCTACAAAGAAAGCTAGAACTGCTGAATCGGGAAAGAAAGTGGATGCTAAAGGCGGGTCGCCAAGTTGCAAAGTATGTGGAAAGGGGCACAAAGGTGAGTGCCGCTTCAAAGACAAGCCGTGCCCGGTATGTGGGAAGACGGGGCACACCGCATCACTATTTCCCGGGAAAGTTTCTGTTTGTTACAAATGTTATCAACCCGGCCACAAAAAGTCTGAATGTCCCGAGCTGATTGGGAAGAGAGACACAAAAGAGTCTCCAGCAGAAGCCCCCAAAGCGAAGGCTAGGTCCTTCCAACTTACCGCGGCTGAAGCAAAGACAGAACCCGATGTGGTTTCAGGTATATTCACAATTAACTCAATTCCAGCACGTGTATTGTTTGATACGGGTGCGAATAAATCCTTTATTTCACATGGATTTATTCGACATCCTTCATTTGTATTGACGAAACTATCTGTGCCCTTAGAAGTTGAAATAGGGGACAACAAAAGTTTTATAGTTTGTGATGTTTGTCGAGGCTGTAAATTAAGCATCGACGATGAGGAATACTTGATAGACCTAATCCCGATGTCAATGGGAGAATTTCAAGTAGTCGTTGGAATGGATTGGCTATCTCAACACCATGCAAAGGTCGTGTGTTTTCGTAAAGAGATAAAACTAACATCTCCGAGCGGGAAACACGTCACCATTTATGGCGAAAAAGGAGGCAACCCTATAGTATGCTCAATGTTGAAAGCTCACAAGCTTATGAAGCGAGGATGCAAGGCATTCATGATATACGCAAATGAGCCCGAGAAAGAATCACGGAAGATTGGAGATGTACCGATAGTACGAGATTATAAAGATGTGTTTCCGGAGGATTTACCGGGGATACCGCCTGAACGGGAAGTAGAGTTCGGGATCGAATTGATTCCGGGCGCAAAACCCATAGCAAAAGCTCCGTACCGACTCGCACCGTCGGAATTACAAGAGTTGATGTCCCAATTTCAAGACCTGCTTGACAAGGGATTCATAAGGCCGAGTGTGTCTCCTTGGGGCACACCGGTATTGTTCGTGAGAAAGAAAGACGGAAGCATGCGCATATGTATCGATTACCGGGAGTTAAACAAACTCACGGTAAAGAACCGATACCCGCTTCCGAGGATAGATGATTTATTCGACCAATTACAAGGTGCGACCTGGTTTTCAAAAATTGACCTTAGATCTGGGTATCATCAACTAAAGGTCAAGGAAGAAGATGTGCCGAAGACGGCTTTCCGCATGAGATACGGACATTACGAATTCCTCGTGATGTCATTTGGGCTAACAAATGCACCCGCGGCTTTCATGGACCTCATGAATCAGGTTTGCAAGCCAATGTTGGATAAGTCGGTCATCGTGTTTATCGATGATATTTTGGTGTATTCGTGAAGCGAAGCTGAACACGCACACCACTTACAAGAAGTGTTAGAGACACTTAGACGAGAAAGGCTGTATGCGAAATTCTCTAAGTGTGCCTTTTGGTTACGAGAGGTACAATTTCTTGGCCACATCATAAGTGCTGACGGAGTATTGGTGGATCCGTCAAAGATCGAGGCCGTGTCAAAATGGAATCCCCCGAAGAACCCTTCGGAAATTAGAAGCTTTTTGGGGCTTGCGGGATACTATAGGAGATTCATTCAAGATTTCTCCAAGATTGCGTCACCGCTAACAAAGCTAACCCGAAAGAAAGAAAAGTTCATTTGGGGTGTCGATCAAGAAAGAGCGTTTCAAACACTAAAAGAGAAGTTAACACAAGCTCCGGTACTGACATTGCCGGACGGATTCGAAGACATGGTGGTTTATTCGGATGCTTCAATATCGGGGCTCGGATGCGTTTTGATGCAAGGGGCAAAGTTATAGCTTATGCCTCGAGGCAATTGAAGATACACGAGAAGAAATATCCCACGCACGATCTCGAGTTGGCTGCAGTGGTATTTGCATTAAAAATATGGAGGCACTACTTGTATGGGGTAAAGTGCACCATATTCACCGACCATAAGAGCTTGAAATACTTCTTCGATCAGAAGGAGTTAAATATGCGACAAAGGCGATGGCTAGAAACGGTGAAAGATTTTGACTGTGAAATACACTATCACCCTGGAAGGGCAAACGTGGTAGCTGATGCCCTAAGCAGAAAGACAGATTATGTTCCGATACGAGTACGATCATTGCAACTCATTGTGACCTCGGGCTTACTTAAACGAATCCGAGAGGCACAAGATGAAGCAGTAAAGACGGAAAACTGGAGAAAAGAAAGGATTGTTGGCCAAGTTAAGGATCTCGAAGTAGGAAACCACGGTTTGAAAACGCGTTTCAATAGAATTTGGGTTCCTAACACATGTGGAGTTAAAAAGCTTCTACTTGATGAAGCTCATAAGTCCCGTTATTCCATCCATCCGGGAGCGACCAAAATGTACAATGATTTAAAGCAAAACTATTGGTGGCCCGGAATGAAAAGAGATGTAGTGAAGTACGTAGAAAAATGCTTGACATGTTTACAAGTCAAGGCGGAGCACCAAAAACCATACGGTAAACTTCAACCGTTGGAAATTTCGGTTTGGAAATGGGAACAAATCACCATGGATTTGTTGACCAAATTGCCCAAAACTAACCGCGGGTTTGATGCTATATGGGTAGTTGTAAATAGATTGACGAAAAGCGCTCACTTCATTCCGATTCGTGAGACTTATACATCCGAGAAGATGTCGGAGGTGTACACCAATGAAATCATAGCACGTCATGGGGTACCGATATCCATTGTGTCAGACAGAGATACTCGGTTTACTTCGAATTTTTGGCATGAATTCCAAGAACAAATGGGAACTAAATTGTTCATTAGCACTGCTTACCATCCACAAACGGATGGGCAGAGTGAAAGAACAATACAAACGTTGGGAGATATGTTGCGGGCTTGCATTATTGACTTCGGGGGTAGTTGGGATGTCTATCTACCCTTGGTCGAATTTTCATATAACAATAGCTATCACACGAGCATTAAGATGGCCCCGTATGAAATGTTATATGGCAGAAAATGTCGAACTCCGGTATGTTGGGGAGAAGTGGGTCCACGAGGGCTAGCACCTACTGATATAATCCGAACTACGAATGAGAAAATCGACATGGTCCGAACTCACCTAAAAGCGGCTCAGGATCGACAAAAATCGTATGCGGATAAACGAAACAGGCCGATTGAATTTCAAGTGGGTGATAAAGTAATGCTGAAAGTATCGCCGTGGAAAGGAGTGATACGGTTCAGAAAAAGAGGGAAGTTGAGCCCAATATTTATTGGGCCATTCAGAATCATCGAACGGGTTGGTAAAGTGGCATATCGTCTTGAATTACCCGGAGGAGTTGAGTGGGATTCATAGCACATTCCACGTGTCACATCTCCGAAAATGTTTGGCAGACGAAACTGCTCGTATCCACTACGATGATATCGAGGTGGATAACAGCCTCAACTATGCAGTAAAACCAATTGCGATTTTAGATCGTAAAGAGAAGAGATTGAGAAACAAAGTGATTAATCAGGTCAAGGTCAAATGGGAGCATAGGAAAGGTTCGGACACTACGTGGGAGTCCGAAGAGGAGATGCGACGTCTCCACCCTACATTATTTGGTACGTACTTCGGTTTCGGGGACGAAACCCTTTTTAAGGGGGTGGACTTGTAACACCCCGAAAATATAAAACTTTATATTAGAATTATAAAGTATAAATAAATGAGAATTTACTAACTAGGAATTTTAACCTAGTTAGTTACAAGTCTAGAAATAACTTAAAATAGGGTTAAAAGCTACCAAACTATATGTTGAACAAAGTGGAGGGGCCTAAGTTGTTAAAATTGAAACTTAATTTGATAAAACAAATAAAAATAAACCAAACACCCCAAAAAGAGGTGTCTGGTCGATCAGAGAAAGAGCAGGTCGACCCCCCAAGCTCCAAACCCTAAAAACTCACTAAAACTCTCAAATTGGAGGTGCAAATCTGGTCCAAAACGAAATCCGAGCTTAGAATCGTGATCCTCATCGCAAGAGGATTACAAGGTATGTAAAATTTAATGAAAACTCTCAACTTGAAATTCTCATGAAATTGGGAATTTCTGAAATTATGGTTGCATGTGTGTCTTATGATGATTTAGGAACAACTATAGTGTCTAGGGACAAACCCTAGACAAATACAAGTTAAAATCATGTGAAATTTTAGTAAAATCCATGAACACCATTGTAGGTGATTAGTGGGTTATGTAGAATTTGATAATCACTAGGAGATTGGGTGTTGTTCTAGTGTAATTTGACAATTTGTGAGGTAACTTCAGAATTATAGAAGCTAACAATTGTGTAAATTGGTTGAATGATGTGAAATTAGGGCTAAGTGTTAAGCTAGAGACTTGATATTTAATCATGTAAAAATCTGCCCTTAAGGTGTTTGTGAAAATGCCTCTAAGAAGGCTTAAAACTGAAATTCAAAGTTTAAACGCATAATTATGATGTTCGGTGTATTATGCGATATAAGGTTTAAAGAGAGTTCTAAACATGTTATAAATGAACTCTATAGGAAAGAGCGCAGGAGCGTCAAGCGGACAAGCGGGTGGCGAACCACGTTTGAAAGGCCTACTTTGAAGGTATGTAACTTGATCCGTTACATTTGATGAATTGTTGTTAAACTATGCGTTATTGATAAAATTGTGTTGGTTATAGCAATCATGTATGTTACTTAAATCCGTAGGTTAAGAATTGGTTTGTAGTCGTTTGGTAGCCATAAAAAATGGAGAGTTTCCGTAGATGGACCAAACGGGTCGAATAATGATACTTTGTAGTATTAATATTGTAAGTAGAAAGAAGTGGCGGAAATGGTCACAAGAGCACGAAGCCATAGGTTTGGTAATGAAGTGCCAGTGACAATAAGCCCCGGAGTTAGGGTAATAAGCGCCTTAGGTTTACTAGTTAAATGGTAGTAAAATGGCTAAGTTAGAATGGGTCGAATAATTGTATATGGACATATAGTCTTTCGGTCTATAAACAAATTTTTCGGTATGAAATTTGTAATAGGCATGTTGGTAACGAAATTACAGACGCATAGGAAAAAGAATCACCTAAAACGGACTTACGAGTCAAAAGTTATGGCTATTTAAAGTTGGAACTTGATTGAACTTGGAGCTGGGAATGTGCAGCATCAGAAAAATAAACTTGCTGTGAAAATAAGGGCCTGGCGTGACGCGAGGGGGCTTGGCGTCACGCGAAGCCCTCTTCTGGAATTTTTTTATTTTTTTCTTGAATGTTGACCTTTGGAACTTGTTTGTATCCATTGTAACTTGATCAAAACTAACATTTGTTATGGTTTTTATCTTAGGTGAAGTTGGAAAGTAATCCGGAAGATGATCGAGCTAGATTTTGAAGAACCGAACACTACATACAAGCTTCCGCAATGTTTTAAATCTTTAATAGACTTTGTTTATGGATTGTAAACAATTGTTAAACAACTTTTGGAATGTTTTAACTTAGTCGTTGGTTGACTAAGGTTTATGCTACTTATGAACTTCTTTTATGAAATCTATGTTAATTAAGCATCTTTTATTAAAAATGGTATAAATTATTATTATATTTAAGTAAAATAGACGGGTGTTACAGTATGTAAGAGCTTGTATGAATGTATGTGTGTGTAAATATACGTATGAGTGTGTATGCACGAAGTGGGATTGATTGTACACGAAAGAATAGGGTTTGTATACATGTATGCATGGCTACAATACGTTTGAGTATTAACGTTACTAATCAAGTGCTTTGAGAATGAAATGAAATGCAGGTATACTATTGTTGTCCTTATAAAGATTTAATGATTGGGATGCAAGATTGTACTTGGAATGATAATCGAAAGGATTAGCATGAGTAGAAAGAATGTGGCATGGTCATTTAATTATGTATTGTTAGATTATGAATGACGTCACCAAATATTAATGATGCGCATGTATGTGGTGATTGCAGGTTGCACGGACTTAACATCATTATGAAGTCTAAGAGGTTGAAGATCGAGTCAAAGAGCAAGGATTGTACGGGAAGAGCAGTCACATGACTTGTATTTATATATTACATTTGATGCGTTAATTAAGAATGAAGGTTGTAAATCTTTTCAAGAAAGTGTTTGAAATTTTAGAAATGAACCTCCAAGTATGTAATATAGATAAGAAAGAAGGAATTTTTGAGTCGGTATTTTCCGCTGCGTCTCTTTTGGTTAAAACGTGTTAGGGTGTAACATGACAAGCATTTGAATGTGTGGCGTTTTTATTACATATGGCGTTGTTATTATATAACAATCAACTGAAAAATAAAATTATTAAATATGTATAAACAATTGATCTTCCAAATCTCCACTGTCACCAGTCTCTTTCTTCTTTTGAAGCATCTTCACTAGCTGTTTCGACTTTCGTATGATTTATTTTGATTTTTGTTTTTTGAAGTAGGTTTTTTGTCGTTGTGTGGAAGCACAAAGTCTGAAATCAGCCTCTTTTTATTGAATGTTTGTCCATCTCGTGCAGCAAAATGTTATTGAGTTTACACCCTTCAGCCAACAATCTTTTTGAATTTCCAATGAACGATGTTTGATTTTTTAACTTTTTGGCATTTTACCGAGAGAAAAGAACGCCACTAAATAAAAGCACCTTAAAATTCTAAGAGTTAATTACTGTTTTCGTCCTTGTGGTTTGTCAAAAATCACTATTTCAGTTCATTAGTTTAAAAATTGCGATTTCAGTCCCTGTGGTTTCACTTTCGTAACCATTTCAGTCCAGTCTCCTAACACCGTCTATTTTACAGTTAAGTTTTTAATGAAATACCTAAATTACCCTTGTGTTAATTAAATAAAAAAGCCATGGAAATTTAAAAGATTGTATTCTAGGACCCACTTGTTAAAACACAACCCCATGCTACCCCACCTCACTCCATCCCTGCTCTCATTTCCGGCAAAAGTTTCTGGTCATCTTCTCCGGGATCACAACCCCACCCTCTTAATGTCCGGCGACCCATTACCCCACCCTAATTAATATCTTCCTAGCAGCATCAATTAACATAATAACTTTAAAAAATAATGTTTACCTGGACATTTTCTAATTCTAAAATCCAAAATTAAAATTTTGGAACCATATATGTAAAAATAGTGCCAGACTTCTATTTCTACTGAAGCCATTGTAACGACTCACACAAAAACGTCCTAAAAACGTTCCGTAAGTATAAACCCGGACCCCTAATATAACAACCCTCATTAAAAGTCCTATTTATTTTATTATTTTATCTAAAAGGAAACCCTAATTAAGACACCCAAGTGATTCTACACAAACCCTAAAAATATCAGAACAATCAGAATCAGGATCAGGGCCCCTAAAACTCAGGGGGGGCATTCCCTACTTGATGATTATCCTAAATAACTCGTTGTCTAAATTTAATTTCGAGAGACTGTCGACTCATCAGGCCTAGTCCCACGCGTGGCAAGCCTATAGGTAATTCGTGTCCCTTACGGACCATAAGGATAAATTGTTACGGTCCGTAAGCTAGCCCAAATTCTTGTATAAATAGCAGGCATTGGCAATCGCATTCTGTTGTTCATTCGACGCTCAAATTCACTCTGTATGTCGAATTATTGTTGAAATAAGTCTCAAAACACTAATTAGTAGGGGGATACTGCTACGATACAGGGTATTAACTCAATCGTTGCTACGATTCAATGTCCGATCGATTAAACTATCCAATGGATGTTTAAATGCCGCTCAAATTGAGTTTATACTTTGTTATTCATCGTGATTTCGACTTGAATGTTTGAGTGATGTTCGAACTCGGACTATACTCTGTCATTCGTTGTGAATCCGCTGAATTGTTAAGTATTGCACTTTGTCATTCGTTGTGAGGGTTTTATCTCGTGAGTTATCGTAAATGTTGTATTAGTTATTTACCTAGTTCGTGTGCATTAGGTTACAAGGCTAAATCAATAGGCTAAGTTCTGCCTGTATAAATCTGCAATATATCAAGGCTTATCTGTAGACTAAACTTTGGTTGTATGAATCTGCATGGTTATAATGTGAGTCATTCTCTTTTTATCAATTATTTTACAATACCTCAAATTATTTTCAAGGTTATAATTACAGGGACTAAGTCGTGGATATCTTGATTTACTGGTTAGTTGGGGTATTGTGCACATTACTAATTTTCTCCCAGTTAGGTTCATTGACCTACTCGGGATAATCACTGTTAGGTTCATTGACCTACAGGGATAATCATCACTATTTAGGTTCATTGATCTAATAGTGGTATGACCATCGTCACCATTGTGACATGTCACCATTGTGACAGAAGGCCAGATAAAAATAAGATAGAAGCCATTGTAATCGCTCTTATACTGTAATTATTAACTATGCATCATTATGTAAAATAGAATGATTCACTCAGTATTTCCCGCTGACAAAACCTTTTTAAAACACTTTTCAGGTAATTACCGTAGATTGGAGTAATAGATGGATACGGCACTGAAAGGCATCAAGAAGTGGCTTATTTATTAATTAAATCAGAATAAGAAATATTGTTTTATGTAATAAAATTTATCTTTATTAAAGCTACCATTATAAAACATGGGTTTATCCCATTTATTAAATAAAATCCGGTGTTTTCTAAACTCTGATATTTTTCCTAACTCACGGTCCTGCTAAAATTTCCGCTGCAACGTTTTCAAAATAATCACCGGTACCGCTGGGCTGTTCGCGACTCCCGATTCCGTCCAGGGTGGGTCGGGGGCCGTGACAGCCATGGTGGGTCAAACCCTACAATCCACTTTAAGTACATATGTCATACAACAATAAAATCATATAACTCCAATAATAAAATCATACAAGTCCATATTTAATTAACACAAGAGTAATTTAGGTATTTCATTAAAAACTTAACGGTAAAATAGACAGTGTTAGGAGACTGGACTGAAATGGTTACAAAAGTGAAACCACAGGGACTGAAATTACAATTTTTAAACTAATGGACTGAAATAGTGATTTTTGACAAACCACAGGGACGAAAACAGTAATTAACTCAAATTCTAATTTTGATCATGCTAAATCAATAATGTTTTGTTGTATGGTGATGGACAACATTGTCAATCCTCAGTTAACAAAGATGTCTGACAATGTTGTCCATCCCATACAGCTAAACTTTATTGACAACAACCCTCAATAATGTTTTTGTATGTTTTGTCGTTATAAATTGAATGGAAGTTTGGTTTTAGAGGATATTTGATGTTTGGGTTTTTTTGCGTTTCTAAGACGAATGGTATATATTAAATATGACGTTTGGGTTTTTGTGTGTTTTAATTGAATGTCTAAGATGTTGTATATATAGGATGTTTTTGGCGGTTTTTTAGGCGGTTTTTTTAGGCGGGATTTTATTATAATTAAGTTTGGCGTTTTATATTTAATGGTGTTTTTAGATTTAGGATGGGGTGTGCTATTGTAGGGTTAAAGCGTTAATTTTAATGGCGTTTTATTTCATGATATGGCGTTTTGTGTGGAGAAGTTAAAAGACTTTTTTACCCTTAATGAAGCGCGCCAGAGTAATAAAAGTGATGTTATTTACGAAAATGCCACCGCGTCATCTAGTCCATAGATTGTTTTAATCTAACGATCCATAACCGTTCTCACATTTTCCACCGTTTTCTCTAGATACTGGCCCTATATATATATATATATAGGCTTTGGTTCAAATGAGAACCACCACGAGTAACGAGAACCGCGAGAATTAGGCCATCGAAAAGGTTTTTCCGATTTTTTTTCTCTCAAAAGTCGTAAAAATAATCACTTGTTTCAGCAAAATAAGAAAAATTGAAGAAAAAAAAACGCCGCATACCCACATTTACATGAGAGGTAAAAAAATATTTATCTTCTTTCAAATTTTACGTCTGTCGTAAAAAAAACCTGCATGAGTCAAAACTACTGACTTGGCAATTTTTAATTTTTTTTTTACAGATGTGTTTATATTTTTTTCATCTACGTTTGTGTAAAAAAATTTTGTCCCAAATCGTGCCGGATCAAAAAGTTCTTGCGGTTCTCGCAACTCAAGGTGGTTCTCATTTTAACTATAGATAGATAAAAGATATAGATGAGCCATGTTTATATATTCAAATATTTTTAAATAACTTTATATGGACAAGATCTTATCTGATATGTACATTTTCGTGAAAATATAAAAATAATCAATATTTGTATAAAATAAAAAGAGTTAAATGTCATTTTAGTTTTTGTGATTTGGGTCATTTTTTTAGTTCAGTTCAAAGGTTTCATTTTTTTTCGTTTATGGATTCAAAAAGGTTTCATTGTTACCATTTTAGTCCCCTGAGTTAACTTCATCCATATAAAATGACCGAATTGTCATTTTCGTTAACATAAAAAATGGATGAAGTTATCCCAGTAGAGTAAAATGACAACAGTGAAACCTTTTTAAACACCAGAAATGAAACTTTGAACTAAACTGACAAAATAGCCCAATCCACAAGGACTAAAATAGCATTTAACTCAAATAAAGATTAGAAAATATAACTTGTTTTAATTTTTACAAAAGAGGAAATTGCCATTTTAGTCTCTAAGTTTTTGTCTAAATTATCATTTTAGTCTAAATTGTTTTTTTTTCTCCCATGGATCCCTAACTTTTCTTTTTTCTTGTCATTTTGATCACATTGTCTAACTTAGTCTAAAAACCAGGTTATAATCAGGGGTATTTTTGGCATTAAATTATTATGAGGTTTATAAATTATGTTGTAAACTACCCCTGGTTATCACTACACAATAATTATGCTAAAAATACCCCTAGTTATAACCAGATTTTTAGACTAAGTTAGGCAATGTGATCAAAATGACAAGAAAATAGAACAGTTACAGAGAATGAAAAAAAAACTATTTGGACTAAAATGACAATTTGGACCAAATCTAACACTATGTTCCCGAGTCTCATTTAAGAGGGGAGGGGAAGGAAAATTTTCTCTCCTAATCTCTCCAATTTGGGAGGATGAATATATGGTCATATTTGATCATATTTTCTTCCCTTTTCCCTCATTTCCCCTCTCCTTCCCCTGTTAAATGAAACTCGGGAACATGGTTTTTCATCTATTTTCCCTCCCCTCCCCTGTTAAATGAGACTCGGAAACAAAGTGTCAGAGAATAAAATGACAATTTACTCTTAAAAAAAATGAAAAAACCGTGCTCAAAATGGGAACCGTCCAAAAACCTTCGTTCCCGCAAGTCGCTTACAGCTCCGCCACGTGTCCATCCACCTCAGCTTCATCCAACAATATTCCTTCCTTCCGTCGAACGCCGGAGAATCACAGAATGAAATGAAATGTCGCCGGAAAGCTTATTAGCCTCTGCAGGAATCAACATAGGCCTTGCGATCGTCATCCTCTGCCTCTACTCCGTCTTCCGGAAACAGCATTCCAATGCCAACATATACTACCCCCGTCGTCTCTCTCTTAACCATCCCATTTCATTCCACCGCTCATTCACCCTTCGCCGCTTTCTTCCCTCCTTTGATTGGATCTCTGAAGCGGTTAGGGTTTCCGAGGACCAAATTCTCACTAGCTGCGGCCTTGATGCACTTGTTGTTATACGATTCTTCAAATTTGGGTATCAATCTAAATAATATGTCTCACATTTCAAATAATTAAGGCTCGTGTTATTGTACATGTAATTTTCAGTTTTATATGTATACACACACATTTTTTAATGTATTTTTTAAGTAGACATGTCTTAACTTCGACCCATATTTTCAAGTAGATAAGATTAATTACTGTAATTTACAAGTTTTGGTCAAGAATATGGCCTGAATTTGGCCAGAATCGCTAGACTACCACCGATTTTTGGCTAATTACTGATTAATTGACCGATTAGATAAAAATTACTCGGTGAACCTGGGACTAACGGCTAGTCGGGATTTTTACAACCATGGGTACATCACACTACATTTTAGACAGTTATGTGATACTGGCCGTCTTGCTTCATACAAGGCTGTATTGGTGGATGAAAAAATTAAAATGGTTGTATCAGTCATATCTGTGTCACATCAGTAATATATTTTTTCAAGTGAAAAAGTGATAAGAGCCGTATTGGTAGAAACAAAAAGTGATATGGCCCGCATCACTCAGATTCGCCCTGCTATACAGCCCATATAGCAACTGGTGTACCCATATAATTCTAGTGGTGTATAGATATTAGTCACGTGGTGTTATGGGTACACCACATTACATTTCAGACACCAGATCATATGGGCCGTATGGCTTCATACGGGGATGTGTGGGTGGACAAAAAAATTAAAATGGGCGTATTGGTCATATCACGATATTAGTGTCACAACAGTCATATTTTTCGAGTGAAAACGTGATACAATCTAAAAGTGATACGGGCCATATTGGTCGAAGAAAAGTGATATGACCCTTATCACTAAGATTTGGTTTGCTATACAGCCCATATAGCAGCTGGTGTACCATATCATTCTAGTGGTGTATCAATATTAGCTACCTAATTAAATTTGGATAGAAATGTCACTCGAGAATGGCTATTGATGATGAATTTTTTAGAAGTTTTGCTGTTATTGAATTGGTAGGATGAAGTTTTTTGCGGTGTGTTCTGTGGTGGGATTGATGGTTCTTCTGCCAGTCAACTGTTCGGTTTCTTCTGGTTTGTCTCCAACCTCGCGTTCCATGGATACTCTCACAATTTCAAATGTTCCTAAAGGATCAAACAGGTACGTTTATCAAAATGTTTTTAAACAAAATATCAACTACGAAAATTTTCGTGGCAGTCCGAATAGGTTTGGCCGTTTGGGTATGTAACTTGGAACCTCGACGATAAAATGATCCTGAACAAGGCTATGTCAACACTTAGACCTGAAACCTTGCCATAGAAGGGTGTATAGTTGCTATGAGTTTTTTGTTTTTTATAGACTGTTGAAACCAATTCAAACTGTCCAAACCGAAGCTAGTAGGTCAATTCGCCTGTTGGGTTCACGGACCACGGTTTTGACAGTTTAACTGTGCGGTGGTTGACCAGTTTGGAACTTGAAATCGGCCGTTTAATTTTTTTGTTTGTTTTTCTATCATTTTTGAAGTATGCACAATGCTCATCCTTGCTGTAGAGTAAGTATGAGTTTTCATAAACCGTTGAAACCTATAGAACTGTCTAAACTGAAACAAGTTGGCCTGTTTGGTTTGAGTTTTATGGGTGGGCTCACGGTTTTGATGGTTTACCTGTCCCGTCAACAGTTAAAACTTGAAATCGGGCCGTTAATCTTTTTTTATATTTATTTTTCATTTTTGAAATATGCATATATGTGTGTGCATTAAGATCTTTATATCTTTAAAGTTTAATGCACCTACCTATAAAAAAATGGTTCAAAGTTTAAAACCATTAAAATCGAACCGTTTTTAGCGGCTCAATTCAGATTTTTTTTTTTATCAAAACGGGCCCGGGCCGGACCGTTAACTCACTAATAGTTCCTGGAGCAATTTACTGTCTTCTGTTCCACAGGCTTTGGGTACACTTTTCATCGTTGTGCTTTATATCTTTTACGGGAATATATCTGCTTCACCAGGTAATTAATGTAATCATTTTTGTTTCTGTTGTAATGCATTTAAAGTTAAAATATTTATTGCATTTGTATATTTTGGTGAGGTTTATAACAGGTGACCTCCTGCTCCATTTGATCTCTAGGAATACAAGATTGTTCTTGTGAAAAGAGTTCAACAATTGCGTAACCGGAGGAATCAACCTAGTCAACTCACTGTTCTGGTTCGACAAGTTCCTTTATGTGACGAACACAAAACATTTAGTTGCAATGTCGATCATTTCTTCTCTAAGTATCATCCTCATGCTTATCATTCTTATCAGATTCTATACGGTGAAAACCATCTTGAGGTAATGTGACATACTCTATGCTCAAACATCATACATGTACATTCATAATGCATGATTTGAACTTAACATATGTGGTCACCTTTTTGCATTATATTTTATGTTGTATACATGGCCTCCTAATGTGCTTTTTTGAAAATGATTAGATGATCTAGAATGGTCACAACTCAAAAATTAAGTCCAGGAAATTGTGTCAGACATGTACATGGCATGCATATTCGTGGGTTGACATGAACGAGACTTGCGTAACCCGAAAAAGAATTATATTTTTTTTGCATATTAGTATTCTAAAATTACAAAATGACAACAAGATATACAAATGCGTATAAAACAATTATGTTAGCTATAAAATCTAATGCTCATTCTCTTTTATCTTTCTAATTTTGCTATTAAATACACAATCATTTTAGTTATGACATAAAGTTCCCTTAAAAATATATAAAAATAAACAAATCAACCCGAATCTGACCCTTTTGACTAAACATGTTTGCTGGGTTGACCAGAACGAACGCATTTAGAATAAACCCAAAACCGGCAAATTTCGTGTTAGTTTTGTGTTGTAAGTCAGAACCCGCAAGTTTCGTGTTAGGTTCATGTCACACCCGTAGATTATGAGTTTTGTTGTTTTTCATTATCAAAGTAATTATCCAATATTTGACTCCAAAGTAATAAGATAACTAGAAACATAATCCGTTTAACCGAACATTAAAAACGATATAATAATCAGTTCCAAACGCAAGTTCGAACTCTAACATATGCTCGGGATAGTTGGTTGAAATTTGAAAACTTCCACATTAATCATCACTTACGTTGTACTTTGTAGGAGTTGCCGGTTGCTTTTGTTACATTTCGGTCTCGTTGGGATGCTTCACTTGCTTCCCAAACACAACAGCATCCAAATCCATTATTGTGGATCTCTCAAATGGCACCAGAACCTAGAGATGTATTTTGGAAGAATTTAGCGGTCCCTTATAAGCATGTGATAATTTACAGATTCGCGGTTCTTATTGCAGAAATTATTTTCAGTATATTCTTTGCTATTCCCGTATCTGCGGTCCAAGGAATAGCACAGTTTGAAAAACTAAAGAAATGGTTTCCTCCAGCCATGGCTGTCCAATTAATGTAAGTTTTCACAAGTTTGTCGGGCTAATTGTATTAAAAATAAACCAACTCTGGTTAAATCTCTATTTTATGTCACAACGAACCATCAAAAGTTTCAAATTTTGATTTTAAGGTAATAGGTTTTAGGAAAATGTCATAGGTAACAAATAACTGTGGGGCGTTGATCCATTTTGGTAACGGTAACTACTTTGTATCCGTTTTGGTAATTCTAAATTTTTTGAACGACCTAGTTGGGTAATTAAAGTTTTGAGTAAAGTACACGGATGGTCCCAGACTCCCAGTAGTTTACCAAAATTTTGGATTTGTTCCCTAGCTTTCCAAAAGTACATGGATGGTCCCTGAGTTTTGCACTTTGTAACGCAATTAGTCCCGGCCAACAAATCTAAATGTTTTAGCATGGCCAAGTTAGGGACTAAATGCGTTAAAAAGTGCAAACGCCATGGACCATCTATGCACCTTTGGAAAAAGTTGCAGACTAAATGCATTATAAAGTGCAAACCACAGGGACCATCTGTGTACTTTTGGAAAGCTAGGGACCAAATTGATAAACCACAGGGGCCATCCGTGTACTTTACTCTAAAGTTTTTTCCCTATATAATAATTAAATAAGTTATTTTTCGTATTCAACTCCTTGTTTACACTATAATTTCTAAAGTGGTATTTCAAAAACTTTTAAATACCAAACGTGTCGAAAAAAGTTAAAGTTACCAAAACGAGCCACCACACAAGTAGGTTGCTATTTTGTGTCATGTGCCCTCAAAATGATGATGTTGCAGTTTACTTGTTAGTAACTTTGACCATGTTGACTTAAAGGATTACACATTTTCTACAAATTTGTGCTTTTCGATATACCAAAAGTAAGTTGGTTATAACGGGTTAGTGTATACCCTAATTTAAAATAATTTATTTTTGGCAGACCCGGATTGAGCTCCGTTATTACAGGATATCTTCCTAGTGTTATTCTCAGCGGGTTTCTTTATGTTGTTCCGTTTGTTATGAAAGGAATGGCGGGAGTAGCGGGCTGTGTTTCAATAAGTGAACAAGAACAAAAAGCTAGTAACATGGTTTTCTACTTTCTAATGGCGAATGTCTTTTCATGAGTGTTTTATCGGGCTCTTTACTTGATCAAATCGGAAAATCTTTCAATAATCCACGGGATGTCCCGAGTCGTCTCGCAGGGGCCGTCTCTGCTCGTGTGAGTGGCCCGAGTTTCTTTCATCTCTCTATTTTTCAAACTTTTTTTACTTTAGTTTAGTAAATAGTTTCTTAATATCTGTTCAGGCAGACTTCTTTATCACGTATGTTTTGACTAGCGCGTTGGCTGGATTTCCTCTTGAGATACTTCAGCCCGGATTACTTACATGGGAGACTATGAAACTGCATACGTGGGCCCGAGGAAGAAAGAAATCTAATTACCTTTCTTCATTTCCTTATCATAGAGTTATTCCATTTGTTTCTCTTTTTGTACTTATTGGCATCGTATACGCAGTCATTGCACCGTTACTTCTTCCATTTCTAGTCGTCTATTTTCTTCTTGGCTACGTTGTATACATCAATCAGGTTTGAGTCTATTCTATAATTCTTTTTTGGGTTAATACCATAAAAAAACCCACATGGTTTCTTATTTTTCAGGAAAAATCCCTCAACATAGTTTTGGTGCATTAAAGTCGTAAAATGCACGTACTTTTGTTTTTTTTTTTTTAATAACGGTTTGTTAACTTATAAATTGGTCAGTTTTTTTTTGAAAAAAAGTTCAACGTCACTTCATCATTTATATTCTTATGACAAGTGTTAACAAGTCATTATTTAAAGTCTTTTAATAGGTATATTCATTTCAGACAAGTTCAGGGATTTTTATATACAAAAATTAGCTTATTGACGTTTTTTGTGGATTTTTTACAAGTTGATTGACCTTTTTCGTGAAAAGTAGTGGTTTTTTATGGTATTAACTTTTTCTATATTATAACTTATAAGTAGAGATTTTATGTTTATTATTATTGCTAACCGTAGAATGCGCGTATTCATACAGTTGCTTGATGTGTATGAAACCACATACGAGACATGTGGCCAGTATTGGCCTCACCTCCATCATCATGTTGTTGTAGCCATCATCATTATGCAAATTACCATGATTGGGTTTTTTGGGCTGAAATTAAAGCCTGCTGCATCTATCGCCACAATATTACTCCTTGTTGCCACTGTAGCTTACAACGAGTATTGCAAGATCCGTTTTCTTCCTACATTTTACAAATGCTCTGTCCAGGTATACATGATTTAGTGCACTACTTCATATTCTATAATTTACCTGCTTATATTAACACGTGTTTGGATTTGTGTTTTAAAATTGATTATGGGATAGAAATGAAGTTGTTATAATCATTCTGTAACGTTTGAGTAAATAGATTCGGGTCAAACTAATCGAGTCAAACAACCAGTTTTGGATAATTTAGTTTCATACCAGCATCAACAAAAATTGATTATTTAAGGGTAACATATAAGCGAAAATAATGTTTGAAGTGTGAAATTATGTGTATGTAAAGAAGTTAAAAGAGATAAAAATGGGGATTTGCTTTTAGCCTTTACTGCACCAAATTGTCTACACTCTTCATAGTAAGTCGCGAAAATGACAGTCGGTAACGGGTCATTTACAAAAATATCAATTTGGTTCGGGTCAAAGCGGGTTCTAACAAGTTTGGGTCAAAACAGTTTGGCTGAACTTTCTACGGTTGAAACGGGTTGTTTTAGAATAGAAAATTATCAAAATGGTTTCGCCAGTTATGTTAATTTTTGTTGACTTTGTATTGTTACATACTTAGGATGCCAAAGATAGTGACGAACTTGACAAAGATGACGCGTGTGACATTTATCGTGAAAGAGAAATAGAAGCCTATCGTCCACCTTCCTTGCCTCAAACATGTGACACGATGGAAGAATCAACCTCGACCTCGACACAACCATTATTATTAACGACATCTTAGCGACTCCTTTTCCCTTCTATAAGATATAAGTGACCCTCGGTTTTCCAAGGATTAAAAGGTGGTAAGTCATCTATTTGCATTTTTTCTTAACACTTTGGGTTCGTGACTCGGAACTTTACCGGCTTAAAACCGCAGATTTTTGTTTTCTTTTGATTCTTCTATGCCATACTTGTAATAACCTTAATTGAACCCAAAAATGTGCAAATTTTGCTTAGCTCAACTTGACATGTTAGCCAGTTTTCTACGGGTTGTTTGATGATTTCTACGTCTTCTTTGACGTGGGGCATTGTGATTATAGACAGTTAGTCACAATTGGTTATTTCAGTTAGGGGCGTTACATTCTCGTCTGATTTTGATAAAAATTCTGGGTCAAACCACTTACTAGTTTGGATATTTATTTTCACAGACTTCGTCGCATTGGATATATTAAAATGGAACTTATATAGTGATATATGTCGATTAAAACATGACGCATAGCCCATTCCTTAATAGTCAGTAGTTGGTGCGACACATGTTTTAGATGAGAGTAAACATGACTTTTGAGCGTGTTTAGATGAGAGTAATTTTAACACACTAAACATGACTTTTAAGTGTGTTTAGATGGAGAGAGGGGAGTAATACTAGAATAAGTTTTTGAAAATTCTATTGCGTTATAAACAAGTGGTGCTTTCTGATGAGACATACAGTCATACATACTTTGCACGAGCATGCGTCGTATATAGCTATAAACTTTGATACATGGTGACCTTGTCACGGTCTAATCTTATGCGAGTATTCGAACAATGACTTTGTCTGGTTGCTAACGTCATTTGTCAGGATTTATGTTCATGAATATGGAATAACCTAAGTATTCGAACACTTTCTTATCATTTGATTATATAAGTTCATCGAATCATTGCAAAATTTATGTTTTGTGCATGCATTCGTATAATAAAAAGGTAGCTGTTAGATGTGCCATGAGGTTAAAAGAGGGTATAGATGTTGAGTGTGGCGTTAGAAGATACACAATTAAATCTCATGTCGATGGTTGTTTTGCCCATTGAGAATTATGAGTGTGGCGTTAGAAGATGCACAAATCAATCTCATGTTGATGGTTGTTTTGCCCATCGAGAATCATAGCAACCAAACCTAAGCAAAACGACTCAGTTATTTGCGTTTTAAAACAAGTTTCTTAAGTGCCTAAAATCTACAAGATTTGTGAAATTCTATGGGATACATGTAATAATTCACATCTTTGGGTCGGAATCAATACAATTAGTATCCTGTTTGTTGTTATTGTCAAACAACTACTTTAGACTTTTTATATTTATTTTGTAAATTGTAAGGCGACAGAAAAAGCTTGTTTGACAATGTTGATTATCAACTAGCATAAGATGATCACAAAGAAAGTTTGTATATTTATCGCCTCTTATTTAACTCGGACCCTTTGTTTTGTCAGTGATCCAAATTTGTCGTTCAAAAAAAATATATGATATTTGCATTATAGATTCTTTTTAAATGTTAAACAAATAAGAAATTATTTTTACATATGATTAGAAACTATGCTATTATAACATTAGCAATTTAATTATATGAGTAAAAGGAGCAAGATGTTTTAGCAAGTAAATTTCGTTCTTGTGTCCTTCAACAATAATTTAGTGATTAATAATTTATCAAATGTGAACAAAAGTTATGTTATTGTAACAATAGTAATCTAATTATACGAGTAAACGAACTAAGATGTTTAACACACGTTAAAGCTCGAGTTCAGCTTGCTGAACTTAATAGGGTAAAATATGAAAAATATATAAAAAACCAGACAGGACGTTGAACCGGTCTGGACTCCGAAGCAATGTTTTCAGAACCAGACTGGACGTTGAACCGGTCTCCTTACCGGTTCACTAGTCCGACCGGTTGGATCGGACGTAAGAACCGAGAGGTGTCGTAAACATTATAAAAATTAATACGGTAAAATATGAAAAATATATAAAAAAAACTGGTCCAACCTCTTTAAAAACCGGTTCGGCCGGCAGGTTTTCCGGTCCGGCCACCGTGTCACCGGTTCAACCTCCGGTTCATTGTAATTTCGGTCTGATACCATCACCCAGACCGGCCCAACCTCCGGTTCTCAATCCAATCAGTCTGACCGGCCGGTCCGGTCCATGTCTAAAAACACTGCTCTGAAGCTTTTAAGGTTAGCCTTAAACCCGTTTAAGTTTGACTTGATTCAAACTTTTAACAAAACAATCTTTAACGGCGTATCTATACTCTAGAGTTACACCCACTGACACTTCGGGCGTGAACACTGCCCCGCAGGGGCGCTAGGGAGAGAGGGGTGGGGATTGTCGCGAGTCTTGGGTTGAGTTTTGTGGAGATCGTATCCCAATAGATAGTGTGCTTAGGTACACCTCCAATGTGTTATATCGTGTCCTCAACCATAGTAAGATCAAGTCTTGCGGAGATCGTGTTCTACAAGATCCAAAACCAGACCTGTAAGAAAATCAGATAATTCTAGTACTTGGTGTGTCATTAATCCAAGGGAATGGAATACACTCACGTTGAAGCAAAAACAATTGACAACATCAACATTTAAGTAGCACACAATCTTGACAAAGAAAACCGGGAGCGATTCGTGACATGAGAGAGAAGTTAATATTATAGTCGAAAGTGATGTGTAAAAGAATGCGCACCTTGTTGTCATTTATCAAAACCAAAAGTTTGCAAGAAATGTCTTTGGACATGACGAGAGGAAAGAAGAAAAATCGTCACCAAGAGGGATGACACAAAGAAGTGGGTCGCAACCACTCATGATCCATCAACAACAAAAGAGGGAGAATAAACGAGAGTAATATAGAGTATGTTACCATAAATATTTGTTTCATATAATGCTTCTTGTGAAAGTTTGGAATCCTTGATGTCGAACTCCCTATCACAGTCGTTAGAGTTTCTTGCAAAACCCTAGCTCTTGTATGCAGAGTCTACACCTTTTTGCTGTGCAACGCACCAACTCACACAAAACAATTGCGTATCACTCTCTTCTCGTCCTATGTATACATCATATTCTAGTTACTTTTCCATCTCCTATCGTAGAACCCTAGCGTTCATGACATAGGGGTGGTAGGATGAGGATCAAAGATCTAGTCTAAAGCGAATAATATTACTACTTATTTGAGAGGTAAAGGTTAGGAATATGGTTCTCAAATATAGGTGGTAAAAATGATTAATATATGTGAGAGAATGGTGCGTATAAACTTTTATTAGCTATTAAAATGTCATTATAAAGTTTAGTTATAGTTATTCATTTCTGTATAGTTCTGGTAAAAAAATATATAATTTTATATCATCATATACACACATTATATTAAAAAGAGTTAATTACTATTTTCGTCCCTGTGGTTTGGCAAAAATCACCATTTCAGTCCATTAGTTTAAAAATTGTGATTTCAGTCCCTGTGTTTTCACTTTCGTAACTATTTCAGTCCAGTCTCCTAACACCGTCTGTTTTAAACTGTTAAGTAGGTCATGTGCTTGTCACGTGCAGGGCAAATTGGTCATTTCCAATTCATCAAAGGAACCTGTTATATATAACCCCCAATTACGTCAACCTTGTCTTTTGAATGTTTGTGTATGTTATATATAACAGGTTCCTTTGATGAATTGGAAATGACTAATTTGCCATGCACGTGACAAGCACATGACCTACTTAACAGTTTAAAACAGACAGTGTTAGGAGACTGGACTGAAATAGTTACGAAAGTGAAACCACAGGGACTGAAATCGCAAATTTTAAACTAATGGATTGAAATGGTGATTTTTCCCAAACCACATGGACGAAAATAGTAATTAACTCTATTAAAAAAAATAAAAGTAAATTACTTTTGAGTCCTTGTCTTTTAGTGGTTTTAACCATTTGAGTCCAAAATCAAAATATTTAACTCTTTGAGTCCATAAACTATTTTATTATAACCTTTTGAGTCATTTTGGGTTTATTTTTAACTTTTTGAGTCTAATTTTTAAACAAAAATAGACTTAAAATGTTATAAAATGAGCGGCTAGAGACTCAAGATATTAAATATTTTGATTTTTGAATTAAGTGGTTAAAACCATTTTAAATTAAAACACAAAGATTCAAAAAGTAATTTATTCAAAATCTAATATAAAAATAAAAATATATTTTTTGTCATATTAGAAAGATTCCCCGCCCTCGTATGCTCACATTACCATATTTCAACAATCCCAATTTCGATCCTCCACACCCGTACACCTTCCATTTCCGTTATAAACACACACACCTTCTCCACCTTCACACACACGCACCACTGCAACCACCACCACTGCAATGGCGACCCGCGCCGGACTTGGCTATGTCAGTCCACCCAACCCCAACGCAAACACCTGCATCCTCAACAAAGCCGACACCGGCTCGCCGGCCAGCCACCGCTACTTTCTCGCACGCCGAACCGTTTGCGAAATGTTACGAGACAGAGGCTGTGTTATCGACGATTCTGAGTTGACTCGCTCTGTTTCTGAGTTTCGTTCGGTGTTTGGTGACCAGCCGGATCCTGAAACCCTACGTATCTGTGCTCCTCTGGTTTCGAAGCCGTTTAAAAAGGTAACCGTTTCGTTAGGGTTTGTGTTTTTGTGACGGAGGTTATGTTGAGTGTGTAATCTGTTATGGTTTTGGATTGTACGCCTGTATGTAGTTATATAGAGTTGATTGAAGTTATCTTTCTGATTATGAGTGTTATTTATTTGATTTGTAAGTTGTTTTATGCTGCTGAACTGTTTGTGTTTAGGGATGATGTAGTTGTTTATATCGTTAGGTTAGGGTTAGACAGACGATCATCGTGATGATGATGATGATGATGATGCTGATGTCATCATCATCGTCAGCAAGTGATGTTTGATGCAGTGATATTGATGGATCTATACAATAAAACTTAGGTTATGAGATTTAAATTAGTTTAAAGAGGATAATATTGTTTGTTTGTTAATCGTTTCCACAAAATTGATGTTATGGACTAATACCATTGCAAGGTATGGGACTTGTCCCGCATCGGTTGTATGGGCAACTAATGTGGGGTTTATATACCAAATGGGCTCTCTCACCCACCAGACTAGTCTTTTGGGTTGTGTTCTCCTGTTTGGTATGTAACATTGGTATCAGAGCCAGAACTCGGAGTGGTGGCCTGGAAAGAGCCAGCAGTGACCAACGAGGACGTTGGCCCTTAAGGAGGGTCGACTGTTATGGACTAATACCATTGAAAGGTATGGGACTTGTCCCGCATCGGTTGTATGGGCAACTAATGTGGGGGTTATATACCAAATGGGCTCTCTCACCCACCAGACTAGTCTTTTGGGTTGTGTTCTCCTGTTTGGTATGTAACAATTGACATGAATAATCGTTATGATATTGGATCATAAGCCTGTATGTAGTCGATTGAAGTTACATTTTGATGATGTGTGCTGAAATGTTTGTGTTTATGGATGATACAATTTTTTGTATTGTTAGGTTAGAGGTTAGGGTATGACAGTTGCAGGTAAGTGATGGAAGTCAAGTCAATCAATCAATCATCGTGATGATGATCACTCACCACCTAGTGGTCTTTGATCCTGTTGTATTCATGGATCTTCATGATAAGGCTGTCAAATCGTGTCTTAACAGGTTTAACAGTTTTCTGACGGCGTGCACAACATAAGTTTAAAACATGATTACGACTCGTTTAACTACTTTCTACCTCATGTTTATAAAACAGTTTTATGTTTTATGTACAAAGATGAATAAATGATAGATCCTAATTTTAATTATTTTAAAAATTAAAAAAGTCAAAGGGTGTATTTTTCAGTCAAACAGGTCTAATCGTGTCTTAACAGGTACCCAATTGCCAGCCCTACTTCATGATCCTAATTAGACTGGAGGTTATGGAGAGCCTCATCCCCAAGGGGATGGGTCGCCACGTCACCGCCACGTAGGAGGGGCTTGAAGGGGATGGACCTAGGGGGGTGGGGGATGAGCCCCTTTATGTATATATATGTATGTATGTATAGGTATATGTGAGAGAAGGAGGCCCGTCAAGACCGGCGAGTGGGAGCCGAAGTTGCCTAGCCGGACCGAGTGGGGCGGTGTGGCGGACCGGCGCCGTCAGCTGGCCCCCATACCCTCTAGTCTTAGGTTAGGATATTTAATCAATTTAGAGAGAATAATCTTGTTTGTGTGTTAATTGTTTCCACAAAAATGACCTAATTTATTCTGTGAGATTATAAACCCATGGATAATGTATATAGATCCTATTTTCAGATTCAGGTTGAATTTTGTGCAAAAAGATATTGCAATATATCTTGAAGATGTACACATTAGTATTTCAGTAGCAGATTGCTGCATATAATCATAATATGCTCTGTTTAGCATGCTCTGCAAGTTGTATAACAATGTTTTGTGTTTCAGGTTTTGGTGGTTTTCTGTGGTCCCGAGGAGATAAACAAAGCAAAAGCTAAATTCATTTTGCTAAACATTCCCAACAAGGAGAGCCTGCATCGGATCATCATCGTTTTGGGAGGCAAGATGAACCACTTTGCTCGCGCAGAGTTCGAATTATGTGAAGTCAAAGTGGAAGTTTTTCCGGTAAGATTCCATATACTTTTGTCGATTCACAAGTTCTATCCAATCATTCACCATTTCAATTAGTGACTAACTGTTGAATGAAGATTTTCAAAAGAAATCAAGAACCCGACTGAAAACCCAAAAATTTAGGACAGGCATTCGAGTATAGGATTAGTATAAAAGCTTTCTCAGGTTTGGGACATGTATGGTATTGAGTGATACCCGCTTGGTTACGGGAACCTGTTTACCCGTATTGGACCCGAATATAGTAATACATTATGTAATCTTTAAAATATAATAAATAGTATGTTAAAGTTGTTAGAAATTTAAAATTGTTAATGTTTTAGAACTGTTGGAAGTGTAATTGTATATTTTATATTTTGGCTCGATTTTTTAGGTGAGTTTAAGATCGGATTTCGGCTAATGATCTTTGTTTGAATATGTTTTAGTTGATTCTTCTTCTCTGTAGTGATCTTTGTTTGAATACTGAGGCATTGATCATGTTTCCAGATTACCGAACTGATTGTGAACATTACCAAACATGTTACAATGCCGAAGCATGAAATACTGACCCCTGAAGAGAAAGAGCAGCTGCTGGTGAAACTCAAACTTGCTGATAATCAGGTAAGAGTATCATTTTCAGATTCTGATTATTAATTTTAAAATCTTTGGTGCGAACAATTCATATAAACATGCTTTGTTCTAACGAAAGACTATAACTTTCAGATGCCGTATATGATGGAGAATGATGCCATAGCTAGGTACTATGGGTTGGAGAAGAAGCAGGTGGTCAAGATCACTTATAACAGCAATATAACCGGCTCGTTTGTCACATATCGCTGTGTGAAATGAAGTACTTGAAATCAGTTAGTAAGTTAGGTTGGGTTAACCTTTTGATAGTTGCATTGATATAGTTTTTTCTTACTTTGGTATACTATATAACCTGAGCGTGCCAGCTTATTTTGCCTTAACCCCGATTTATCCTTTTTGCGGTCTTATTTATAGGCGTAGCCACATTTAACTCTGGGATTGTCTTTTTATGAAAATATTCTGTGCTTGTTAGTCCTCTTGCACTTGCTTTACTTTGTTGAATGTTAATTTGTGTCTAAAAACAAAAGGGGCTCATAAACCATTAAACCGACCGCCGGAATTATTCAAACCGAAGCATTAAGGTTGGATTGGCCAGTTGGAGATTTATGTTGTTTGATTCATGATTCAGTTTTGCCGGGTTGGCTGTTTGAAGGTTTAGTTGATAGTTTGAAACTTCGGACCAACCAACGTTGTAAACTGAATCAATCATTTTATATATTTGATTTTCAGAATATGCAATTATGTATTCAACCATTTTATATATTTAATTTTCAGAACATGCAATTATGCATAAGTGATTAATTTTATGAACCATATCTATCAGTTTAAAAAAGTTAAATAAACACTAATTATTTAAGAAAAATATAGAAAAAAAGGGTTCAAATGGCCAAACTCCTAAAACGAGAATGTTAAATCATCAAAATTGACTGAGCCAAAATAGTAGTTAGCTGTTCAGCCTAGGGTGATTTAACAAGAAAATATAACTGGGTTAAGACTAAAGGACAAAATGTGCAACAAAATTTCTTGTAAAGGGCAAAACTTGTCAAAATTTGTTAAAAAGAACACTGCGTGAGAAGTGATATTAAGATAAAGGACAAAACTTGTAATTTTTCCTTTTTTAAACTAACCATACTAAACTGTGAGCCAACATAAGACATCAAAGTGGCTGAATGTTTAAGAATAGTTGAGTTAATTCTAAACATCATAGCATAAATATGAATTTCCACTAATAATGTGTGTAAACAATCTTGAATATTCATTGAAACTCAAAGAAAAGAGAGAATCAAAACTTTTACCTTTTTTTAGAGCTATGTTATTTAAAGTAATTATCAAAATTAATGTTATTATTTTTTTTTTTTTGCTTTATATAAATATAATAACTGGGGTTCGAAACCAGGGATCCATTATTATTTTATAAAATATTGATGTATTTTTTAACCTTAGTTGGTCATGATTGGTTTTGCAATTCGTGTTGTGTTCATTTGGATAAGTTTACGCGCATATGATTGTCTGAGTTTGTATAAATAGATTTATACAAATGCGTTTACGTGACAAAATTTATATAAGTTGGTTTATGTGGATCTCCTTCTATATGAACGAGTTTTTATAAGGGAACTTACGTCAATAAATTTGTATCAGTAATATCAAAGAGTTCTTGTATATGATTTGTCGTGGAAACGGAAAGGATAAAGGTGATTAATGAATTGTTTTAGTAACACTCATATCAAAGAGTTCTTGTATATGATTTGTGACGCATTTTTTTGCGTAGGAAATTTCCGTAGCAAAATGAGCACTTTTCTAATAGTGGTAAAAGTAATTCATGGATATTTCTCTAAGTTGAAAAGAATGATTGTGAATTGGGAAGTGTTTGAACTGCGAACCAGAATATTAAAAAAGGTGGCATTTCATTAGAACGGGCCAACTAACAAGAAACTAGAAGACGCTAAGTCCTTTTGGATGTTCGGTTAAAAATGGCTATCACAAGGGTCATATAATGGCATGATATATCACAATGGTTTTAGGTGGTAAGTGGCATATGTTGACCGGAGTTATTAATCTAACATAATCTAAAACGATTCAAATTCTTACACACAACGGGTAAGTTATTGTGTGCCGATTTAGCCACACCCACACCATATGCAGGGTTATGATAACATCGGTCATGTACGGAGTTAGTCATGAAGCGTGCTTTGGTATTAGTGATGTGATCGTGATGGATATTATGGAAATAAATAATTTATAAACCGTAATGGGTTAAATGAAAGGTTCGAGAATTGACATGTTTTTGAAATTGATCAAGGTGACAAACTTTTACGAGTGGTTTCAGTAGTTTGCGATATTGTAGTATCAATAACAACTTTATAAAGGTTTTGTGGAAGGTTATAAATGTTGTTGATAAAGCTGTATTTTAGGTTTTAACTATAAACTCATCTCCGTAAGTTGACGTTTTAATATGTGTTTTAGGTTGATTCATACTGAGTTATAGTAGCACATCTTTAGGGCATCTAACAAGGACAATAGGGCATTCTAACGTTAGAATCTTATTTTTCAATTATTTTATTCATTTTAGTTATTATGAGTGATAAAAAATTTAGAGTAACACTTTTTAAATTGCTAAAAAGCCCATCAACTGTTAAAAAAATAACCACTTACCCTCTCTTCAAGTAACTTGTTATATAAAACAATAAGAAAAACCAAATTTAATATATCTAAAGATAATAGTTCTAATATGTTACATGAAGCTATATACCACAAATTCTATAAGAAGATTAACGGTCTGTTTGGTATGGGGTAAAAGAATGGACGAGTGTTAAAATATAGTGTATACACATTGATTCATGTTGCATGTCACGTTATATTGGGGTTGTTACAAGTTTGTTATATTTTTATAAACTGATTGGTTTGTTGAGGGTGTATTGTGTACATAAGTCAAAGTTGGAGGATTAGTGTGTTAAAGTGAAGGACTGAAGTGTATGAGATTGATACTTGAGGGACTGTTTTGAAACTTGTGAAGATACCAGATATAAAAGCCAATTAGGGTTTCATTTCTTCAATTATTGGTCTTATATTTTCTCTCTGTATCCTTTGTTCATCGTCTTGTTCATCTGTTTCGTAGTTGATCTAGTGTTGGATCTGATCCAGTGTTGGATCTTGTATTGTGGTTGATTCTTTCTATGATCAACTGATATTCTTATTAGTTGATCCTGTATATTGTATTTGTTGATATAGATCTCACATAAGTAAGATCTAGGGTTTCGGTTGGGTATTTTTGGTTTGGGTTAAATCAATAAAAGTTTTGTCACTTGTTTTGTCGTTATTTCTTGTGTTCTGGTTGATTTTGTGACAACCCGGACTTTCAAGATTGCACTACTCGATTCCTTAATCTCTAGCTCGTATAATTACGTTTCGTGTCACGTATTGAAACCGAGTGTATGCTATGTTAATCATCTTGGATTGATTATAGGAGGTAGTACTTAGTATATGATGAAAGTTAGTATATGTTAGACGACGAGTAGGTCTGTTCAAAAAGCTCGCGGCTCGGAGCTCGCTCGAAACTCGCTCGGATTTAGCTCGGAAAAAGCTCGCTCGTTATGGCTCGGTTTAAAAGTGAGCCGAGCCGGCTCGGTAAGGAAGTGAGCCTAGCTCGGCTCGGCTCGTAACGAGCCGAGTTGGCTCAGTTTGGCTCGCTTTGTAGCTCGGCTCGGTTTAGCTCGGATCCTTTACTTATAATAAATTTTAATTTTATATACATTATAATATATTACAAAAAAACTTATTACTATTTACACATATATACGTTTGTAATTGAGATCTATAGCATATTTGAAGGTTGATTACCATACTAATGAACTAATATTGTATTTCATTGAAATTAAAACTTATTTTGCGTTGTTGAACTTGATTTTGGTTTGTAATATATTTGGTTGAACTTATTTTGAATATATTCTTTTAAAGTATTGAATAATATTTTAGCCTATTGAATTTTAAAAGGTATATATTAATGTTTTTTTTTTTTTAATAAAATCGAGCCAAACCAAGCTGAGCTGAGTCAGCTCGGTTTAAAACCAAGTCGAGCCCGAGCTTAAATTTTCAGCTCGGTTTCAAAAACGAGCCGAGCCGAGCCAGCTCGGTTTATAATCGAGCCGTGCTCGAGCTTGGCCTGGCTCTGCTCGGCTCGGCTCATGAACAACCCTAACGACGAGTTATAAAATCCAACCGCACTTTGACCCGAATCGCACACTGCTTATGTGGCCGCACACCCCTACCTCGCGGATGGCTTGGCCCAGGTTATGCGAGCCCAAACAAACCCAATCCATCATACACTTGCTTGTTTATGTGGTTCCCATAAGTGGGTAGTTATTCATAATTCTTGCAGCACACAAAATCACAAACCCTAATCCCCTCCCTCTCCTCACAACTCGACGGCAACCCTTCTCTCACACGAAGCTTCACTCTCGGCTCAAACAATTTCTCCAACACCTCACAATTCGGTTAGCATACATATCTTGTGTTACTCGAGTTCCTTTTGATTATGGGTGATTGTGTTTTTGTTTGTTTTGGTTCGAATGGACCGTCATGGAGAGTGTTTATGAATAGGTATTGTTTGATGGTAAGGATTTAGATAGTTGTTGATGACTGTTATGATATGATCATGCGAATATTTCGAGTATTAAGACCTGTTGATATTGATATATTGGTAATTAAAGGTTTGATGATTAGTGATGATAAATGTTTGCTGAATAACTATGATGCTTGGATTAGTTGGTTAATTATAATCATGTGTTGAGTGACTTGATGATTGATTATTGAAATCTTTAGGTTGCTTGATTTGATATAGATCTGGATGAAACTGTTAAGTGCATGATTGGGGTCATGGGTTATGAATGGGTAATGGGTTAATTGAATGAGGATAGGTGTATGTTGTTAACTACTGTTAATGTTAATCGATGTGTTGGGGTTTGGATAGATCATAGAATCTGCTAGTGATTATATTGTTGTTGAACGACTACAATCAAGGTTGTATGAACATGCATAAAAGCTGCTAAATTATGTTATTTGATCTGTGTGAAACGTGCCAAAATTTCTAACTGTTGTTACGAGATTAATGGGGAATCAAAGAAGGAAATCATGATTATCTGTTGAAGTGCAACGACGAAAGACTCCCCACGAAGAACCTGATTCTTCGTTGACTGACCTTTGACGAACAACTAGGGTTCTTCGTCATAATCATTTCTTGACAAAGTATGTGATGCAGTTTCGCGTGCGATCAAATGGCTCAATATTACTTGATTAATCAAAGACGATAAAATCATAAAAAATCAATTAAAAACTAATTAACAATAAACTCTAGACCCTAATTTATAGACTAGGAAATAAGAAAGATGTTAGGTCCAGAGTTTTACGCTTATCTTTATTACGTTTATTCATATTTATTTGGTTTAAATTATGTATTTGGCTTGGGCTAGGCCATGTGAGCCAATGGGGTAGAGGCTCCTATAAATAGTCATGTCTAGGTTATTGTAGTTAGAGCTCTCCCACATTTGTAATCATGTAGCCCCAATAGAGAACCTTGTACCCGACAATCCTAGGGATTGTGTGAAAGGTTCTCGAAGATCGTACCAGACAGTCCTTGAGACTGTGTGCGATCTAAGCAGCGGCACTGAGTTCGTTAATAAAATATTTCTTTTTGTTCTAAAAACAAAAAGAAATATTTTATTAACGAACTCAGTGCCGCTGCTTAGATCGCACACAGTCTCGAAGACTGTCTGGTACGATCTTCGAGAACCTTGCACACAATCCCTAGGATTGTCTGGTACAAGGTTTTCCTTTTGGGGATTACATGGTGACACTATTGGAGAGCTCTACCACTAATAATCTAATAAGACTATTTATAGGAGCATCTACCCCATTGGCCCACATGGCCTGGCCCAAGTGCCAATCTAAACCAAATAAACATAAATAAGCGTAATAAAGATAAGCGTAAAACTCTGGACCTAACAATCTCCCTCTAGTTTTATACTCTCTTTATTACGTTTATTTATGTTTATTTGGTTTAGATTGGGGCTTGGGCCAGGCCATGTGGGCCAATGGGGTAGATGCTCCTATTTATAGTCTTATTAGATTGTTAGTGGTAGAGCTTTCCCATTTTAGCAACAATGTAATCCCCAAAGGAGAACCTTGTACCCGACAATCCTAGGGATTGTGTGCAAGGTTCTCGAAGATCGTACCAGACAGTCCTTGAGACTGTGTGCGATCTAAGCAGCGATACTACGTTATGTAATGAAAAATTTCTTTTTGTTCATTCGGTTCGATCTTATATTCCGCGTTCGATTGAACCGTCGAGTGATATCACGGGTTTTTCGGGACTAACAAAAGATAAAATAGGAAATTTTAATTTTGAATAAATAAAAGATAATATTCTATTTTAACTTGTAGATGATCTTGCATTATACTCCCCGTCTTCAAAAAAAACTCGCCCTCGAGTTTTGCCTTTGGACCAAAGCCACCCGGATCGTAAGGAACATCAACCCGATTCCGCTTTATTATTATCATGGCACACTTAAACATATCAACGTTACTCGTCTTGCCTGAATTTGGACATATATCACCTGGGTCAAAAGGAGCATTGGGTCGTTTCTTGTCCACTAACAGTTTAACCTGCTCAAATAGTTCAGCTCTACCGAATTGAACTTTAGCATTAAAATCAGTATGCTTTTTAGAAATATTCACACTATGATCGCAGATCCCCTTAGATTTTGCAATAGCTATATTGTTGGGCTTCAATGGAGCTGTCTCCATGGTTTTTTTAATCTTTGAATCCCCATCAATTTGACTACCATAAATCTTAAACGGACTATATATCTCAGGCACACAAGTTAATTTTGAATTCTGAGAACTAGAATTTGGCCCATCACAATTTTGTAAACCCACATATTTTGCATCCATCTCATTTGACTTATCACGTATGGTATGCATGCCATCATTCATTCTGATTTGTTCCTCCTTATTTTTAGTTTGCATAAAATGACGGTTGATATCTTTTTGAAAAGGCCCCTTCATCATAATTTCAGAATTTAAAATTCCCCCACTATAAATAATATCTATATATTCTGCTAAAATTTCCCCACCAGAAATAATATCCATATCTTTAATGACATTCAAATCACCATCGTAAATATCTGTATAGCAAATATCCCAAAAATTTTCTACCACTTGATTATCTATTATATTTTGAAATTCAACATTAATGGGAGGTTTAGTCAAATCTCCTTTCAATTGAATTTTTGAAACTAATGGCTTCTCGCATGAATAACCATCACAAGTAGCAGATATTTTATCCGGGTTTTTTTCAACCACAACAAACCCATTAATCATCTCGTGAAGAAAAGACTTACAAGATTCATCATCCTCTATGTTCTCATCGTCATCACTTTCGTCCCAAACTACGGTACTTAAATCGAGTTCGTCATTCGTCAAACACTCTTGATAGATCGGCTCGAAGAACCGGGGGTGGGGATGGCATAAAGGATGCTCCTCTTCCTCGTTCACATCGTCCCGGATGATAGTTACCGATTCGGTTTCCTTAACGCGCATCTCCCGTCGTAACTCAAGATCTCGGACTCTTTGGCGGAGCCGTTTGATCTCTTCAAGATCTCGGACTCGTTGTCGGAGTATTTTGATCTTTAGATCCCGTGGATCGAGATAGACTCCATCGCTGCCTCGGTCGGCGGATCTACGAGTAGGAGGTCGATCTTCTCCACGAGCACGTGAATATAAAACACTCATGTCGTTGCCTCTGTCGGTGACTCTACGAGCAAACAAGTATTCACCTTCACGTCGAGCCATTTGAGAACCAAAGCTCTGATACCACCTGATGCAGTTTCGTGTGCGATCAAATGGCTCAAGATCACTTGATTAATCAAAGACGATAAAATCATAAAAAATCAATCAAAAACTAATTAACAATAAACTCTAGACCCTAATTTATAGACTAGGAAATAAGAAAGATAAAATAGGAAATTTTAATTTAGAATAAATAAAAGATAATATTCTATTTTAACTTGTAGATGATCCTGCATTATTTTAACTTGTAGATGATCCTGCATTAGTATGGTTCTTCGCCATGAGGGCATCCCACGAAGAACTGGTTCTTGGTGAAGATGCTGCAAGAGAGCAAAAAAACAGAACAGTTTAATCAGCAAACAAACTAATATGCATACTACACATAACGAACCGTCGTGTCGACTTAACGAAACCGAAATGAGTCGTGTTCACATAACATGCATCAACATAAGGTTTCGAATAGTTTATGATGTGTATGATGATGAATATTTATGTTTACAAAATTTTATTTGTGGCATGTTAATATTAATTGTGAATGAGGAACCTGATTTGGCTCGTGTGAGTAGCAAACTCACCTGTTAAGTGTTGTTATGTGACATGCACGTGAGATGAGGACTTGTATGAGATTTGAGTACTTGCTATGTGTTATACGGTGATCTTTGCGGTGAATGCAATCTATGAAAATACGTGATTTAATTGATTATGAAATTGATTTTATTGGTAACTACTGTTTGGAATGTGAACTTGTGTTATGAACGCGTATGAAATCTAAAAGTTTGCTATGTGTTACGTGACAATGGTATTACATGTGACTTGTTGAATACGTGATTTGGGTATGTGTTTACGAAACTGATCATCTTTGGTAACCACGGTAGGGTTTGGTTGACCAACTTGGAACGGGTAATGTAACGTAACATACCGAGCAATCTAAGGTGAGTTCACTTCTCTTGAGCATGCGTCCCGGTGGGTAGGACAATCAAACGGGTATTCCTGAGAGGAATAAATATTTTCTGGGTAAAAACTGGGATGTTGGATAATACACTCATTTCCTATCACCTTAAGTCCCATCTTCTACCGAATAGTCACCTGAGAGGTAATGGGGTATTAGTTGATAGCGCTATTAGGCTTGGCAACCTCACACCGTACCTGAGAGGACGTGCGTGAACTAATGACCTTAATCATGAAAAATGCTATGATAGGGGGCATTGGGAACGGGCAAAACAAACTGAAGCCATCTTGTACGGTATCGAGTTACTATCAACATTGTTTTTCGAAATTGTTATTAAACTGGACTAAACACTTGGCAACTAAACGTTTTTACAAAAACTGTGAACTCGCCAACGTTATGCTGATACACTTGTTTGCATGCTCGCAGGTTATAGATATGTGTGGATGTGGAACTTGCTGTCTGGGAAGTTGGAGTGGTCATGGGTCGAGACACATGGAAACACAAAACAAGTCTAATATCTTTCATACACTTGGTTTACGAAATACATAACTAATGATTTATGCTTCCGCTGAAAACGTTGAGTTATACTTTATGTAATGTAACACTTTATCTTAATGAATGAAAGTTTTTATTTAAAATTTTGTATGAGTTCAATGTGATTGGTGGCTAGATCCTGGTACGTCACACGCATCGCGGGGGTCTCCGCTTGGGGTATTTTTTGGGGTGTGACAGATTTCATACCCTATTACAACGAGAGAATGGAATGGACGAGGTAATGCCATAATGGAATGGACGAGGGAATGCAGTGTATCATTACCATTCCATGTCTTGTTTGGTAAGTAAGAAAAACGAAGGAATAAAATCATGTGTGAATGGAATAAATTATTATTATGTATTGTTTGGTAGGCAAGAAAAACGAAGGAATAAAATCAACGATGAGTGGTGGTGGTCAGTGGTAGTGATTGTGGGTGGTTTGGTTATAGGTGGCAGTGGTGGGTGGTGGCGGAGGTAGCGATGGGTGGCGGTGCTTGTGGTGTTAATGGTGGTGGTGGGTGGCGGCTGTAACCCCCTGCATCCCTAAACTTTAGACTTTTGGAAAGTTTAGTCCCTGGACTTTGCCTATTGTCAATTTTGATCCCTGATCTATGTAGACATTAATACTTTCGGTACCTGGTGAATTCTATGCTAAATTCTATATACTTGGAATGCCTAAATTCTATATACTTGGAATGTCTAATTCTATATACTTGGAATGCCTAATTCTATATACTTAGAATGCCTAAATTCTATATACTTGGAATGTCTAATTCTATATACTTGGAATGTCTAATTCTATATGCATTGGTGCTTGACTCTTAAGGCTCGTGAAACTTGAGGCTTGGTTG
The DNA here is from genome assembly GCA_030545235.1 of Helianthus tuberosus. NCBI lineage: Eukaryota > Viridiplantae > Streptophyta > Magnoliopsida > Asterales > Asteraceae > Helianthus > Helianthus tuberosus. The sequence continues at coordinate 170,368,053 of CM060452.1, forward strand.
AACGAGGGACTGGAGTCTTGTCACTGGCGGAAACTATGAAACTTTGAAATCTTTTTGTGTTATTGCTATAATTTAGTTATACTATTACCCAATAATACGCAACGCTGAATCTAACTCGCAAATCGAATCGAAGACGTGAAACAGAAAGGATGGGATTGATCGAGTGGCAATCCGATCGGATGACCACCTGATCGGATGGCCACTCGATCGGACCACCATCGGATCCGTGCACACCTTCACCCTTCACACTTTCCCACACTATAAATAGGCCTGTCACATCAGTCCTTCACTGATGTGACAGCCTCACTCGACTAGACGCACGCACTCACATTTTCTTCGATTTCTCAGCAATTCCGGTACGTTTCACACTAGATTCTTATACTTTCTTGGTCTACACAACATTCTTTACGAGATTCTCCTTTGAAATCTCACTTTCCACTGTGAAATCTCTTAGATCTGAGTTCTTAAGGATGATGTCATCAATGGTGGTTTGTACAAACTACTATGTGATGTCAATCCTGATAGAATCTAGCTTAGATTTAAGGAATTTCATGCATTTTACACTAAATCTACACTAGATCTAAACTTTTAAGCAAAAAAACCAATGTTTATCTTCATCCTTTTCTTCAACTCTTCACGTTAAATGGTGGGATCCGGGCCTGAACGGACTGTAGACTCGGTCATTAGTCTGGAGTTGGTTTGGAAACGGATTATTACCAGAAAAGACGACCACAGTACGGATTCCGACATAAACTCGTTACGAACAGACGACCGAGTGGACTGGGGTGATTCCCACCCGATCGAGTCGGCTGAGCACTGAGGGGTTTACAGTTTTCGAAGTACGTACCACGTCATCATTTCTTTAGACAGAAACTTGGAGTTTTACAAAATTAAGAACGGGACAAGGCAACCCGATCGAGTGGCAACCCCATCGGATAGCCATCCGATCGAACAGCCACCCGATCGAGTGACACTTGCCCCTTAACTTTAAACATTTGAAACTTAGAAGGCATGATCGTTGAGTGGCAGCTCGATCAGATAGCCATCCGATCGAGCAGCCATCCAATCGAGGCAGCAATGAATCTTGAACTTGGATCGAGTGGCGACCCGATTGGATAGCCATCCGATCGGACAGCCATCCGTTTCCCTTCACACACTTTGTCAACCTTGGATCGAGTGGCAACCCGATCGGATAGCCATCCGATCGGGCAGCCATCTGTTCCTATCAAGCACAGGATATCTCAATCGACTGGCAATCCGACCGGATGGCCATCCGATCGGACAGCCATCCGATTTAGTGACTAATCCGACACTCATGCAATCTCGTTATTCTGCCCGACACTTATCTGCTGTAATCTAATCAGTCTAATTATAAAAGAGCTCCCTTTGATCCAATAACAGTTGAACTGTTAAGCAATCACTGTGAGTACACTCGATCCCTTTTTGCGTTAAACTTTGGGATGTAACATGTATTCTACTAAACTACGATACTTGAGACTTTTGCAAACTAAACTCTATCATACTTGTATGTGAACTTGTGATTCTTGTATTCTATTTTGTGCTATATGAACGTTTATTCCAGGGTGTGTAGTTCCGCCTTAACAATAGTAGCGCTATAGGAGATGCACCTCCCCATTATTCTCGGGGGTATTGTTAGGAGGATTCTAGTTTTCCTTGAGACTTGGGAAAACAACAAAGCATCGGGATACTTGGGCTATCACTTGTTAGACTGCGAACACTAGCATGGCTGAAACTATTTTGTTACACTACATAGGGATATGAGTTGTTTTATACTATTATGCTAACATTCAAACTTGTATACTCGTCGGTACATTTTTGTACTGGCCCTATTTTAATACATGTTGCAGGCTGATAGGATGCTGTGAGTCAAGAATTTGCTAGGATGCTGCTTAGAAACACATCTTAGTTAAAACTAGAAACTATTTGGATGTTTGTATTTGTTAAATTTGGATGTGTTAGACAAATCGCTATGAAATCTTGATTAATATCTATTGAAACTATTAGTGTTATGGATTCTCATGAGCAATCTGAACGCTTAGTGCTCACACCCAGATGTTTCCGCCATCTGTTGGGGTGTGACAGATTGGTATCAGAGCCATAACTATAGGGAATTAGGATAAGTAGGAATATTTCCCTTAGTCTACCGTATCTGCTTCCTAGCATCACATTTTCCTGTTAAACTTACATGCCTTTCCTAAGGCTGATACAATATACACTTGATACATCGGAAACACTGTTAATCGGTGTTTGTATTTTGCATGAGATTTACCCAGATCATCTGAAGACTAGGAGTGCGACTGGAATGTTTCAAGGCAGAGCATTGGAGTGGTGGACAAATGAGAGAAACATCCGTTCGAATGAAGAAGCCTATGCTCTTCAATGGGCTGAGGTGCGAGAATTAATGATGCTTGAATTCTGCCCTCCTCATGAACAACTAAAGCTTGAAGAAAAAGTTATGGCACTTGAAGCAAATTGGTGATGATAATCTGGCTTATACTACCTGCTTCAAGCAGCTCAGATTGATTGTTCCTCACTTAGTTTCTACTCCTAAGCGAATGATAACCAAGTATCTCAATGGTCTACCTCCTGCTATGCGTGATTCTATTGAAGCATGTGACAAGTGGCACTTTTCCGTACATTCCGTACAATAATTAGACAGTAATATGTGCTTTAATGACTGTGCATGATCTAGTTTACAAGACAAATAAATTTCTGATTACTGTTATATACATACAATGGCATTTCATGTTGCAAGACTTTTATCATTACTACATGCAACACGATATAGTTCTATTAATGCACAGAACAGAATTGGCACAATTATCAGACAAACTAGAAGCACTGACGGGAGTTCAGTACTTAGATAGACATGATGTTAAGACACAAAATAAGCCCTAGGACCAGGGTTACACTAGTATAGTGTGTAGGAAAGTAGAGATTACAAAACTGTCTTCCTAGTGATGACATAGGTGCCGGAAAGTGCCAGAAGCACACTAAAACTGCAAAATTCTGCAGAAAATAAACAAATTCAGCAATTTTCAGCAATTTAATATCTAAATATAATGCAGAAAAATAGTTTAATGGTCCAGAATACTTTCCTAAGTGTCGGGAACCGAAACTGTCATAAAATACATCATAAAGCACACTAAACTGCGCAAATTAGCACTTTAACGAACAGTAACGAAACGAACAACCGGACAATACCCGAAACATCAAATTCTTACTAGAAGCATTGTTTTAGTATTACAAAGCTAGTTATGGTCACCGAACTTCATATTACATCTCATAAACATTAAATATCTAAAATACCTAACTACCACCATTACTTTCCAACTAAATCAAGTAACTAACCATTAGAAGTTACACTTTACCCCCCCCCCCCCCCATGTTGGACGGTTAGGGGACATGGGTCCCACCCTTGATTTTCTTGTTATATTTTATAAGATTATGTTAGGGAATATACCCACAATTATGCCATATGCTATTGGAAGTTTTTATAAAAACCTAAGGACTAAACACTATATTCACTTCATCACCCTCAAGCTTCATCCTCTTCTTTCCCTCCCCCATTGTTCACGGCCCAAACCCCCTCCCATACAACCTTCATTTTCAATCAATCTCCAACTAATCCATGGTGATCTAGAGGTGTAAGAAGCTAAGTTAGGAAGCTTAGAGGCCTTGGAGATTGAAGGACCTTCACCATTTGTTTTTTTCCACTCTATTTCTTCTCTTGATCATCCCTAGCCTTGAGCTAGTGGTAAGAACATTGATCTTTCTATTTTACATCTATTTCATGTGGTTAAAAGATGTTACATAATGATAATCTTGAAGATCATGAAGAAACATAAGAATAAACATGAACATAAAGCTCTAAAACATGAAGATCAAGTTGTTCTAAGTGTATGTAGTATACTTGAATGTTGATTTCTTGTGTTTATAATGTTGATCATCATAAGAACCTTGCTAGATGATGATTAAACACATGATCTAGCAAGTGTAAGGATAGATCTTGAGAAATTTGTAATGATCATCCTTTATGTAAATCATGAACTTGAAAATAAACTTGTTTTAGTGTATGATGATTATTTCTACAAGTTATAAGTCTTGAAAATAAAAGATTTCAAGAATAATATTTTCAAGGAACTAAAGTTTATTACAAGATTTAACATGATCATGGTGTTTAAAGGAAGTAAACATGTTTTAAGTGTTAAATCAAAGCTAGAAACATTTTGTTAACAAGAAAAATACAAGAAGAAATATTTTTAGAAAATCTTCATACAAGTTGTGAAGAACTATAATCTTCAAGAATGAGTTTCATAAACCATAAACTATGTTTTTAAGGGTAACTTAACCCACTAAATAGCATACTAAGTTACTACGACTTTCTACAAAATTTCAAGTTCATGTCAAAGTGTAAATTGCGTATTTAAAGCATATGGTAAGTCTTGTTTATGTTGTGGATGATTGATGATGATTTTAAAAGAAAATGATATGCTTTGAAAAGCATGGAAACCTCCATTTTTAGGGGAAACTATGGCAAAATTTTTTCTAAAAATTAAACACTTAGAAAAAATATTTCCAAATAAATATTTACAAGTATATTTCAAACCATAAATCCTTACATAAACTTTGCCATAATTTTTGTTACAAAAATTATAAATATTGGAGGTTGGTTTTTATAAATAAAAGTGACTAAATATGTATGTAGGAAATATATTTTTAGAAGTCACCATGTGTGTGATTGTTTGTATACTTTGTGTGTTAGTTATATTATTTTAGGACATGAAATAATATAACACATCAAAATACCAAGAATTACAATCCAAAATATTACCAAAATCCCAAAGAATAAATATACCCATTTACACAAAAATATTGGTGAAACCGAACAAGGAATATAACTCACAAAAATATTCCGGAATTTATTCACAAAGCATGTTTTGGTAAACAATATTTTGGACACCAAGGAAATGAAAATATAATTTTTACAATTACTACAAGAATATGTCATATTTTTTACAAAGGAAAAATATATTATTTTTTGGCAAGAATGCATATATATTTTTCTTGAAATTTTTAGAAGATATATTATTTTTAAGAAATATATATTTTCTTACACAAACACTAAATACAATATTTTTGAAGTAAATGATATATTTTCTCGAATAATATGAAATATATCATTTTTGGAGAAAAAAAAATGAGTTTATATATATATATTTTCCAAGCTAGACATGAAAATATATCATTTTTGAAACTTATGAGTGAATACAAGTATTTTTGCCATAAGAAAAATTATAAATAATTTTTCTAAATAATATTTATTACAATATATATTTTGGAAATATATATTGGTGAATTTTTATTAAAGATAATATTCCGAAAAAATTAATACGAAATTAAGTATAAAGAATACTTAACAATTACAAGAAAATACGTATTCTCATACGTATAAATACACTCCGGAATACGACCCCAATACATGGCAAAAATATACGAGTATAAGAATACAAATACAAATACACCCATCCTTGGGAAGGATATACATGTATAAATACTTGAAAAGTAACAAGTTAAATTATATTGTTTTAACAATTATTGCAAAAGTTAATAAATATAATTTAAGTTAAAATATTTATTATTTTAACAAATAATTATATAACGGGGAATAATATTAAGGACACAAAGAAACGTAACTCAAAGACACAAATTAATACTAAGTCAAGGCACGACACGCCCGTCTAATAGACCGTAGTACGTTGTAGGTAGTCGTGCACACTAGTAGCCGCGTGAGTTGCGTCGGATTGAAGAACGCAAACTTGTGAGTTCATGTCCCCCTTTTCTCTTATCTGTTTTTGGTTTTATAACTCTCGGGGTGGAATACATGTTACGAAGGTTTAAACGGTATGAATTGACTATGAAATGAACTATTAGATCATGTGAGCATAGATTAAATTTGAAATGCCATTAATTCTTAATTAGGGACGAAGGTTAGATCTAACAGGTACGGCCGAACCCCACTCATGGTACTTATGTGACCACTTGAGTGGTTCGGTTTCCCAGTCGAGGTAAATCGACAATAGTCAAGGTGAATTGACATGGTCAAGGTAAATCAACAATAGTCAAGGTGAATTGACATGGTCAAGGTAAATTGACATGGTCAAGGTAAATTGACATAGTCGAATGGGAATTCGACATAGTCGAGGGAATCGACGAGGGTATAAGCCTACTCATTTCGAGTGCTCCCTATGTCTTCACATGTTTTAATGTCCTTGCAAAACTTTAATTTGATTTGTTCATAAATGCTTTCATACCTGTTTTCAAAGGAGTTTCTCAAAGGTTTACAAGGTTTTCAGTACTCATACAAAACGCATGAACTCGCTCAACTTTTGTTGATATTTTCCAAAATTACATGTATTTCAGGTAACAAGTTGGATCTTGGGCGCTGGTGTTATTTCTAGAAGTAAATTCCAAGTTTAGATGTCATCCACTTTCGTCGATTTGTAACTTAGTCGAAGTTTGTGGTTAAGACTTAAATAAATGATGCTTGTAATACTTTAAACTTAATGAATGGATGAACATTGTTTTGATCATATAGTTGTTTATTATGATTGAATGCAATGGTATTAAACAAGTCACACATCATACGCTTCCGTAAAAGTCAGGGTGTGACAAAGCAGCTCAACTCAGGAATATTGAGGAAGTCTATCGTTTGGCAGCCAGTCTCAACAACAATCGTGTTCGTGATAAGCAGTTTGCTAACCCTGCTCCCTCCAGGTCTGTACATCAAGTTACCCAGCAACCAAGTGGCAGTAGGAACAAGAGGCGAAAGTCTCAGGGTTCAGGATGCAATGCTATTGCTCCTACTGTGAATCCTGCTGCTAAGCCTGCTCCTGCTGCTACCGTTCAGAACACTGTTGCCCCTGAAGTGAAGAAGCAGTCAAGGCCGGCTCAACCAATTCGGAGGCCTAAAGCAAACTGTGAAATTGGGGCCCTTTTCGAATTTAATTATAAGTCATCCCACCCATTTTACTACCCATGTAAAATGTCATATACCCTCAAAGCAATCAGTTATAACATTTAGGAATAGATTCAGTAAGTGTGTGAATTTGCATTTCCAAAAAAAGTACGAGATTAATTACCATGAAATAAGAAAAGGCTCTGGCAGATTATTGAACACATTGATGATCAGATTATCATTTGTTACAGAATATATTTCCGGTCCGTGAATTGTCCGTTGATCAAGATTCCCTGTGAAAAAAAACATCATATTCATAAACAAAAATACTAAATTTAATAAAACCTTATAATTCTCGTTTCTTGTATCAACAATTTGTATAAATGTATGAATTATACCTGTTGACGAATGCCCATTGGATATATGTCTCCATATGTTACATTCCATGTAAAGAACCGATACGGGTCTTCAGTGTTAACAATCGCGACAAGACAGAAAACCGCACACGAATACAGTGACAATAAACATACTCCGTTATGTCTAATGCATTTTAGGAACTGAAATAAAGAGAATACCAAACTACAAATCATGGAGATTGTAGTATCATCTGTTAGAGTTTCTTACAACAAGATCTACTATCAATTTGTGATTGCCAACTATTGAACACATCAAGAATTGTAGATTAGAAAATCAAATAGTAGTAATGAAAATCGAAAGAAAGAAAACTTACCGGTATTAATAAAGCTTTTTCGATCGCAGAAATAACAATCACTTACCTTCGATCAGATGTGCGTATTACCCAAAAAAAGTATTCACTTGATGACGATTGATCTTCCCCAGTCGTTTCACGACTTCTAATTTCCTTCCCGCTTATATTTTGAGACCTAATTTTCTATTGGTTCCCTCCTCCTCCAGGCTCCAATACCTAAATCTCATACCCAGATGCCTACAAAAAGCCCAAATCGGAGGCCCTTCACAAGTGGTGGCCCAAAGCTAGGGCTTGAGTTCACTCCCTATAAGGCCGGCCCTGGAAGCAGTACACTGGGTCTTACCCCAAGTGCACCACTTGTAATTTTCATCATCCTGTTGCTTCTGCATGTCGTTTGTGCACCAACTGCAATCGCTATGGTCACACGACTCCCTATTGTTAGTCCCGAAAAACCCGTGATATCACTCTACGGTTCGATCGAATGCGGAAAGTAAGATCAAACCGACAAGAACAAAAAGAAATATTTTATTAACGAACTCAGTGCCGCTGCTTAGATCGCACACAGTCTCAAGGACTGTCTGGTACGATCTTCAAGAACCTTGCACACAATCCCTAGGATTGTCGGGTACAAGGTTCTCTATTGGGGCTACATGATTACAAATGTGGGAGAGCTCTAACTACAATAACCTAGACATGACTATTTATAGGAGCCTCTACCCCATTGGCCCACATGGCCTAGCCCAAGCCAAATACATAATTTAAACCAAATAAATATGAATAAACGTAATAAAGATAAGCGTAAAACTCTGGACCTAACAATCTCCCCCTAGTTTTATGCTCTCTTTATTACGGTTTAGACGATCTTCGATGAGACACAAGTATCTTGGATGTCAGACGATGTCGGATGAAAAATGGTGTAGCTCGGACTAGGTCTCGGATAAGTTGAAGTGTGTCTCGAATGATGTCTGATTATGTGTCGGATGAATGGCGGCGGTCTCGGATGAAAATGGATACGAAGAAGTTGATCTCGGATGATAGCGGATGATGATCTCGAACGATAAAGATGTATGATCTCGGATTATATTTCAAATCCGAGATGAAATACAAATTTACTAACAAGAACACACGGATTCAAAGTGATCCGTCTGGTATTCAAGTCGCACAAAAACAAGTTTGCACCGGAACCAATAGGAACTTCATAGAAACTTAAACCCATACCTATTGCTAGTGTGTCCTCATTTTGTCGGTCCATCTTCCATAAATCTTCCGGTCCAAGTAGACACAGCCCAAACTTAATAAAAAAAATTCATTTATTCCCTTCTACGAAATATCAACAAACGTTACCTCCTTTGGGCCTTGGCTTGAACAGCCGGCTTCATAACAGGCCCAAAGCGAGGCCTGGTAAATACCCATCATGCCTTAGCCCAGACAAAAAAAATTTCCAACTGCTGTTGATTTCGTGAGTGGCCCATGATTTCTAAAATCAACTAATACCCAATAAAGTGAGGCACAACTATGTTTTAAGCTGATGAAGAAACATTCAAAAATCACTGAAGCAAAAACAAAGTTGTCACCAATATGCATGTGGGCCAAGGGAATGTGTCCAATCTAGCGACAACATCAGCAAACATAAATCCACATGTCATGCAAATAGCTCCTCCCATCTAAAAAAATACTTACGCCATAAATAAAGTCACCAGGCTTTTTTTTTTTTTTATCCATTACCTCAAGTGGGCTTAGGGAATAAATAGACAATGATCCAATGATGATTAACCAATCATTAGGCCCATCCTTCAACCTAGCCCATGCAAAAGCTTAAACCAAACCTTAGCTGCAACCTTTTACAGCCGACAACAACATGCCAATTGCTGCAATCTTGACCGTTGACATCATGTGCAGCCGCCAGTCCCACAGAATGTTGCACATATCTTAGTGGCCATTGATCATTCCCATCTGACGGTGCAAAATTAATAGGGTTTTTTTGCAATACCTGATGTGACAACCTTTGCAGCCGTCAAGGAACATTCCATCTGACATCATTATTATCCATTTCGGATCTGCTTCATCAGCAGACATCATCGATATTTCATTCGAAACAGTCCGAAATTGACACCATAATCATATCTTCATTCTCTTTTCATCCGAGATCATCAATCATCAAACAACATCACCTTCATCATCTTCTCCGGTTTCCGATGACCACCACCTGCAACTGTTTCATCACCGGCGGCCATCACCTTTCCGTCTTCATCATCGTCACTTACTGTCGGATCTTCGACCTCTGACAACCTGATCATCTTCTTCATCTACCACACTCATCGTTCCTTCATCATCGTCTACGTCACCTTCATAATCACCGCCGTCCTTCGTTATTCTCCGGAGATCCAATCTTAAAGTTTTTTCAGATGGCGGCTGAAAGATCTACAATCACACACTCAGCAGTTGGATGAACAAAAAACATCATCAGATCTTAAAGTTTTTCAGATCTGTTGATGAACACCAGATTCCACGAACCGGGAGGTCTTCGTCATTTACGAACACACCTCCCCGACACTGTGCAACGCGTCTTCTTGTTCTTCGAGCGATATCAAAACCGAGCCTTTGAAAGACTTTAATGGCTCTGATACCACTTGTTAGTCCCGAACAACCCGTGACATCACTCGACGGTTCAATCAAATGCGGAAAGTAAGATCAAACCGAGCGAACAAAAAGAAAGATTTTCATTGAATAACATAGTGTCGCTGCTTAGATCGCACACAGTCTCAAGAACAGTCTGGTACGATCTTCGAGAAATATTTCATTAAAAAACTTAGTGCCGCCACCATGTCTTTTTTTTAGATGAAGGAATCTCCCTCTAGTTTTATGCTCTCTTTATTACGTTTATTTATGTTTATTTGGTTTAGATTGGCACTTGGGCTTGGGCCAGGCCATGTAGGCCAATGGGGTAGATGCTCCTGTAAATAGTCTTATTAGATTATTTGTAGTAGAGCTCTCCATTGTAATGATGAAGGTCGCCGGTGATGAAACAGATGCAGGTGGGGGTCGTCGGAAGCCGGAGAAGATGACCGTTGAAGGTGACGGTAACGGATGACGATTGAAAGCGACGATGAGGGTGTTCGGTGATCGACGGTGTTGCGGTGGAAGGAGAACAGAGGTGAAGCAATGATGTTGAAAATATGAACGATGAATATTAGAGATGTTGTTGATTGCTGTTTGAAGTTGATCTCGGATGAAGGTTAAGTATCACGGATTGAATAATGAAGATCTCGGATGTGAAGTTTAGAAGTCTAAAATGATTTATTTGAATGTTAATATGATGATGATTGCTGATGTTGTCTGCTGAAGATGATGATGAATGTTGAATGCTTGAAGATGATGATGTCACTTCATCATCAGCAAAAGAATTTTGAGGAAAGTTGTTGGCGGCTGCACATGATCTCACATCAAAATCATCAAAAAGACCTAAGAAATGTGAGCCATTGGATGATGGGTTGATCAACGATTAAAAATAAAAAGGGGAAAAGGAATGTTTGGATTTCAGCGCCAAATGTGTGCATAATTCTATGGGGCCAACAGTGGAGCCGGACACCTTTGCAACTGGACCGAACAATATTGGCCCACTAAACATGAGCCCAGGTTTGTATAATAGTAAATCTGGTAATGAGAGTCCAATTGTTGTGAGAGTAGGATTTGTCTATAGCAACTACATCTGGACAAATTAAACTTGGGCTTCAAAATGATGGAACTAGAATGCTGAACGATATGGATCAGAATATCATTCGAGATCATTCTTCAGCATCTGACACATGATTTTCACTCGAGATACGTTCATGTTCATTGTTGGACCACTAAAAGGAGAAGGCCCAAGGTTGGAGATCGTCTAAACCGTAATAAAGAGAGCATAAAACTAGGGGGAGATTGTTAGGTCCAGAGTTTTACGCTTATCTTTATTATACTCATTTGTATATTATTTGGTTTAGATTAGGTCTTGGGCTTGGGCTAGGCCATGTGGGCCAATGGGGTAGAGGCTCCTATATATAGTCATGCTTAGATTATTGTAGCAGAGCTCTCCATTTTAGCAAAAATGTAATCCCTAAAGGAGAACCTTGTACCCGACAATCCTAGAGATTGTGTGCAAGGTTCTCGAAGATCGTACCAGACAGTCCTTAAGACTGTGTGCGATCTAAGCAGCGACACTAAGTTTTGTATTGAAATATTTCTTTTTGTTCTTGTCGGTTTGATCTTACTTTCCGCATTCGATCGAACCGTAGAGTGATATCACGGGTTTTTCGGGACTAACACCTATTATCGTCAAGCTAACCCAGCTCAACAACCTCAGCAAGCACCAGCTCAGGCAGCCTTACCAGCTCTCCCAGCTCCTCCGCAGAATCCAAAGTCAGTCAATGTTGTTCGTGCATGTTACAAGTGTGGAGATACTACTCACCTCCGTAACCAGTGTCCTCAGCTGAACCAGGACCAGCAGCCAGCCGCTCGTGGACGAGCGTTCAATCTTAATGCCAACTAAGCTCGTAACGACAATGACGTCATTAATGATACGTTTCTTGTGAATAACCTTTATGCTTCGATTCTATTTGATACTGGTGCCGATAGAAGTTTTGTGTCCGTGGAATTTGAATCTTTGCTAAACTGTGCACGCTCTATGTTACCTAAGTCGTTTTCAGTGGAAATTACCAATGGGAAGTCTATTCTAGTTGATTCTATTCTCCGTGGTTGTTCTTTGATTCTTAACGACCACGTGTTTGCTATTGATCTAATACCCATGCAATTGGGTAGTTTTGATGTCATTATCGGTATGGATTGGTTGCGTAAGAACCATACCGAGATTACGTGTCGCGAGAAGTTTGTTCGTTTACCTCTACCGTCTGGTGATATCTTGCATGTCTATGGAGACCGACCTTCGAAAGGACTAAGGCTGATGTCATGCACATAAGCGAGCAGGTGCTTACGTAAATAGAACCTTGCTTTCTTGGCCCACATGGTGGAACAAAAGAGCAAGGGGAAGAACATAAGCGATGTTCCAGTGGTGTGTGATTTCCCCGATGTCTTTCCTGAAGATCTACCTGGTCTTCCACCTCCTAGAACCGTCGATTTTCGTATTGATCTCATACCTGGTGCGACTCCTGTCGCCAAGGCCCCGTATCGTCTTGCACCTTCCGAGATGTAAGAGTTGTCTAGTCAGCTTCAAGAACTACTCGACAAGAGATTTATTCGTCCAAGTACCTCCCCGTGGGGTGCTCCGGTGCTATTCGTCAAGAAGAAAGATGGTTCGTTCCGTATGTGTATCGACTACCGTGAACTTAATAAGCTTACCATTAAGAATCGTTATCCACTTCCCCGTATTGATGATCTATTTGACCAACTACAAGGCGCGTCATGTTTCTCGAAAATCGATCTTCGTTCGGGCTATCATCAGCTTCGAGTTCTCGAAGATGATGTACCCAAAACCGCACTTCGTACTCGTTATGGACACTACGAGTTTGTGGTCATGCCTTTTGGATTGACCAACGCACCCGCTGTGTTCATGGATCTCAGGAATCGTGTTTGTAAGCCCTATTTGGATCGTTTTGTGATAGTCTTCATTGATGATATCCTAATTTATTCTAAAACTAAAGCTGATCATGCTCGACATTTACGCTTGATGCTTGAACTTTTACATGGTGAACGCCTGTATGCTAAATTTTCTAAGTGTGAATTCTGGATTAATGAAGTACAACTCCTTGGTCACGTCGTTATTAAGCAAGGTATTCATGTTGACCCGTCTAAAATCGAAGCTGTGAGGAATTGGAGTACGCCTAAATATGCATCTGAGATTCGTTCCTTCTTAGGATTGGCGGGCTATTACCGCCGATTTATCTCTGATTTCTCTAAGATCGTTGTCCCTCTCACCTCATTGACTCAGAAAGAGAGACCTTTTGTTTGGGGTCCCGAATAAGAGGAATCTTTTCAAACTCTTAAGACTTTATTGTGTAATGCCCCTGTTCTTACTCTCCCTGATGGGAATGATGATTTCGTGGTATATTGCGATGCCTCGAACCGTGGCTTGGGCTGTGTGCTCATGCAGCGAGACAAGGTTATTGCTTATGCCTCCCGTCAACTCAAGGTGCATGAGAAAAACTATACTACTCATGATCTGGAGCTCAGTGCAGTGGTATTTGCGTTAAAGATATGGCGACACTACATGTATGGTACTAAGTGCGTGGTTTTCACTGACCTTAGGAGTCTTCAACACATCTTTGACCAAAAGGAATTGAACATGCGACAGAGACGTTGGGTAGAATTGCTTAACGACTCCGACTGCGAAATTCACTATCATCCTGGCAAGGCGAATGTAGTGGCCGATGCCCTTAGTCGTAAATCCAAGGCGCTAAGATTAACCAACTTGAAACCAAACCTAATGGACTCCAATACTATCTAAATCGCATCTGGCTACCGGATCGCGATAATCTCCGTGAGCTCGTTATGAAGGAGGCTCAGAAATTCCATTACTCCATTCATCTGGGCGCTGATAAGATGTACAATGATTTGCGTACAACTTATTGGTGGCCAGGCATGAAAAGGGACATTGCCGTATATGTTTCTAAATGCCTCACTTGTACGAAAGTTAAGGCTAAACATCAGCGTCCCTCAGGACTCTTAGAACAACCCGAAATCCTAGTTTGGAAGTGGGATAGCATCGCTATGGACTTTATTACCAAACTACCTCGAACACCTTTTGGTCATGATAGTATCTGGGTGATAATTGATCGTTTGACCAAATCAGCCCACTTTCTTCCTATTCGTGAAGATTATAAAGTGGAGAAACTTGCTCGAATATATACTGATGAGATTATATGCCGTCATGGCATACCTCTTGACATAAACTCGGACCGTGATGGTTGTTTTACTTCACGTCTTTGGCAAACCTTCCAATCCGCTATGGGTACTCATTTGAATCTTAGCACGGCCTTTCATCCTCAAACGGATGGGCAGACCGAGCGTACTATTCAAACCCTAGAGGATATGCTCCGTTCTTGTGTCATCGACTTTAGTGGTAACTGGGATGTACATTTATCATTGATTGAGTTCTCGTACAACAACAGCTATCATTCCAGTATTCAGATGGCTCCTTTCGAAGCTTTGTATGGCCGCAAGTGCCGATCTCCTCTCAGCTGGCATGAGATTGGTGACAAGCAGTTTACGGTCCCTGAAATAATTCAAGAGACAACGGATAAGATTCTTCAGATCCGCGATAACTTGATCAAGGCTAGGAGTAGACAAAAGAGTTATGCTGATAATAGGCGTAAGCCTCTGGAATTTGATGTTGGTGACCGAGTTCTTCTCAAGGTATCTCCCTGGAAGGGAGTAGTTCATTTTGGTAAGAAAGGAAAGCTCGCTCCTCGCTATGTGGGTCCTTTCAAGATACTCGAAAGGATTGGCAAGGTAGCATACAGACTCGACCTGCCACAAGAGCTAAACAATGTGAATCCAGTGTTCCACGTATCCAATCTACGTAAATGCCTAGCCAACGAGGAACTGCAGGTTCCCCTTGAAGACTTGCAAATAAACAAAGCAGTACACTTCATGGAGAAACCGGTCGAAATCATGGATCAAGGAGTCAAGCGATTGAGGCGTAGCAAAATTCCCATTGTCAAGGTTCGATGGGAAGGAAAGCGTGGCACCGAATTCACTTGGGAATTGAAAAGTGAGACGAAGGCCAAGTATCCGCAGCTCTTCGAGCAGTCTTCCTCTAAGATTTCGGGGACGAAATCTCCTAAAGGAGGGGAGACTGTAACGCCCTGCGTCCCTAAACTTTAGACTTTTGGCAAGTTTAGTCCCTGGACTTTGCCTATTGTCAATTTTGATCCCTGGTCTATGTAGACATTAATACTTCGGTACCTGGTGAATTCTATGCTAAATTCTATATACTTGGAATGCCTAAATCTATATACTTGGAATGTCTAATTCTATATACTTGGAATGCCTAATTCTATATACTTGGAATGACTAAATTCTATATACTTGGAATGTCTAATTCTATATACTTGGAATGTCTAATTCTATATGCTTGGAATGTCTAATTCTATATGCTTGGAATGTCTAAATCTATATGCAATGGTGCTTGACTCTTGAGGCTCGTGAAACTTGAGGCTTGGTTGAACGAGGGACTGGAGTCTTGTCACTGGCGGAAACTATGAAACTTTGAAATCTTTTTGTGTTATTGCTATAATTTAGTTATACTATTACCCAAAAATACGCAACGCTTAATCTAACTCGCAATTCGAATCGAAGACGTGAAACAGAAAGGATGGGATTGACTGAGTGGCAATCTGATCGGATGACCACCCGATCGGATAGCCACCCGATCGGATGACCACCCGATCGGATGGCCACTCGATCGGACCACCATCCGATCTGTGCACACCTTCACCCTTCACACTTTCCCACACTATAAATAGGCCTGTCACATCATTCCTTCACTGATGTGACGGCCTCACTCGACCAGACGCACGTACTCACCTTTTCTTCGATTTCTCAGCAATTCCGGTACGTTTCACACTAGATTCTTGTACTTTCTTGATCTACACAACATTCTTTACGAGATTCTCCTTTGAAATCTCACTTTCCACCGTGAAATCTCTTATATCTGAGTTCTTAAGGATGATGTCATCAATGGTGGTTTGTACAAACTACTATGTGATGTCAATCCTGATAGAATCTAGCTTAGATTTAAGGAATTTCATGCATTTTACACTAAATCTACACTAGATCTAAACTTTTAAGCTAAAAACCAATGTTTATCTTCATCCTTTTCTTCAACTCTTCACTTTAAATGGTGGGATCCGGGCCTGAACGGACTGTAGACTCGGTCATTAGTCTGGAGTTGGTTTGGAAACGGATTATTACCAGAAAAGACGACCACAGTACGGATTCCGACATCGTTACGAACAGACGACCGAGCGGACTGGGGTGATTCCCACCCGATCGAGTCAGCTGAGCACTGAGGGGTTTACAGTTGTCGAAGTACGTACCACGTCGTCATTGGTTTAGACAGAAACTTGGAGTTTTCCAAAATTAAGAACGGGACAAGGCAACCCGATCGGATAGCCATCCGATCGAACAGCCACCCGATCGAGTGACACTTGCCCCTTAACTTTAAACATTTGAAACTTAGAAGGCATGATCGTCGAGTGGCAGCTCGATCGGATAGCCATCCGATCGAGCAGCCATCCGATCGAAGCAGCAATGAACCTTGAACTTGGATCGAGTGGCTACCCGATCGGATAGCAATCCGATCGGACAACCATCTGTTTCCCTTCACACACTTTGTCAACCTTGGATTGAGTGGCAACCCAATCGGGCAGCCATCAGTTCCTATCACGCACAGGATATCTCAATCGACTGGCAATCCAACCGGAGGGCCATCCGATCGGACAACCATCCGATTTAGTGACTAATCCGACACTCATGCAATCTCGTTATTCTGCCCGACACTTATCTGCTGTAATCTAATCAGGCTAATTATAAAAGAGCCCCCTTTGATCCGATAACAGTTGAACTGTTAAGCAATCACTGTGAGTATACTCGATCCCTTTTTCCGTTAAACTTTGGGACGTAACATGTATTCTACTAAACTACGATACTTGAGACTTTTACAAACTAAACTCTATCCTACTTGTATGTGAACTTGTGATTCTTGTATTCTATTTTGTGCTATGTGAACGCTTAATCCAGGGTGTGTAGTTCCGCCATAACAATAGTAGCGCTATAGGAGATGCACCTCCCCATTATTCTCGGGGGTATTGTTAGGAGGATTCTAGTTTTCCTTGAGACTTGGGAAAACAACAAAGCATCGGGATACTTGGGCTATCACTTGTTGGACTGCGAACACTAGCATGGCTGAAACTATTTTGGTACACTACATATGGATATGAGTTGTTTTATACTATTATGCTTGTGACAACTGGCCCAAACCGGTAATTTCCGTACACATTAATTATTGCTTAATGACTGCAATTATGAGTTTAATTGTCAGCAATGTCTGAACACATGAGTAAACAAGTGAATTCATGCATGTTGTATACTACAAAATATTGCTTTATGCATAAACGAGAGCGTTGCGTCAAAAATAATAGTAAACTCACCGGTAAGACACACTGTGTCGACTGAACTGCAGAAAGCAGTCAGACAATAAAATTGGAACCTAGGTGTAGGTCCGACAGCAAGAATGCATTAAAACCCAAGAGTACATACAAGGGTTTAATATATATGCAATACGAAAGCAAATATAAGCACTAAAAAGCACCCGAAACGCACTTTAAGTGCAGAATTTATAAAATTCAGCAATAAATCAGCATTAGACATATAAATATTGTGCAAAAATGTCGTTTTATTATCCAGAATATTTCCCTAAGTGTTGGGAATTGAAAGAGTACAAGAAAGGTACTTAAACGACACTAAAAAGTGTAATTTAGCGCTTTAACGAATCGGTATGTAACCGAACGACCGGACTTTACCCGGAACATGAAAATATTATTATTTTCACTATTTATATTTTTCTGAGCCAGTTAGGGTCCCTGATTACCCTAACACCCGCCATAACGCATAACATACAAGTAACTAAGTTTAATACTTAACACTTGACTAACTTAACGTAGTTAACCTAACTAACCTACTTGAAATCGGACTAGGACCCCCCCCCCCCCATCCTAACCGGCCTAACTATGGGGGAACATGCTTAGTACTTGGTTTATTATTTAAATCACCATTGTCCCATATCTAAACAACACTAAATCCAATGGTTAATCACTCAATCTTTGCCTATAAGTTCATGTAATTGCACTAAGATCATTCACTTCACCACAACCCAAACTCAAACTCTCTCCCTCTCTTATTCACTTTCGGCCGAGACCCCCACCCACCCTCATCATACTTTCGGTTCTTGATCATCACATTCCATCATCATACAAGTGTTAGAGGTCACGTATTAGGAAGCTTGGAGCAAGCGGAACACGAAGGACCTCATTCTCTAGCTTTTATCCACGCCATTTCCGTCAAGATCCTTCCCTAGCCTTGAGCTAGAGGTATAACACTTAGAACTCGTATTTAAACTATTCTAAAGTGGTTAAAAGGATTTTTATCGGATAAAACTCGTTAACATACAAGATGATGCTTTAAAGTCTACCTAAAACACTAAAAATGGTGGTTAATAGCACATAAGTTGTGTAAATGATGTAGTATTCGAAATGTATGATTATTGAGACCCGATCTATGTTGTGGTAGCTCGGATCATCGATTAACCCGGTGTAGTCATGTTCTTGAATCATGACACAAAGCTATTTTAGAAGTAACAAGGGTTAAAAGGTGAAACTCTACCACACATGAAACATGAACTTGTGTAAAAGTATTTTTACTTGCAAAATAGTGTTTAAAACTAGCCGATCTATGTATCTACAAGTGGTATTTTCAAAAGACCAAGCATCAAAAGAAATCACATGTTCTAAACCGGATCTTACACAAACAAAAGTGGTTTTTGTGAACAAACAAGTGTGTGGACACTTGTGTAACAAAGGTTTAAACAAAGAAATAATTTTCGTAAAAACCGACTAGAAGTTGTGAAACTTCATATTCGTTAAAAATAAAGTTTTTAAGAAATTAAACTTATTTTTAACAATAACAAGACTTACTAAATGTGCTAGCAAGTTACTACACATTTTTGTAAATATTCAAGTTCATGAAATGGAGAAACTAGTGATTATTGCTGATGAGTATTGTTGATAATTGTTGTTGATGATTGATAATGATTTAAAAGAAAATAAACACACGTTTTGAAAACGTGGGAAACCTCCATTTTTAGGGGAAACTCTGTCAAAATTTTTATAAATTTTGACACTTAGAAAAAATATAAGTTTTTGAGAAACTTATTCCCTAAAAATGTATTTAAAAGTATTACCAAGGTTTCCCTAATTTTTGGTGATGAGAAATGGTGATTTTTCAAGAATAAAAATGGATATTAAGTATATATTTTTGAAAGAAAAATATATATTATTTGATCACCAACTTTTGTGCTAAGTGTATATAGTATGTGTTATACGTGCTAGTGTATTAAGACTTAAAAATACACTAATTACTCATGAGGAGTAGAAATATAAAAATACACATACAACATACAAAATACATAATTCGGGTGCAAAGTGCAAAACACAAAAGACTTATATTTATTTTTGGAGAAAATAATATAAGTAAGATACGTAGTTAAAAATATAAGAATATTTTTAACACAAGAATATATACAAAAGAGAGTGACTGTACTTGTGCGACGCAAGTCTAGTGACTAACGTTAAGAAAACGCGTATAGGTTACGACGTTAATTAAGCAAATCCGGTGGAGTTTACGACGCTAGGAACGCAAAGTTGTGAGTTCATGCTCCCCCTTTTCTTTAACTGTTTTCAGTTTTTATAACTTCGGGGGTGAAATACATGTACAAAAGTACAATATTTATAAATGGTATGATATAAATACAAGAAGTACACTTGGTGAGAACGAGAACCAAGTGTGATGAAATATAAGAATATGAGAAGCGCACTTGGTGAGAACGAGAACCAAGTATGAGGCGCTATGAGAAATGATAACAAGAAACGCGCTTGGTGAGAACGAGAACCAAGTAGGATGCGTTATGAGAAATAGTGTCACGAATAGGGTACAGAAGCACCATTAATCAACGTAAACATTCAGACCGCAGAACAAAAGGTTAGATCTAACGGGTGCCTGGCAGCCACACTCCCGGTCGGGGCGAGAACCGAGGAGTGCTTTTGTGTCTCAGAATATACCAATTAAATGCCTTAGGTTTGGTGACTTCCTATGACGTGCCACATGTTAATGGCTTTGCAACCCATTAACAATCTGATATTTACAGAAATACTGTATTTACATAAAATTCATACCATACTAAAATTGATATATAACTTGAAGTACGTGGGGTACTCAAGAAGATTGAATTATACTTGAAGTACGTGGGGTACTCAAGAAAATGAGAATTATACTTGAGTACGTGGGGTACTCAAGAAGAAATTGAATTATACATGTGTATGTGGTGTACACATGAAACTGAATTTATATATGAAAACTTGAATTACTCACAAACTATGTTTTCATACAAAGTATACAAACATGAAATACAAAACTGCATGAATTCACACCAACATTATGTTGACGTTTTTCCAAAAACTCACATGTATTTCAGGTAACTAGGATGGATGTGCGCGTGGTCTTGCTTATGCTCGTGGATGTCGCTTGTTTATCTTTAAATAAAGTCGTGACTTTTAAGACAATATGTTATCTAGTGTTGTAAACACTTGACATATGTTTTTGGTAATGTAATATTTGAAGTTATTTTTGAGCATGTAGTATGTTTACTCTTCGTATGCAATGAGAACCTTTCATGATCACACCTCGTGCTTCCGCCGTAGAAAGGGGTGTGACAGATTGGTATCAGAGCTACGATTGTAGTGAACCAGGATTCCTTCTCGAGTCTAGTCTACAATCTCTAGGATCCATTCACGAAAACAATTTTCAAAGATTTTTCATTGCATAAAACGTCCCGCGACATCCACTACCTGAAACTGTCTACATGAGTCTAGAAAAGACACTACGAGACTTAGAGTGCACTTGAGTAGCACTTGTCGTTGACTAGAAATTACTTGCAATTATGTGTGATAATTAGCATGTACTAGAAGTAGAATGTCACAAGTATATGTGACTTTACCTGAAAGCAATGGCCTACCTGAAGGAAGAAATACGAGGATGAAACAAACTGTGCGGACTGTGCAAGGAGTTACGTAATTATGGATGCATACATAATTATGGAATTCAGTGCACAGAAACCACAGCAAGTCTTGTCACGTATAGATTCCCTCAGAGCAAGCCTACTAAGTACTCTGCTAGAGTAATAATTGTTTGATGTCACTTATGTGGTATATATACCTGTGAATATATATGATACTACTGTCCAGTGTGACGATATCAAACAAATGATTAACCCTGTTGTGTTATGTTCTGTCAGAACATAGCACCCAGGAAAGCTGTGAATGCTCGCAATGACGATCAACCTCCTCCTCCCCTACTGCCAAGAACTGCTGAGGAGCTGAACGCCCTACTGGAAGAAAGGATCTCCGCTGCTATCGCCCAGTACGAGGCGAACCGAACTCAAGACAGTGGAGGACCAAGCAACGCTAGGCGTAATGGGAATGGAGATTCGTCTGGAGGCAATGCAGCTCAAGGTAACCTTAAGACACTGTGCTAAGCATGAGGAAATTTATGAACGGTCCTTGTTTCATTATTTCTTCGATTGCTCACATGTGAATTGGTTGAATCAATTCCAGGCTGCACTTTCAAGCAGTTCCTCGACTGCAAGCCGATGAACTATGATGGCACAGGAGGTGCAGTAGCATTTGTGCGCTGGACGGAGAAGACTGAAGCTACTTTCTGCATGAGCAAGTGTACCGCGGATCAACAAGTCACTTTTGCTACTGGGTTATTCGTTGATGAAGCTCTGACTTGGTGGAACCTGCAAGCCCAAACTTTGGGTGATGACGCCGCTTATGGCCTCACTTGGGAGGAACTGAAGGAAAGAATGAGAGAGAAGTACTGCTCTCGTGCGGAACTCCAAAGGCTGGAAACAGAGTTCTGGCACCTGACTATGGAAGGTGCTGACATCAATGGTTACACTCGAAGGTTCCATGATCTGTCAAGAGTACTTCCATACATGGTGACTCCTGAATTTAAGCGTGTGGAACGCTACATTTGGGGACTGGCCTCAGAGTTTCGTGGCATGGTGACGTCGGCCAAACCACAAACAATCACCGAGGCTGTAACTCTGGCTGTCAGCCTTACTGAAGATTGTGTTCGTATGAAGAAGCTATCACTGAACCCAACAGAGAAGACCGAGACACATGCTGAGTGTATTCGAATCTGAACCAAGCAACTCGTAACAACAAAGGTTTCAACAACAAGAAGCGTGACGCTAACCCGTCTCAGGAGACGAAAACCCATGCAACCAAAGCATACCAAGGCTCCATGCCTAGATGCCAAAAATGTAAGTATCATCATGATGGAGCTTGTCGCATTCCAAGGTGCGACAAATGTGGTAAATTGGGTCATCAAACAGAAGACTGTTGGGGAAAAGGAAAGAACCGAAATGGGAACGGTGCTGGTAACAAGAATGGCAACGGGAAAGGGCAAGGATGCTTCAAGTGTGGAAGCAATGATCATTTCATGAAGAACTGCCCAGAGCGGAACAACGCTCCGGCTCGAGCATTTGTGATTGGAGCAAGAGACGCACGCGAGGACCCTAACGTGGCCACCGGTACGTTTCTCATTAACAATCACTTTGCATCCATATTATTCGACACTGGCGCCGATTATAGCTTCATGTCTGTGGAATTTAAACGCATACTCGGAATAGAATCTAGTAGATTAGAAATTCCTTATTCCATAGAACTAGCCAATGGTAAACTTGTTGAAACGGGCGAAGTTGTCAAAGGCTGCACATTAGAACTTGGCAAACGAAATTTTAGCATCGACCTCCTACCTATTCAATTGGGTAGCTTCGATGTAGTAGTCGGGATGGACTGGTTGTCCAAGAACAAAGCTGAAGTCATTTGCCATGAGAAAATCATTCGCATCCCTTTAGCGAATGGTGAAACTCTCATCGTGCATGGAGAAAAACGAAACGCGCCTCTTCGAATCATCAGTTGTATGAAGGCACAAAAGTGCTTAAGGAAAGGATGTGTTGCTTTCCTAGCACACGTTATAGACAAGAAAGCTGAGGAGCCGAAACTCGAAGACATTCCTGTGGTGAAGGAATTTCCTGATGTGTTCCCTGAAGATCTGCCAGGACTACCTCCGCAACGACAAGTCGAATTCCGTATAGACTTGGTTCCAGGAGCTGCTCCTGTAGCCAAGGCACCCTATCGACTTGCACCATCCGAAATGCAAGAATTATCTACACAACTTCAGGAGTTGTTGGATAAAGGATTCATAAGGCCAAGCTTCTCACCCTGGGGAGCTCCAGTATTGTTCGTGAAGAAGAAGGATGGAACACTGCGGATGTGTATCGATTACAGGGAACTGTACAAGCTCACTATCAAGAATCGGTATCCACTACCGAGGATTGATGACTTGTTTGATCAACTGCAAGGATCAAGCTACTATTCCAAGATCGACCTTCGATCTGGATACCATCAGCTGAGAATCCAAGATGAAAGCGTGCCAAAGACTGCATTCAGAACGCGCTATGGGCACTACGAATTTCTTGTGATGCCATTTGGGCTGACGAATGCACCAGCGGTCTTTATGGATCTAATGAACCGCGTATGCAAACCATATCTCGATAAATTCATGATTGTATTTATCGATGATATCCTGATTTACTCGCGAACGAAAGAAGAGCACGAGCAACATCTCAGAACCATCTTGGAATTACTGAAGAAAGAGAAGCTTTATGTAAAGTTCTCGAAATGCGAATTCTGGATTCGCGAAGTACAATTTCTTGGTCACGTGGTGAATGAGAAGTGCATTCATGTAGACCCGTCCAAGATAGAAGCGATAAAGAATTGGGAAGCTCCCAAGACCCCAACTGAAGTTCGACAATTTTTGGGCTTAGCGGGCTATTATCGGCGATTCATCGAGAATTTCTCAAAGATAGCTCAACCGCTAACGACCCTTACCCAAAAAGACAAGAAATACGACTGGGGTCACAAACAAGAAGAAGCCTTCCAGTTACTTAAAAACAAGCTATGCGATGCACCAATACTATCATTACCCGAAGGCACTGAAGACTTCGTGGTATACTGCAACGCCTCACGACAAGGCTTGGGTTGCGTGCTCATGCAACGCCAAAAAGTCATCGCTTATGCTTCAAGACAACTGAAGGTTCACGAGAGAAATTATACCACTCACGACCTGGAGCTGGGTGCAGTGGTATTCGCCTTGAAGATTTGGCGACATTATTTATATGGTACTCGATGTACAATCTTCACATATCACAAAAGCTTGCAACACATATTTGATCAGAAGGAATTGAATATGCGCTAGCGACGTTGGGTCGAGCTGCTGAATGATTATGACTGTGAGATTAAGTACCATCCTGGAAAGGCGAACGTTGTAGCAGACGCGTTGAGCCGAAAAGAAAGGGTTAAGACCCTAAGGGTTCGAGCACTGGAAATGACGATTCGAACGAACCTCACGGCACGCATTCGAGATGCACAACAAGAAGCTCTTAAAGAAGAGAACCGTAAAGCTGAATACCTACGGGGTATGCTGAAATACATGGTGCCAAACGAAGAGGGAGCCTTACACTTTAAGAAGCGTATTTGGGTTCCACTCTATGGTGGCATACGAGAAGTCATCCTTAATGAAGCCCACAAATCGAGATATTCGATCCACCCAGGATCGGACAAAATGTATCAAGACTTGAAGGAGTACTATTTGTGGCCGAGACTCAAAAGCGACGTTGCTGTCTATGTTGGAAAATGCCTAACCTGTGCTAAGGTTAAGGCAGAATATCAGAAACCGTCCGGCCTACTACAACAACCAGAGATTCCCGTGTGGAAGTGGGAACAAATCTCGATGGACTTCATAACGAAATTACCCAGGACCCCGAGAGGGCACGATATGATATGGGTAATAGTTGATCGATTGACGAAGTCTGCGCATTTCCTACCAATCCGAGAGAAGGATAGCACTGGAAAGCTGGCAGAGATATACTTAAGAGAAATTGTGGCACGTCATGGAGTGCCAATCTCAATCATTTCAGACAGAGATGGACGCTTTGTCTCAAGAATCTGGCAATCATTTCAGGAAGCCTTTGGATCTCAGTTAGATCTAAGCACGGCATTCCATCCGCAAACAGACGGCCAGAGCGAACGGACTATACAAACGTTAGAAGATATGCTTCGCGCATGTGTCATGGATCTAGGCGGCAGCTGGGATACTCATCTACCTTTAGTTGAGTTTTCCTACAATAACAGTTATCATACGAGCATAAAAGCCGCGCCGTTCGAAGCTCTGTATGGCCGCAAATGCCGATCGCCCTTATGTTGGGCAGACGCTGGAGATAAACGTATGGTTGGTCCTGAACTTGTACAAGAGACAACCGACAAGATTGCGCAGATCCGAGAGCGCATTAGGGCGGCTCGAGAGCGACAAAAGAGCTACGCTGATCCAAATAGAAAATCGGTAGATTTCAAGGTGGGAGACAAAGTGTTGTTAAAAGTCTCACCATGGAAGGGCGTAGTCAGGTTTGGAAAGCGTGGAAAGCTGAATCCACGATACATCGGACCATTCAGAATTTTGAAGAGAATTGGTACCGTGGCATACAAGTTGGAGTTACCGGAAGAACTTAATGGGGTACATGATACGTTTCATGTATCCAACCTGAAGAAGAGTCCAACACAAGAAAACGTGACCATCCCGATGGATGAAGTGCATATTGATGAAGCCCTCCGATTTACAGAGCAACCCGTTGAGGTTACTGACTGGAAAGTCAACAAGACCAGGAGGAGCAGTGTGAAGCTTGTCAAAGTACGTTGGAGCTCTAAGCACGGACCCGAGTACACATGGGAACGTGAAGACCAGTTCAAGAAAAAGTACCCCCACCTATTCAAGAAGACTCCAGCGAGAGTGAGTTCAGTCTGAATTTCGGGACGAAATTCTTTTAACGGGGGGAGACTGTGACAACTGGCCCAAACCGGTAATTTCCGTACACATTAATTATTGCTTAATGACTGCAATTATGAGTTTAATTGTCAGCAATGTCTGAACACATGAGTAAACAAGTGAATTCATGCATGTTGTATACTACAAAATATTGCTTTATGCATAAACGAGAGCGTTGCGTCAAAAATAATAGTAAACTCACCGGTAAGACACACTGTGTCGACTGAACTGCAGAAAGCAGTCAGACAATAAAATTGGAACCTAGGTGTAGGTCCGACAGCAAGAATGCATTAAAACCCAAGAGTACATACAAGGGTTTAATATATATGCAATACGAAAGCAAATATAAGCACTAAAAAGCACCCGAAACGCACTTTAAGTGCAGAATTTATAAAATTCAGCAATAAATCAGCATTAGACATATAAATATTGTGCAAAAATGTCGTTTTATTATCCAGAATATTTCCCTAAGTGTTGGGAATTGAAAGAGTACAAGAAAGGTACTTAAACGACACTAAAAAGTGTAATTTAGCGCTTTAACGAATCGGTATGTAACCGAACGACCGGACTTTACCCGGAACATGAAAATATTATTATTTTCACTATTTATATTTTTCTGAGCCAGTTAGGGTCCCTGATTACCCTAACACCCGCCATAACGCATAACATACAAGTAACTAAGTTTAATACTTAACACTTGACTAACTTAACGTAGTTACCCTAACTAACCTACTTGAAATCGGACTAGGACCCCCCCCCCCCATCCTAACCGGCCTAACTATGGGGGAACATGCTTAGTACTTGGTTTATTATTTAAATCACCATTGTCCCATATCTAAACAACACTAAATCCAATGGTTAATCACTCAATCTTTGCCTATAAGTTCATGTAATTGCACTAAGATCATTCACTTCACCACAACCCAAACTCAAACTCTCTCCCTCTCTTATTCACTTTCGGCCGAGACCCCCACCCACCCTCATCATACTTTCGGTTCTTGATCATCACATTCCATCATCATACAAGTGTTAGAGGTCACGTATTAGGAAGCTTGGAGCAAGCGGAACACGAAGGACCTCATTCTCTAGCTTTTATCCACGCCATTTCCGTCAAGATCCTTCCCTAGCCTTGAGCTAGAGGTATAACACTTAGAACTCGTATTTAAACTATTCTAAAGTGGTTAAAAGGATTTTTATCGGATAAAACTCGTTAACATACAAGATGATGCTTTAAAGTCTACCTAAAACACTAAAAATGGTGGTTAATAGCACATAAGTTGTGTAAATGATGTAGTATTCGAAATGTATGATTATTGAGACCCGATCTATGTTGTGGTAGCTCGGATCATCGATTAACCCGGTGTAGTCATGTTCTTGAATCATGACACAAAGCTATTTTAGAAGTAACAAGGGTTAAAAGGTGAAACTCTACCACACATGAAACATGAACTTGTGTAAAAGTATTTTTACTTGCAAAATAGTGTTTAAAACTAGCCGATCTATGTATCTACAAGTGGTATTTTCAAAAGACCAAGCATCAAAAGAAATCACATGTTCTAAACCGGATCTTACACAAACAAAAGTGGTTTTTGTGAACAAACAAGTGTGTGGACACTTGTGTAACAAAGGTTTAAACAAAGAAATAATTTTCGTAAAAACCGACTAGAAGTTGTGAAACTTCATATTCGTTAAAAATAAAGTTTTTAAGAAATTAAACTTATTTTTAACAATAACAAGACTTACTAAATGTGCTAGCAAGTTACTACACATTTTTGTAAATATTCAAGTTCATGAAATGGAGAAACTAGTGATTATTGCTGATGAGTATTGTTGATAATTGTTGTTGATGATTGATAATGATTTAAAAGAAAATAAACACACGTTTTGAAAACGTGGGAAACCTCCATTTTTAGGGGAAACTCTGTCAAAATTTTTATAAATTTTGACACTTAGAAAAAATATAAGTTTTTGAGAAACTTATTCCCTAAAAATGTATTTAAAAGTATTACCAAGGTTTCCCTAATTTTTGGTGATGAGAAATGGTGATTTTTCAAGAATAAAAATGGATATTAAGTATATATTTTTGAAAGAAAAATATATATTATTTGATCACCAACTTTTGTGCTAAGTGTATATAGTATGTGTTATACGTGCTAGTGTATTAAGACTTAAAAATACACTAATTACTCATGAGGAGTAGAAATATAAAAATACACATACAACATACAAAATACATAATTCGGGTGCAAAGTGCAAAACACAAAAGACTTATATTTATTTTTGGAGAAAATAATATAAGTAAGATACGTAGTTAAAAATATAAGAATATTTTTAACACAAGAATATATACAAAAGAGAGTGACTGTACTTGTGCGACGCAAGTCTAGTGACTAACGTTAAGAAAACGCGTATAGGTTACGACGTTAATTAAGCAAATCCGGTGGAGTTTACGACGCTAGGAACGCAAAGTTGTGAGTTCATGCTCCCCCTTTTCTTTAACTGTTTTCAGTTTTTATAACTTCGGGGGTGAAATACATGTACAAAAGTACAATATTTATAAATGGTATGATATAAATACAAGAAGTACACTTGGTGAGAACGAGAACCAAGTGTGATGAAATATAAGAATATGAGAAGCGCACTTGGTGAGAACGAGAACCAAGTATGAGGCGCTATGAGAAATGATAACAAGAAACGCGCTTGGTGAGAACGAGAACCAAGTAGGATGCGTTATGAGAAATAGTGTCACGAATAGGGTACAGAAGCACCATTAATCAACGTAAACATTCAGACCGCAGAACAAAAGGTTAGATCTAACGGGTGCCTGGCAGCCACACTCCCGGTCGGGGCGAGAACCGAGGAGTGCTTTTGTGTCTCAGAATATACCAATTAAATGCCTTAGGTTTGGTGACTTCCTATGACGTGCCACATGTTAATGGCTTTGCAACCCATTAACAATCTGATATTTACAGAAATACTGTATTTACATAAAATTCATACCATACTAAAATTGATATATAACTTGAAGTACGTGGGGTACTCAAGAAGATTGAATTATACTTGAAGTACGTGGGGTACTCAAGAAAATGAGAATTATACTTGAGTACGTGGGGTACTCAAGAAGAAATTGAATTATACATGTGTATGTGGTGTACACATGAAACTGAATTTATATATGAAAACTTGAATTACTCACAAACTATGTTTTCATACAAAGTATACAAACATGAAATACAAAACTGCATGAATTCACACCAACATTATGTTGACGTTTTTCCAAAAACTCACATGTATTTCAGGTAACTAGGATGGATGTGCGCGTGGTCTTGCTTATGCTCGTGGATGTCGCTTGTTTATCTTTAAATAAAGTCGTGACTTTTAAGACAATATGTTATCTAGTGTTGTAAACACTTGACATATGTTTTTGGTAATGTAATATTTGAAGTTATTTTTGAGCATGTAGTATGTTTACTCTTCGTATGCAATGAGAACCTTTCATGATCACACCTCGTGCTTCCGCCGTAGAAAGGGGTGTGACAATGCTAATATTCAAACTTGTATACTCCCCGGTACATTTTTGTACTGGCCCTATTTTAATACATGTTGAAGGCTGATAGGATGCTGTGAGTCAAGAATTTGCTAGGATGCTGCTTAGAAACACATCTTAGTTAAAACTAGAAACTTGAAACTATTTGGATGTTTGTATTTATTAAATTTGGATGTTAGATGTGTTAGATAAATCGCTAAGAAATCTTGATTAATATCTATTGAAACTATTAGTGTTATGGATTCTCATGAGCAATCTGAACGCTTAGTGCTCGCACCCCGATGTTTCCACCATCGGTTGGGGTGTGACAGCGGCGACGGCGGAGGTGGTGGCTGTCGGGGTGGCAGCGGAGGCGGTGACGGGTTGCGGGTGGAGGCTGCAATGGCGTCGGTGGTGGGTGGTGGTGGTGGGTGGTTGCGAAGGTGGAGGGTTGTGGTGTTGTTGATGAATGGTGTAAGAGGGGATGAAATGAAAAAAAAAACATGGGGGTGGATGAAATGATTTCGAGGGAATAGAATGCCCTAGGCCGGAGGGTGTGGGGGCGCCACCCCCGCCAGCTCACCATGTATAGCGCCCCGGGGCGCTATCCCACCACACCCTCGAATTTAAATAGGAGTGCCATGGGTTGGGCTCCATCATGGTAACGAGCTTCAAACGCGTTGAATGAGGTGGCTTGGTCAAATGTGACCGTTTGGCAACGTTCGAAAATAAAAAAATAAAAAAAAAAAACTATTTTTTATTCAAATATAAATATAAACCTATCCCAAACTAAATAACACACCAATCACAACTAAAACACACACCAATCACAACTAAAACACACACCAATCACAACTAAAAAATGTCTTCGAGCTCCTCATCCGACGGTGTTCTTGACGATATGGTTCTCACAATTACGCAGGAGGCGATTAATTGTTTGCGACAAGAAGCCGAATCATCTACATCGGGTAGAGCGTTTTGTGGAGAAAGTTATGATGAAAGTAACCAACCGACGGACCCAATACTAACATACGCTGAGAAAGAAGTTATCCAAGCGAAGATACGGGCCAGGCACACACACCATAACCTTCGAGCCAATATGACCATGCACCTATGGTTTTATCGTGAACAAGGAGGAGTCGACGAAGACGACGAGTTATAAATTATTAGTTACAAATTTTCTAGTTATATTTTTTAATGACTTTGTAGTCTTTTTATTTTTTTAATGAAATTATGTTTTTTTTTTAATTTTCTAGTTATTAAAATTGCCATTTAATTTAAAAAAATAAATATTTAAATAAATAAATAATTAGGTAATCATGACGGGGGCTTCATCCACGCCCTGTAAATTAAAGGGGGGCATGATAAAGCCCCCAGGCTGACATGGCTCCTACGTGGCGCTTAGGTGGACGGATAAAGCCCCTAGGGGGCTCCAACCACACCCTTCATCCTTATGAAATGGGTGATTCCATTCAATTGACCAACTAAACACCTTTTTCTTCATTCCCTCATAATGATCTATTCTATTCCGCTTCTCATTCCTGCATACCAATAACCTCTTTTCACAATTTATGTATTTAGAACTGGATAACCCACTCCGAGTGGTAGGATCAGAAACAACCTCTTTTCACACTTTTTTATTCTTGTCACTCCCTCTTTTGCAACCTTACGTTCTATACAAGCTCTTTTCTCTTGAGGGTGAGCATCAAATAGGAAGTTTATTTTGGATAGGAAGGATAGGAAGCAATAGGATTATGATATGGGGCAACATTTAAAATAAAGAGGAAGGGTATTTTAGTCAATTTTACCTAATCTTCTCCATTCTTCTTCTCTCTGTAACTTCAAAACCCACCATTTTCAAAACCCACCATTTTCAACATTTTCTTCACTTTCTATCTCAATAATCACTACATTATAGTGCGATTTTCGTCACCAATCAATGATTCAAACACCCAATCAACGTGTTCTTCAACTTTTTTGAAGAAACCCAGTGTAATTTCATACAGTATCTCATTTTTCCCCGTGATTTTGAAGCGAATGGTTCGTTCGACTCGATCGCTGATAAGTGTTTCTAACATTCAAATTTCGTCAATCGGTGAAGAAATCTGAAGATATCGGCTTCGATCTATGTAAGACAATTTTTAAGTGTTTTCTGGCCATTGCGTTTTAGGTAAAACACATTTTTATGTGTATTCAGTCCATTGCGTTTTAGAAAGTACACTTTCTTTTGTGTTTTTAGGCCATTGCGTTTTAGAAATAAGACATTTTTAAGTGTTTTCTAGCTATTGCGTTTTAGAAATAAGACATTTATTTGTGTTTTTGTTGCATTGTGTTTTAGGTAAAACACATTTTTATGTGTTTTCAGTCCATTGCGTTTTAGAAAGTACACTTTCTTTTATGTTTTTAGGCCATTGCGTTTTAGAAATAAGACATTTTAAGTGTTTCTGGCCATTGCGTTTTAAAAATAAGACATTTCTTTGTGTTTTTAGTGCATTGCGTTTTAGAAAAAGTAATTTTTTACGTTTCTTTTTTCATTGCGTTTTACGCAACTGGGTTTTTTTCCATTGCGTTTTACGCAACTGGGTTTTCGAAAAAAAAAATCGTAAATATAGCAATAGTATACTCGTTTTAAAGATAAAAAAACGTTTGTTTTTTTTGGTGCAATTTTTATAAAAAAAAATGTCGTATGAAAAAGTTATTAGCGTTTAAAGAATGGGGGGAATTGGAGGAGAGAGAAACTATTGTTCTGGATTGACTAGAATACCCTTTCGGAATCCCACGCGCCTCTTTTGCTGTCTTCAATTTCACTCATTTCATCTTAGCCCTTAATTAAATCTATTGATGGTCAAGATTATTTCCTAGCATTCATAGCCAAAAAAAACTTTCTATTATATCCTAACCTTTTCTCTCGATTAAGGTGTTTGCATAAATTTATTCTCTGACGACACAACCTCGTTTATGCTTGACTACAAACTTACCCCTTAATTAGCTTTTTACCATACGTATTTATCCCTTAATTAGCTTTGTAACTCACCAACATATTTGCTCATCAAAATAACTTTATTCAACATTTTATTAGTAATCTATATCTCTAATAAAGCAAACCATTGGGGGACACATGTCACCCTCTGGTTGATGCCAACTAAGCAGACACATAGGCAATGATTTGGCAAATCTCAAATAATTGGACAAGTCGCATTGCTCTCGGATAGGGATTGAATTGGCTTCAATCATACGCTGTTTCATCTCTCTCTCCATTCTCACAAAATAACCCGAGAGATATCCTCCAAACCCTAATCGGCGATTCTTCATCTTAGTAACCTTAACCGGCGATTCATTTCCTCACTGTTTCAATCGATCGTTTGGGAAGAGGTACAATCATTCTCGAATACACAATAATCATCATCGACGATATTGTTTCGAACTATATGCAGTGAATCATCTACTGTTTTTTTATCATTCTATTGATCGAATGTTCTTCCTTTGCACACGTTTTCCTTTTGTTTGATTTACTATTTTTGATTTCATTGTTTTGTTTTAATCTCTGTTGGTTGGATTATGGTAGCCGATTGATGTTGATTTGGTTTACCGTTTGTTTGTTAGGGTTTGTAATCGCCGATTTTGAAGTTCGTCTATATATGTTTTGTGTATTAGGGTTTTTCAGTTTTATAGGTTGACTTTTGAATTCTGATCCTCAGATTACCAAGAGTTTATAATCTGTTAATCAGTAACCGTTTTGTATGTTTGAAATTTTATTCGATGCAGTTTGATGTCTTATTTTAGTGATTATGTTCTTGAAAAGTGTATAATCCTTGTATTGTTTTAATATATGTTTTTGTGTATTAGGGTCCTAATTACTGTTTTCATCTACTGTTATTGGTTTGTTAGCATCAGCTGTATTCAGTTTATTGATTATCTATGTTTGTTATTTACATGATTGCAATACTGAATAAGTTAAACCTTTTTTTGTTTGTGTTTGAAATCCTATTTGATGTTGATTTTGACAGCACCTTCCTGAAAATATTTCAGTAAGATGTATAGGTAGAAAATTGCTTGACTTATATGAAAATATATAAGATGTTCCCAGCCCTTAATAACTGATGCGTTTTCAGGCCATAATCTGCAAATATATGTTAATGCTTCACTTAATATACTTCAAAGTGTATATTGATGCATCTAACTACATGCACTGTTAATGTTTCATTTAAGATAGTTCAAAATATATATTGATGAATGTATGTACATTATGGTTTTTCATACTGGATTGTTAAATCTGTGATTTGATTGTTATACTAAACAGTCTATATTATGCCTCTTATTTGAACTGGTATCTTTTAAATGTTTTATTACGGTTGTTTATTGATCGTAAGGAAAACTCAAATTTATGTTGTCATTTACTGTTCATACGTTGAAAACCGATATGGTTTACGGATTCGCTGCCTGTGTATGGAAGAATGACAAAAAATCATTGGCGAGTATTTATATTATAAGCATTTGATGCCAGAAATATTAGTTTTGTAATAAATCCTTTCTGAATACTGATCTTAAAATTAACATTAACGATTCCTACCTTTTTTTAACAGAAACTTCCGGCAGGTTATGGTGACTGGATTAAGACGTTTGCTTATCCAGAGAAGAATGCAGTCATTCGGACCCTCGATGGTAGGGTCTTCGAAGTCAAAGTTATGAACCTTGCAGGCGACTACTTTATTTACAACGGATGGTTGGATGTGGTCACGTCATTGAAGTTACCAGACAATTCGTGGGTTGTTTTCCAGTATGAAGAAGCTTTATCTTCTTTCCGGCTGTTCTATTTTTATCAAGACATTTCTCTTGCGCCTTCTAACTACTTCTACTACAAACCTGGAAATGATGTAAAAGTCCGAGACGACTGCATGGTACTTGAACATATACAGTTTTAAATTATTTTATCCTCGCATTCATACATTGTTTTGTATGTCATGTATACCATCGATCCTGATATATGGTTTTGTACTATGTGTAGTATGTGAACAGGTTGTTTGTTCATCACTCGATGCTGAATACCTGTCCTTCAGATCCTGTTGTGGTGCGTTCAGCTGGAAATCGTAAATGGGTTGTTCGGATGGATGTGTTAGACCATGAGCTTTACATTACCACCGGTTGGAGTCGAATTAAGAAGGAGATGTTGATAACGAATGATCATTTGTTGGTTTTTAAAATGGTTGATTTTAAGACGTTTGATTTGAGTGTTTTTAGCTGTAAGCCTGCCCTTCTAACTTTCCCACCTGAACTGTGTGTTACCAAAAAAGAACCAACTGATGAGTTAATTGAAGTGTCTGATGATGAAGTTCCTAATCCGGTTGTTGCACCTGGTATTGAACAGAGTGATGATGATGAAGTACCGGTTACTTTTGTTGTTGACAATCATTTTGTAAGTTTCTATTATTTACTTCTTCATACTATTAATGTAAAAATTTGTAGCGTGTTTAAGAAATTTTATTATAAATATTTGTATTATTATTTGTAGCGTCTGAAGAAGAAATGTAAAAATTTGTAGCGTGTTTTGTGCTACATTTTGAAGTTGATTTGAAGTTATTTATACTTTTATCACTTATATATTTAACAATATCATGATAATGTATGTGAAAACGAAATGACTAGGAATATAAACTGTCTCTTTGTTAGGTTATGGTAGAATTAAAACATTGAATATATTGATAAAAACTTGTAGATTTTATATGGTTTTAATAAACTTTTGAAATCAACGAAACAAATTTCTAACAAATGATTCTTTTTTAATATACTTGGCTAATTTCGGATGTTGTTTTTATTTTTTTTAATATAATGATTATTTATTTTTAAATTTGTAGATCTGCCTAAATATTTTGTTTGTTTTGAAAGTTGTCAAATGTCTCAACGAATCAAATGTTGGATTTAATTTTTTTAAGTAATTGAATTTTCTTTAAATATGTATATTAAATTGGTTTCTTAAATTAGACGTTTTAGTTTTTTTAAATGATAGTCCGTTTTATATAAATTTATAAAAAAATTGTTAAATTTTATTTACTTTTGGAAACTAAAAAAAAATTTCAAAAATTTTTATGGAAGTTTTTTCAAAACCGTTGTTGACCTTAAGTATTTTGACTTTAAACAATTATTTTTAAAACCATTAAAATCATGCCATATTTAATTAATCAATTAACTTTATTTAAAGAAAATTTGAAATTAACTCCAACAAATTACATAAGAATCCAACCATACAAAACATAATTTAAACTAAATCTTAAATTTTCATTATTAAAAAATCCAATGTAATGTACACCTATTTTTAAAATTAAAAAAAAAATAGTAAAGTAAAGTACAGTTTTATTAAAAATGTAAGTTATTGGTTGTATTTTGTTATTCTTTTGTCCACAAACCTAATTTCTTGGTTAGAATACAATTTCAGGTTACTTTTTAATTGTTAATTTGATGTATCTTTTGTGTTGATTGTTTTGTGTGGTGTTGTATTTATGTGTTGTTTGCATTCATTGCTTTAGAGTTTAGTTTTAGGATTGTTTTGAATAAAAGTTGCATATGTTTTTCTTTAGGTTTTGTATGTATAGATTGTTTTAAATAAATGACTATTGTTTACTTTTTTTTAGGTAACGAAATCATATATTTCCTCATATTTTTTAGATTTGTGGGTTTTTTAGAAATGTCAATCCATTTCTAAAAATACTTCTGCATAATTTCGGTAACAATTTTTTATAATAATAAACTGATTTTTCGACTTTACAAAAATAATTTACTAAAATTTGTATATATATTTACTTACTACATTCATTTGATTCAACTACTAAGCATTTTCTAACATCAATCATCTATATTCAGCACATATTTCATCGAAATGGATGAAAAAAATATTATTTTTTTAAACAATCTTGATTGGAAATCCAAGCTTTTTACCATCAAGGTCAAGGTCTTAAGACTTTGGATTCGTGTGAATCCAAAGAGAGAAGGAGAAACCCTTGGTATTGAAATGGTGGTAATGGATGAACAGGTTGGTTTGAATGTCATTTGCTGTTTAAGATGTACCTTAATTTTTATATTGGTGTTTATACTAACCACTTTTAATTTTTGTTTTTGATTTGGGGGCCAGGATGCATGCCACTGTTTGGAACAAGTTTATGAAAAAACATGAAATTTTGCTTAATGAAAATGAGTCTTATTACATTTATAAATCTCAACTTTCTGTCATTAAGTCAAATTTCAAACACTTTGACAAGGATCATGCTATTAGCTTAAACTTTGATACATCGGTTAAAAAGTGTGAGAATTTTGATGGAAGTGTATATGGTATTCGGTTAGCATCGTTTGAGTCCATTAAAGCCGGTGAAATCGATGTCAAGTATCGAGTTGGTTTGTACTTCATCATATATAACAACCACATCCGAAATTAAAAAATATATAAATATATATTATTTTTTTAATTATAGTTTTTTGTGCTGATTACATTTGTTTTTAATCAATTTTTTTTTCCAGATTTTATTGGATATGTAGATGAGTGGTCTGAACCAGAAGTGACCAAAACGAAGATGGGAAGAGATAGCAAATACATGAACTTGCATTTGCTGGATAAGGAGTCTGTTTATTAAATGCTAATTTAATTTCATTGAAATTTTTTTATGATATATTTTTTTACATGATATCCTCATATGTGTTTAATTTCTATTTATGTAGGGGTATCAAGTTAAACTGCACTTTATGGGATGAGTACTGCGATGAGATGTTTGGTTACATTCAGAGTCATAAAGAAGAAGTCCATGTTGTTCTGCTTGTGCAGTTTGGTAGTTTCAACAAGTATAAAGGTATTCACTGTTTATAAACTTTGTGGATTTTATATAAATTTTTATATGATTTACGAAATTGAATACCCTAATCTCTGATATTAATTTTTTTACACAGGGAAGACAACGCTATCTAATGCTTTCCATATAACAAGGTTGTTTATCAATGCTGACATAGAGGAGATTCGTTCATTCAGAACAAAGTAAATAGTTTATAAAATAATATGAACTACTTATTGATGTTGTTAACTTTTTTTTTCTTATATTATTGTAAACAGGTTTGTTGAGAAGATATGCAAAACATCCTCTAATGGTCAGAAATCAATTGGTTCATTTGGAAGCATCAGTCTTGCGGATGACTTTTTAGTCAAGCATCCGTTTTCCAATTTCCGTGATATTACGCTCTTGGATAATGTGTGTGTCTACTTTTTAATTTTTTAAATAAATACATTAAACAAAATTGTTTCACAAATTTATATGTATAACTCTATTTTCTTACATTTAATTTCAGCCTTGTGAGGTCATAGTTCTTGGTACGATCATTGGTGCGGATGATAAAGATGATTGGTACTACCTTGGTTGTGATGAGTGCAATCGGAAGGTGGAGACAACTTTGGTCATTGAGGAGGCTGAAGACGGTGCTGAGGAACCGAAGTTTAAACAGGTTTTAGTTTGCTCAAATCCTGAATGTCCTAAAGAGGTTGTGAGTGCCACACCGATGTAAGTAACTTATATTTTTTGTTATTTTATAAAAGTTTAAACAGGTTTTAGTTTGCTCAAATCCTGAATGTCCTAAAGAGGTTGTGAGTGCCACACCGATGTAAGTAACTTATATTTTTTTTTATTTTATAATATTTATGCTTATGTTATTCTACTTTACAAATGTAAATTGTATTTATTTTGTCAAATACTTTTTGTGCATTTAGTTTTAGGATTCCGATCAGAGTACAAGATTCTGCAGCTATTGCCTCTTTGACTTTGTTTGACCATGAAGCCAGAAAAATGTTGGGAATGACTGCAATTCAATTGCTTGAGAAGTCAAAAGTGGATCAGGTAAGGTATTTCACATCACTTTTTTTTTTAAATTCTTATATAAGGTACATATTAGTAATGTGTAAATCTGATTATTATGTTCTTATCATTAAATTATAATTCTTGTATATTAGGTATTTTTTGAAGAGAAAACCATTCCCTATCAGTTTAAAGCTTTGAACGATAAAAAGTATGCTTTCAAGATTCAAGTTGGTCAATTCAATATTGACAACCATACTGTTGGTTATGCTGTTCATAAGTTGGTGAATGATGCAGCAATCATTGAATCCTTGGAGAGCCGAATTCCAGCTGATCAGGTTAACACATACAAACCTTTTAATTAAAGTTATGTTAGGAAATTTATTAATTTTGTTGTGCCTAGCCTTATTTTTTTATGAATTGTAGGGTGTGGACGAGGAGGCTGCTGATGTTTCACTTAGTGATTTATCAACTCAAAACCCTTTTGCTCTAAAGGTATGAATTTTAACTTAATGTTACAAAATACCAAATGCTCTAAACATTTATAATAGTTTCTAATTTTGAATATATCATACAGGATGCTGTGGATTCTATTAGTGATAGCTTCACACCCGATTGCACATCTAAAGATTGTTCTAAGACTTCGTCTACGGAATTGAAGCGTAACCTTGCTGATGTGTATGAAATTGAAGAAAGCACCTCTCTATCATCAACAAAGGTTAAAAAGGCTGGTGTCTCGGATGTCCAAATTGATGAGCAAACGATTCTGCTGGTTCCAAAGATTGAGAAGTAGTTCATGGTTGAAGTATTTTTACCAAAAACAATTTATCTTTTTCCGAATATTACTGCTTTGGTTTGGTTTGCGTGTTTCATTGGTTTGGATTGATTTGTCATGGTTGGTTGGTTTGGTTTTTTTTAAACATATGGTTGGTTGGTTTTTTTATTTGAAACATATGGTTTGTTGGTTTTAATGGTTGGTTTGGAATATTTCGTATTACCTATACTCCTTTAACCTTTATCTTTTGTTACTTTATCTTTGTTTTATTCTGTTGCATCTATAAAATGTTTCCAAAAACATTTGTTTATGTTTTTGAAATTAGACATTTTTAAACTTTTATTATAAGGGCATAAAGGTTTTGCATGTATACATTTAGTCTTTTTTACAAACTATAATTTTTAAAACTATTAATATTTTTTTAATATTTAAATTGCAAATAAAGATTTCAATAATCTAATTGTCTAATTTAATTTAATTTCTATAATATTTATACAAAAATTAAAAGTATATTTTTTGGGAATCCCCATTATTTTAAAACTTATAATTTAATTTTTTTGAAAAACCCTCAATTCTTTTAAGATTTATGAAACACTTAAATTGATATGATTTTGTTTCCTTTTTTAAGTTTAATAACCGAAAAAATTATTTTTTTAACAAAAAAATCTGCGACCTTTTTATAGAATTACCTCCAACTAATTTGAATTTAAATTGTTTCCTTTTTTACACTTATAACCGAATTTTTTTTTTAAATTATAAACTTTCCTTTTTTACAATAACTTCAAATACTATAAGAACTTCTCTTCTTATTCATAATACACACTCAATGTTTTAGACAAAAGGTTCTAGAACTCTAAATCAGAAAACTCTCTCACGACATTCATCATTTTTGAAGTTTTGACGTTTCGTCATTTCTCATACACGTAAGTGTTATCTCTCTGTATTATAGTTATACATTTAACTTTTTGTAATACCTATTCTAATGTATTTGTATGTTATATACTAGTTTAAGAACCCGCAAACTTCGCGGATTGGTAAAAGAAAATATCTTCATTATCATCATTGACATAAATATTATGATTTTATACACGTTAAAACACAAACCAATATATTAGATTACGACAATTTGAAATACAAAACCTTCTACATACAGTGTTAGTAAACCAACAACATTGTCTAACGGACGGAATCTCTGAGTTGGTCCACTTAGTTCACAAATTCTCCTACATAGTAATAGTAATTTCCCATTACACGAAATAGAAAAAAAAAAGATAAAAAGAGAAAGAAAGAAAAAGGTTCGTATGAAGTTAACGTTATCTACACTCACACATCAGTTAAGTTCAGAAAGGAAATGGATGAAGGAATCAGTCCTAAAAGCCCCGTCCCAATTAGTTCTCTTCAAAAATCACAATACAAAAAAATTAACGGAATTAAATATACAGCACAAGTGCATATGATTTACAAACTGAACTTATAGTTTATTGAGTTGTCTACAATTCTCTATGAAATTAGGTATGGACCCACTGAGATTGTTG
The DNA here is from genome assembly GCA_030545235.1 of Helianthus tuberosus. Lineage (NCBI taxonomy): Eukaryota > Viridiplantae > Streptophyta > Magnoliopsida > Asterales > Asteraceae > Helianthus > Helianthus tuberosus. Next base: position 170,409,113 of record CM060452.1, read on the forward strand.
TCATTTATCCTGCTGTAAAATAAAAAAAAACACATAACTTACACCTCAAACATCAATGAAACAAAAAAAATCATTACAATGTTAAAATGTATAGTTAGTTACATCACCATAAATAACAATATTAAACATACGTTTTCCTAGAATTAATAGTAAAGTACACGAACGGTCCCTATCGTTTACCAAAATGTTGGATTTGGTCTCTAGCTTTCTAAAAGTACACAAATGGTCCCTGTGGTGTGGTTTGCACTTTGTAACGCATTTAGTCCCCACCCAACCAATCTAAAGTTTTTAGCATGTTGAAGTTAGGGACTAAATGCATAAAAGTGCAAATCAAAAAGACCATCCATGTACCTTTAGAAAAAGGTGGGGACTAAATGTGTTACAAAGTGCAAACCACAGGGACCATCCGTGTACTTTTAGAAAGCTAGGGACCAAATCCAAAATTTTGGTAAACGATAGGGACCATCCGTGTAATTTACTTTAGAATTAATGGTAGTAAGTAGCTCAATATTATGATATAGTCATCTAATAAATTGGATTGTTACTAACAAACACTACCAAATAGAAAATAAATGTCAATCTACCCACCCTGTTCTACTCTTTATTTACTTTTTTTGTTTATTTTTATAGCGAAATCATACCTGAAGCTAAACTAATGAGAAATATAACTGGTAATGGATGGTAAGTAACCAGTAAGAAACAATTTTTATATTTACATACATGGAAGCTCCAGTGCTAATCGACCGCTTTTAGAACCACCATAGAGACTAAACCACTTTGTCAATAAGTACTTACTGGAACTCTTGGCCGGTTTTGCAGCCTGCATATTAACACCATAAAGAAATATAAATTACATTAGTTAGGTGATACAAAACATTGTCCAAAATGCTTCTATGTGCCAAAAATGAAACTCATATAAAGACAGGATCTAAGACCTGATATAAAAAACAATAAACATACTTGGATTCAATTCCACTGGTTACAATTTAGGGTTTCCAATAATCACTTTGATGAGAATCGCCCTACTAGAGATTAAGTGTTTCGAATAAAATCGCAGATTTTTCGAATCATAATGAGTCTGCCAATTTAGCATCAACTCTTATCTCGTGGTCCCGCAAACTTGGAGTCCAAGGGCATGTAATCCTAGAGAGTAGGAAACTTTTATAAAAAAATTACACACCTGAAAATAAATGAGTCGAGCCAAGGTTGCTAGTTTAACTTTGAGCCTGAGCATAAAATATCTCAGCTCAAATAGGCGTGTTTACAGCCCCAAAGTCATATGTACAAATATTAAAAAAATATATAATTAATAAAAGAACCTAGATGACAAAGAACGCATGTATAAGTCCCCGACCCCACCATGTTGAAGGTTTAATGTAGCACAAATGGCTACCATTGAAAGTATGTACATCTGCAAATACTAATTAATAAAGAAGATAAACATAAACCCATTAAAATGGTAAATTTAACATATAACTGTTGTTCAAAGTCAGCTTTAGACCTAGAAGTGAGTGTGAGAAATACTTGTTCAATAACAACTTAAGTTCACAGAGCGGATTTACCCAAACCAGAATTATCCGTAGGAAGGTATGCCAGCCAAGAACCGTGTGCCTAAGTGACTCAGCAACCCACCTATAAAAAGATCAAGACTATAATTATCAAAACCATATATTCACATTTAAAAACGTAAAAATTCTTACCCGAGGTAAAGAAGTTAGATTTATGGTTGCAATTGTAATTTTTAAAGGAAGACCCCTAACGGGATAAGAACCGAGCATTGTTCCAGCAGGGCATAATGCCTTCCTTGCACTCTCTACAAAACACAAACTAAATACATATTTAATCAAGTATTGTAATTTGGTAATACAAAGTTTGTTATATATGCAATCAACACTATAACCGTAAAACATGCATTATAGGTGCTTTGTTTATAAAAAAATATTGTCTAATTATTCCCATATTCATTCTATCACTAAACTCGTATGAGGAGAAATATATGTAAATAAGTATTTGAGATATTATATAAACTTTCATGTACTCGACCCCAATATACAAAATTTAAAACATAGTTGGAGTTTCTTACCTACCAATGAAACCCGACTTCAGCGTTCGAAAGTCAACCAACTCTTATGATAAAAGAAGATTCCTCTCGATAGACGTAGAGGAAGCTGATATGTCAAATGAAGAAGTAATGTAAAGTGTAATTATAATTACGATAAGCAAACAAAGGCATGCCACGTTACATTTACCATCATAATAGTGTTGCAATATAAGTATTTTGATGAATCAACACGAAACTAATAGACAAAATAGAAATAGCTCATTAAGAAAATGTGTCAGGTAGGTTAAACAGGTCAAAAGTTGTCCGGAAAATATTTTACAATACATTATTTGTTATGAAAAACAAAACATTTTTCCTCTAACAGTTTTAAATCAACTGGAATTGGCCCTACATGTATAAGAGGTTCACTATTTTAACCCGGAAATGTTTTTACCATGTGAACACACACCCTTTTTTCAGCTCTAGTGCTATGACATACAAAATCACTATACTTATATCACAACTTTGAATGGAATAAACATATTGAAACACTATATCTTGCATCTTATATATGCAACTTATTATATGTGTATTAACCAATATCTAAATAAATGAGATTCACCATACAAAGTTTTCCTTATATTTGAGAATACAACAATAAACCTGGTCAATCTAAACATTAATGCCTTAGTCTGAAAGAAGGCTAATAAAGTACATGTGACTCCTTCAATAAATATAAAGGTACACATTATGAGTCGGCTTCAATTTTACCCAATGAAAACGAAAACAAAGCCTTTGATCATAGAATATCTTGGGACACCGCTGGTACATATGGGGCCCTGGCAGCTGCACTTTATTTCTATAGTTTTTTTGGGTTGTTGGAACCATGACCAATTGATCAGGAAATCATCATCTCAGACAACAGTATCAAGTATCGCCACATGAGAGTAACTATTGAATCAAACACGTTACTAAATCATCTCCACAACATGTAATCCTACTACTCTATCAACCAAAGTAAAGTAATTACTAACACCTTATCCTAATTTCTTATACGAATGTTAGGTACTTACAATGATAGAACCTGTTAGGGGCAATGAGAGAAGATTTGGCGCCATATGCAAATAGATGTGCATAAGGAAGATCGTGATAACATAAATATGACAGCAACAGCAGTAAAGCAAAGTTCAATGTGCCCGATCATATGATGAAGATAAGGCCCATTGGCTCTCACCACCTTTAGAAAATTCACCAGACCATATCTTCCTTCAAAATCATACTGAGCAAAAGTAGAAAAATTAAAGAAAATACACACTTAGAACAAAGAACACATAGGTGGTTAACATAATTATGCATTCACAGCGGTTACCTTCAATTATTAGGCGCCTTTGACCACGGTCTTCATCATATGATCGTGTATTCTTTTGCCATCTTCATCTTCATCGTTGCCGTCATTCATAGCACAATAAAAATTAGAACTAAAATCAAAATAAAATCCTTAAACAATATGTAGCAAGGTCCTAGGTTGTTATGGTCAGTTCTTAGAGAAATCATATAGGATATCACGATATAAGGTTACATACCTCAATCCTAGGATTGATGTTGACGTTTACCCCTAAATTATCAACAAATTACTATAACTACAAAAAATATATATATAAACAATATTCAGTTGTGAAGCAAGTTAACCCTTCAAAAGAGATTCAGGCTTAAAACAAAATATTACATAGCACAATAGAAGCCACTATAAAAAACATAATTCTGTATGACGAAACTGACAGATGAAATTGAAGCAACTTATGAATACTATATAATCATTTTACCTTATTAACAACAGATGTTCTTTATAATGGGCTTTTATCATCATACCTTCGACCATAATGTTGTCTGATTGAGTTCCTTTATGAAGATAATAGCTAATCTAACAAAAAAAAAAAGATAAACATTAACTATTTGGTGAGAATGATAGTGGATGAACATTAACAAAAACATTTAAATAACGTTGTGTTAATGGATTTCGGATAAACTAATTCACAAGAAACATAAAGATTTAGGGTTTCTGATCTTAAATAAAACCCAAAAACATGAAAAGAGATGAAACCTAACTAAAAGATACACAAATCAAAGATTAACATATACAATTATATGATGAATAAGACAACATAATCGATTCACAAACAAAAAATACCGATGGAAGAAGAAATCGATCCAGCAGTGAGCGAGGACTGAGTAATGCGTGAAAGACTACTCGCCAGAGAGGATGATCGGCTTAGATTTAGGGTTTTTGATTTGCAAAGCAAGATACAAAGGAAAGGATATCTTCATTATGGAAGCTCCAATTTGATTAAAAATTGAGAGGAAAAGTAGCGTTTGAATGAGAAGGCGTGTGAGGAAAAGGGGCGGTTATCGAAGAAAAGGAGGATGAAATAAAAATGGGGAAAGGAGAGAGAGACGACTGTGTGAAGAAACGTATGTGAGAAGGAAAATAAAGGAATAGAGTTTGGCGCCCATGAGGAATTCTCTGGCCTAAGAGGGTGTCCACATCACCCAATTGATTGCTTAAGAAAAAGACATGTGGCATTAAGTGTATTTTTTTAGTATAATAGGTAGATGATACAATATTAGGATATGCCTAAACGTGCAAAGCCTCAAACTTTACCTTCATTTCCACTTCCTACTGGTGTTCAGCCTTCTAATAGTATGTATTTTATTCTTATTGATGTTTACAAATATAATAAAAAATGATATAATATGTAACGATGTTAAGTAATGTTATTTTTACTTAAATTGTTGCAGGTGGTGTTGGTAGAAGTCCTTTGTCTAACATTACGAATGGTAATGTTTGCAATTTTTTAGACATGAATTGAATTTTGATTTTGTAAATAGTTAAAAAAAATTATATACATTTTATTCTTCAGTTGATACTAATCAAGTCGAGCATCAAGACTATGTTGAACGTAGAAAATTAAGGAAACTGTATTTGGATAATAAAAGACAAAATGGAAATAATAATCTTCCACTTCACGAAACGTCATTCGTTCATCCAACGTTTCAGTATCTGATACAAATGATTGTCGTGTCGTAACACCAATTCGTTCATCCTCCTATATGAATACGATGGATGGACGTATTTTGCTAACCACACCTTTAACAAATCCCTATGAGGCGTGTACGTCAGGTTGGTGTTACTTACTTACGTATTTAAATTTTGTTTACTATGATTATGAGTTTGTTTTTTTAAATAAAAAAATTTGTAATACGTAAACATATTTGATACGGTAAATTGGACTTTTTTTTGCAGTTGAAACTGGAAGAAGTCCATTGGCTAATATTACAAATGGTAATTTTTTTATTTTTTTACACATGAATACAAGTTTTCATTTATAATTTGTTTAACATCACAAATGTTTAATTCTTTGGTTTTTTATACAGCAATACAACTTTTTATGTATAATTTGATAGTTTATGTTTTTTTCTATTTTTTTCAGCTGTTTCTAATGATGTTGAGCATCAAGAATCAGCTGAACGCAGAAAATTAATGAAACTATATTTGGATAATAAAAGACGAAAGGCAAATAATAAATCTTCCACTTCACGAAACGTCAGTCGTTCTTCCATCGTTTCACAATCCGATACAAATGATTGCCGTGTTGTAACACCAATTCGTTCATCCTCTAATATCAATACCTTGGATCGACGTATCTTGCCAACTACACCTTTAACAAATCCCTACAAGGCGTATACGTCAGGTTGGTGTGATTTACTTACATATATAAATTTTGATTACTAAGATTATCTATTTCGTTTTTTTAAACAAAAATTATGTAATACATAAACATATTTCATTCGGTAATTTGGACTTTATTTGTTGCAGTTGAAGCTGGAAGAAGTCCATTGGCTAATATTACAAATGGTGAATTGTTTATTTTTGTACACATGAATACAATTTTTCATTTATAATTTGTTTAACATTACAAATGGTAAATTATTTGGTTTTTTAGACATCAATTCATTACTTAATGTATAATTTTATAATTTATGGATATCCATATTTTTTTCAGTTGCTTCTAATGATATTGAGCATAAAAAATCAATTGAACGAAGAGAATTAAAGAAAGTACATTTGGATAATAAGAGACATAATGTGAGTAACAAATCTTTGACTTCACAAAATGTAATTCGGTCATCTAACGTTTCAGTATCCGATACAAATGATTGTCGTGTCGTAACACCAATTCGTTCATCCTGTTATATCAATACCATTGATCAACGTATCTTGCCAAACACACCTTTAACAAATTCGTACGAGGCGTATACATCCATTTGGTGTTATTTACTTACATGTTTAAATTTTGTTTATTATGATTATGAGTTTGTTTTTTTTAAATAAAAAATTATGTAATACATAAACATGTTTCATACGTTAAATTGGACGTTTTTTGTTGCAGTTGAAACTGGAAGAAGTCCATTGTCTAACATTACAAACGGTAAATTCTATAATTTTTTACACATGAAGACAATTTTTCATTTATGATTTGTGTAACATTACAAATGGTAAATTGTTTGGTCTTTTAGACGAGAATACAATTTTTAATGTATAATTTGATATTTTATGGTTTGCCATATTTTTTTTCCAGTTGCTTCTAATGATCTTGAGCATCAACAATCAGCTGAACGAAGAAAATATAGGAAATTACATTTGGAAAATAAGAGACACAATGTGAGTAACAAATCTTCCGCTTCAAAAATCGTTACTCGGTCATTCAATGTTTCAGCATCCAATACAAATGAATGTAGGATCGTAACACCAATGAGTTTATCCTCTTATATCCATACCATCGATGCACATTGTTTCCCAACCACACCACACCTATAACAAGTCCGTCTGAAGCATCTACTTCAGGTTGGTGGTATTTATTTACGTTTTTCACATTTGTTTATTTTTAATCTGACTTTTTTTATTATTTTTCGTTGCTATGAACATATAGGTGTCAAGAGGATACAAAGAGTTAAACAAAGGTTGTCTACTAAAGGTCGCTGCGTATATCCTGTTCCAATGGTTGATTTATCTTCCGATGATCATATTATTCCTCAAAAAATTGCTGAAGATGCATATAAAGGCGTTTCTAACAGTAAGTACCTTACACACTCACTACTTTAAATTCCATTTCAAGAACGTCATTATATTAATTTCATAACAAATAGCACAAAATGATATATTTTTAATTTTGTATAATAGATTATTTGGATCATGGTGAATAAGTAGATGTATGTGACGTATGTAACGCTAAGTTGTGGAAAGTTGAAGCCGGAAAAGGAAGGGTTTACTTAGGAAGAAAATCTTACAAGCTTTGTTGTGGTTATGGAAAAGTACATCTTCCTAATTTTAAAGAGACGTGTCAGGAATATCAAAATCTTTTCAAGAGTTTAAACGACAAGAGCAAGCATTTCTTACTAAATATTCGTCGTCTTAATTCTATGTTTTCGTTCACTTCAATGGGTGGTAAAGTTGGTTCAAAAATCAATAGAGGAAATGCTCCATATGTATATCGAATTAGTGGCGAGAATTATCATACACTGGGAAGTCTTCTTCCTAAAGAAGGTGGTGAACCAAAGTTTTACGTGTACGACACAGATAATGAAGTCTGTAATCGCAAAACCGTATTTAGGTATCCCTGGAAACCATTTCGTTAATTATTTTTTTGATTTATTTTTGGTTTTATGTTATATAAACACTTACTGATTACTGATACTTTCACTTTTTTCTTACAATTGCATTACAGTAACTCAAAGAAACCAGCTTCTGCAACTTCTGATTTCCTTGACACTGAACTAATAGAGTACCTTAATGTAACACCCCAAAAATGGGTTTTAGTAATCAAACCACGTTAATATTAACGAACGGGTAAAATACCGTAGGTGATAAATAATTACCCGGTGATTAAGGGGATTTAAAAAAAATAAACCTCATATTAAATAAAAAGAGAATAAAAGCGTTTGAGTAAATAAAATTCATAAGAGGCCCGAGTTAACGGGACTTAAAATAAAACGGGTTATGATTTTCCCCGAACCCACTAAGTTAACTAGGGATGTTTAACTTAGTTAGTTATAAATCTTGGAATAGTAAGAAAAAGTAAGGTTAAAACACCCTTTATGCAAACTTGTGTGAAGTAAAGGGACTAAAGGTGATGAACTAGGAACTAGTTTTATTAAAACATTAACACCAAAACACACACATGAAGTGTGTGTTCTGGTCGAGACAAGCACAGGAGCCAAAAGAGCTCTCTAGCTCTAACCCTAACAAGCACAAAATCAACCGATTGAAAGGGCAAATCAAGCCCAAATCGAAATCCAAGCACAAATTCGTGATCACCTTAGAGAAGGGATCATAAGGTATGTCAAATTTCATCACTTACTTCCATCTCAAATTCTAGATGAAAACATGAAATTCGAAATTAGAACTTGAATGATGAATGTTTTGGGTGAAACTAGGATGAATCCATGCTTAGGGTGGAACCCTAGTTAAAATTTAATGAATTGGTGTTCATAGATATGAAATTGAGAATCACCCACTTATGTGTTAAATGGGTTTCGTAGGATGATGAAGAACACTAGAATCTTGATTTTTGAAATGAGTATCATTGATTATTATTAAGTAAATCTAGGTGTTGCTATGCATGCTAGATGTTATGAACTTGAAAATGATGATAAATCTTGGCTAAATAGTTAGTCATGAACTTGATTATTAATTGTATAGAGTCATGCACACTAGGTGTTTGACATAATGCCTAAACAAAAGCAAATTGCTGAATTTTGAGTAAAAACGCATAATCGAATCATATGGTGAATTATGCGAAACCTGTTATAATAAGAGTTCTAAACAAACCGCCGGTTGAACTCTATAGGCAAGGAAATTGAATCTTCAAGCGGACAAGCCGGAGCGGATACGCGCTTGAAGGGAACACTCTAAAGGTACATAACTTTCGGTTTCGTTACATTGTGCATAAACAAAAGTCTTAGAAATGTTAATGAGATTGTAGTATCAAATGCGAGTTTGGTATGTCATAGAAGAGACGAAGTTCACTCGATAAACCAAACGAGTCAAAGTAGTTAATTAGATATGTTGGTTGATAATATTGTTTAATTAGTCATGTTTGGAATGAAAATAAAGTGATGCAATTCACTAGATAAAGAAATGGGTTAAAATATTGGTGGTAAAAAGTTTGGTATGTTGATAAAATGGTGAATTCCATTAGACAACCAAATGGGTCAAATAATGGCCGAATGGTAGTGTTCGAAGTGACATAAACGTCATTCATTAAATTGAGTTACAAAAGCGTAAACCATGGAATGGACGTGATACGCTAAGGTTGACAAGCCCGGGAATGGGTAATTATGGTTAGAAACCAATGTTGATGAATTATGCAAGTACGTAACTATTAGTTCCGTTACTTATTTACAAAGAATGTTTAGTATGTTTGAAAATGATATCGTAGTGTGATAAGAATGTTGATGAATAACTAAAGTGACGAAGTTCACTTAACAAGAACAAGAACAAACGGGTCAGTTTGAATAAATCATGGTAGTCATCAAAGTGAGGTTTTTACTTCGCAAGGGAATGGGTCAAAACTGTGTTTTCAAAATAATAATGTAAGTAGAGACTGGGAAGTCACAATATATGTTAACAATAGGAGGTGATATGCCAAGAGATTGGATGCACCAAATTGATGCTTATAAACCCTTGATAATGGGCCAATCGTCTAGAATTTGCTTGCAAAATTTGCATAAAGTGGTTTGCTCGAATTATAGAAAACGAGCATGAAATTCTAGTGCGTGCATAAAACCAGGTGATGGTAATGATACGCCATAGTTGACAAGCCCGGGGAATGGGTAACAAAGCTTAGAAACCATTGAAATTGAATGATGACGAATATGTCATAAAACAAACGGGTCAAACAATCGAAACAAGGATTTGTGAACGATTCATTTATAAACCGGGTTTTGATGAGTGAAATTTGAATGATTGGATCCGTAATTTTATTACGGACGCGTATGAAAAAGAATCGACTAAAACGGACTTGTAGGTAAAAAGTTATGAGCTTTTAAAGTTTGGAATGTTAGAATTTTTGTAGTTGGGCAGATATGCAGGTCCTGGAACCGGACCTGCTAGAAATCATGTTCCCCCGAAACACACGCCGGGGTGTTAAGGTTCGGGCGCGACACGCGGGACCGCTCGCGGCCCGTGAAGGATTAACCAAAGTCTGTCGCGTGGCGCGACAGACCAAAATCCGAGATTTTTATTTTTTTGTTATTCGTTTAATATCGGAACTTGTTTATACATATTATATGGGTGTCAAAACTAACAATTGATGTGGTTTTGACTTAGGTAATGTTTGTCTCATTCCGGATGCCGATCAAGCATGATATCAAGAACCGAACACCACTTTTGAAGCTTGCGTGTTTATTTAATTATGTTGTAGACAATGTTCATGTTGTAAACACTTATCTTATCGTTTTGCCCGTTTAATCTAGTTAGTAATTAACTAGAATACTGTTACTAAGAAACTTCTGTTTGATCTAACCTTATGAAATGAAGCATTTTGGTTCTAAAAATGCGTATTTTATATTAAAATCTTAAAATAATGAGACGGGTGTTACAAGTTGGTAATCAGAGCTCAATGTTGTTAACAAAATGTGTTCGGTTCAAGCTTGATCAAACATCCGGTAAGAATTAGTTACTTTAGTAGATTTTATTAAAATGTTAGAAAAAGGAATTTGATTTGATGTGCACGGGAAGTGCATGTTAACACACTCAAACCCGGAAAGTGCACTAAACATGAATGGTTTAAGCAAGTGGTGAACTTGGCTAAACCAAAGCGAATGATGCATATGTTATAAAAATGAAATGTTTAATAATTAGCATAAACATTTCAGATTCAAGATAGCCAATGAAGGCAATGATGATACGGTGCCGATAGTCACCGAACATATGAAAGAAATGACCGGTGTAACCGGGGGCGAATTAGCATCTCAATTAACTAAAGAGATGGAAGCTAAAATTTCAGAGGAAGTCGGAAAGCCAGTTTACCGCCGTTTGTCGAGAGATTACAAACCACAATCTCGCTTGTGGTGGAGGATATGATGACTGACTTAAAAGACAGTCTCTCACAAGAAAAAGATGACAGGAAAGTGTTGGATGTTAACTCAAGTCCCGTAAAGAAATTAAATCCTAATAAAACTTCTAAGAAAGGAGTTACAAGAAGGAGATAACCTCAGTGTAAAATATGTGGAAAAACTCACAGGGGCAAATGCTACCATAGAGACAAACCATGTCCTATTTGTAGAGAAGTGGGATATGTGGTTGCAAATTGCCCAGGGGAAGTGTCAGTGTGTTATAAATGTTATAACCCGAGACATAAAAGGTCTGAATGACCGGAATTGGTCGGAACCAAAGACACAACTGACGCGAAGACTGATACCCCGAAAGAGAAGGCAAGGTCTTCCCACATGACAGCCGTAAAGGTTAAAGCTGAACCTGATGTCATTTCAGGTATGTTTATTATAAATTTAATCTCGGCATAAATTTTATTCAAATACGAGTGCGAATAATAGTTGCATAAGGGCATACATGAGTAGTGGAATGAGTGAATTATGTAAAAGAAATATACATATATATGTATAAGAAAATAAACCGACAATTGAGAATGTCAAAGTATAAGGATAATGTTTGACTGTCATGAGTGATGAAATTCACACGAACAAGTCAAACAAGATGAATGAAAGAATAAAGAACTTGGTTGAATAAAAGCGATGGATTTCGCTAATACGACCAAATAAACGAATACAAAGTCTTAAAGCATGCCAGAATGGTTGCTATGATAATGACTACGGTAAAATACCCAATAGATGAGTAGGGCTTCAGATATAGATGTAAACGAAGAGGCAGGGGCGTGGATCAAAGTCAAAAGACTCGGATTAATTAAGAGTATGGTTAAAAGACGACAAGATTTCACAAAACAGAAAATTTGATAAGTTATGTTCAATTATTACAATATTGAACGAACCAAGTAAAGTATAACGCTTAATAGAGCAAGTAAGCGCAAACCATTAATTGAAGCGTAAAATATTAACAAACTCATGTAAATGGGTTATGAGAGCATATAAAAAGGAAAATGCAAACCAGACAAAGGAAGCATTAAAACATTAAGATGATAGAACCCGGGTACTGGATTGTAAATAAATAAAAGTGTGAACCGGAGAATGGTGAGTGGAAAACAAACCGGTGTGTAAATGATGTAGGAAGTCATAGAGTCGGAAGATTAGTCTAAAAAGAGAACGGGTGTAACCTTAGACTACGATCAATTCGATTAAATTCGAAAATGAAAATGAACGAATTTTGGGCCTGAAAGGGGTGTCTGATACTAAAAATGTATTTTCTTTAAGAATACGAAATGACACAAGCAAAAAAAAAAAACGATCCACGGGATCATCCTAACCTCTGAAATCATAAATAATGTAAAGGCTTAGAGGACTAAATGACCCTCACATCACCGATAGAAAGAACTAAACTATATGGGTCCTCACCGAAAAAGGGAAAAAGCCTAAAAGAAATAGCCTACAGGGCTAATCGAAAGAACCTACGGGTCACTTGGGTAAGGCGTGGGAACTAGTTATGATTCCCCGCATAAAACACGGGAAAGAGTAGTTCTTGTTATCAATTTCTCGACATGATTAAGTGACATGCGATGAAGAGAAAAACGTTAAACTAAAATTCAGTTTTAGTAAGAAACAACGCATTAACAAATATAAATATTATGAGAAGAAAATTAGAAAATGGTTATTGCTAAAGAATATAGGTCTTAACGCCGATGGGCGTAGGACGATACATATAAAAGAAAGATTCTTAATAATGAAAAGCCGACGTGAAATCACACATGACGCGATGTGATTACGGATGCAAAAGTGGTATAGAATACAACAACGTTGTAATGCGAGTCACTAGCTATGATATTATAAGCACGCAAAGGGCCGATGACGGCAAAATAGTATACCCGAATGACGAGGTATGAGGTAAAACGGTGACTAATCAGTCTAGCCGGTAAAACCATTTATAGTCAAAGTAATGTTATGATCTATGTAAAACGGTGACTAATCAGTCTAGCCGGTAAAACCATTTATAATCAGTCTAGCCGGTAAAACCATTTATAGGCAAAATAGATTGGCATCCGATCGGACAACCATCCGATCCGGTTCACTGCACCGCCTCCTCTCCTCTCTTGCCTATAAATACCCCCACTCTCACATTATTTGCCCTGATGTGGAGCTCTCACTCGACCAGCACGCTTTGGGGCTATTCTCTCTTGATTTCTCGCGATTCTTGTAAGTTTTCAACCTAAATCTTGTACTTCTATGATCTGCGCACACTTCTTCATCTTTTTCACCTTTGAATCTTAACTTTTAACCGTGAAATCAGTGGATTTGGGGTGTTCTAGGACGATGTCATCATGGAGTTCTTATGAACTTCAAGCTTTGGCCTCATTCCACCAAGAACAACTCAGATCTGAAGGATTTCCACAAGATTAAACAATGTTTTCGCATAGATCTACACCTATTCATGGTTAAAAGGATTGAAAGATGGTTTTTCAACTTTCTTTCAACTCTTTTACACTCAATGCACTCAAAACCGATAGAATCGGAGCTTGTACCGACCTTCTACTCATTCTTAGTGTCGTGTTGGTTCAAGATCTGGTTTCTATCAAAGAGACAACCGATTTCGGGTTAACCAATAACGACTGTCACAAACCAGTAAACCGGTCAGATTTGGGTGATTCCTGTCTGATTGGGTCACTTGGTTCGAGACGGGGTTTCTGTTGTTAGCACGTCATAACACCGTCTCGATCAAAACTGCAAAACCTTCAAAATAATCAAGTGCCAAAGACGACCGAATCATTGGGACGGATTGCCGTCCGATCGGACTGCCCTCCGAACGGACTGTCATCTGATCGGACAACCATCCGATCGGATTACACTTGGTTCCACCACTAAACATTATTTTCAAATTTTCAAAGTTTTGAACATCGAAACGGATTGCCGTCTGATCGGATTGCCACCCGATCGAACGACCATCCGACCCTGTGATGTTTTAAACTTCAAAACCCTTAAACGATTCTTAACATGTTCACTACGGATTGCCACCCGATCGGATTGTAATCCGATCGAGTGACAAACTGCTATGAACTTGTTCTCACTAAGTGTCCAACCAATTGGATTGCCGTCCGATCGAATGGTCGTTCGATCGACTGACCTGAAAGGTAGAGATACTTCTCTGTTTACAAAATGCTACTACGAAAACTTCAAAGCTCAAGTCATCATACACAAACACATCTTCCCCAAGCAAGGTGACAATCTAATCGAATGGCCATCCGATCGGATGACCATCCGAACGGATTGCCACCCGAACGACTGGCCATCCGATCAGATTGCCATCCGATCGGATTACCATCCGACACATGGCTCACCCTCCACCGTTTAACGCACTATTCAACGCTTACGCTATCGACCTGTAATCAGGATAATCTCAGACGCGCTCCCTTCAATCCAACCAAATTGTGTTTGCTTCCCGAACACCGACTGTGAGTATACTCGAACCCTTTTTATCGCATTTTGGGTGTAACATACGTTCCTATCAAATCAAATGTAACAAACGAATTATTCAATCAAACTGTTTATCACTTGCGAATAACTGATATGCATATTTACACGTGATGCTAGTTACACATGTGTTAGGACTTATACTCGCGAGGTCCCGCCTTAACTAGTATAGTACTATAGCACCCGACGGGGTCTAGTTAGGATGAATAGCAATCGCAATCGCAGCTCGAGTGACTTAGCTGGTAGTATCAGTCTTGTATGCTTGTATGTTGAGGTATCTCGTTTATTTATTTGGTAATTCGCAGCACTTTTAACTACTTTCGATACCCTATCAAAACTTGTATACTCGCCAATACTTTTGTATTGACGTCGTTTAACGTATGTTGCAGGTTTAGTCGCAGTCTACATCAAATCAAGCTAGGAAGTCTAGAAACTCACCTAAAATCTATGTTGTCGGATTTGTATTGTTCGAGAGGACAAGAAATTCGTGATAGCTTATGTGAATGTATTGTTTATTAGTATGGGATAATGAACGCATTAAATACTGTCGCAATATAGTTGTTATGGAATCTCTTGAGCAATCTGTTTCCCATAGTGCCACACCCCGATGATTCCGCCATCGGTTGGGGTGTGACATGCCGATTGTTCAAAATTAAGCTTGACGCAATCATGAAAGACTTGCGAGAGAAATCTTTATTCGGCAACGCATCGGCAGGTAAGCATCCATCTAATTGAATTACTTTATTATAGCTTTTGTGGTCTGCTACGTTGATAACCATAACTTAAAAAATTAGTATTTTAATATTAACTATCCTATTGCAGTTGTCTATACCATAGAGTTTCAGAAACGAGGTCTACCGCATGCCCATATCTGTATGTTCTTAAATGACGAAAGCAAGCTTCCTTCGGTTGATCATGTTGACAACTTTATTTCTGCCGAGATACCTGACAAAAACTTAGATCCAGGTCTATATACTCTTGTCAGCGACTATATGATTCACGGACCTTGTGGTGTTGCGAAACCAAATTGTCCGTGTATGGTCGACGGTAACTGTTCGAAGAATTTTCCTAAGAAGTTCTGTGATTCGACTACTCTAGATTCGATTGGTTATCCGGTCTATAGACGTGCCGATTTAGGTTTTTTTGTTGAGAAATATGGTATTCACCTTGATAACAGAAGCGTTGTTCCGTATAGCAAAACTCTATTGAGACGTTATCAGGCACACATTAACGTCGAATGGTGTAACCAGGCTGCGTCCATAAAGTATTTGTTTAAATACATTAATAAAGGACCAGATAGGGCATAATTCGGTTTTGTACAAAATGCCGATGAAGGTCAGCGTGAATATGGAAAAGATGAAATCAAAGACTACTACGATTGTTGATATCTCTCAGCGTGCGAAGCTTCATGGCGCATATTTGCATTTGATGTTCATTACCGCTATCCATCCGTAATCAGGCTTCCGTTTCATATACCAGATAAACAAAATGTTATATACGGCCCTGATGACGAACTTGATAGTGTTCTTCAAAAACCATCTGTTGCTTCTACGATGTTTTTTGGGTGGATGGAAAAGAATGAAAAAGATCCGTTGGCGCGCACCCTTACTTATGTTGAGTTCCCAACTAAATTTGTTTGGAAGAAGGACGAAAGGATATGAGATAAACGGATAATAGGCAAAACCATTGGTTGAATTCACTGTGTTAATCCTTCTATGGGCGAGGCATACTTTTTAAGAATCCTTCTTAATAAGGTAGTAGGTCCGAAGTCTTTTGAAGAGATTCGTACTATGAATGGACAAGTCTTCCCAACATTTAGAGATGCGTGCTATGCTAGAGGCCTTTTAGACGACGACAAGGAGTATATAGAAGCTATCAAAGAGTCTTACTACACAGGTTCAGGATACTATCTTCGTAATCTGTTTGCTACAATGTTGGAGTCTAATACATTATCAAGGCCGGAACATGTTTGGGAAAACCCATGGGAGTACCTTTCGGATGGTATTTTATACAGTCGCCAAAAGCTTTTGAGGATCGAAGGTACGCAAATTGTTATTTAATATTTTAAAGTTATGTCTTATATATAAGTGTTTATGAAGTTCATTTTTTATTTATAATAATTTTAATAATTTAATATTTTTTTTATATAATTGTAATAGGTTTGTCTCTTCCAGAAGAACAAATAAGGAACCTAACGTTGTTGGAAATTGAGCGTTGCTTATTACGTAACAACTCAAGTTTAAGTCGGTTTCTGTCTATGCCTCAACCCGACAGTGAGTCAATATATTCAGCAGATAACTGTTTAATTGCTGACGAGCTTCGGTACGATGTACGTGTCACGGCCCCCGACCCGGTTTTACCCGTTTCAGGAGCCGCGGGACAGAAACCCGTGGTATTGTTCATTTTGGCAGCGGAATTTTTAACAGGATCTTTTAAACTGAAAATGCCCAATTATTTTATTTTAAATTTTGGGGACAAACCCCATAATTTACAGTAAAGGAAATTTCACGAGAAAATTCCCTGTTTACAAAAACATGTTTATTTATTCTATTTACTGAGCCACATTCTTCAAGCTGTAGTGCTACGCGACACTTTTTCCTTGGTTCACAGTAAATCACCTGAAACATGTTTAAAAAGATCTTATCAGCGGGGAAATACTGGCGAGTCATTTATTTTGCACAAAACGACACATTGTTATAAATTACAGGACTAAGAGCGATTACAATTGCCACTATCTTATAATTATCTGGTCCAGTGACACCCCCTGGTGACGATGGTCATACCACTATTGGGTCATTTCACCCAATAATGATGATTATCTCTGTTTAGGTTCGTCCACCTAAACGATAGAGAATAATAGTAATGTGCACAATACCCCACTTACTGCCAGTAATTTAAGATAACAAAGACTTACCCCCTGTAACATATAACTGGAAAAAATTTAGGTATTGAAAAACACTTTTGATGAAAAGAGAATGACTCACATTGCAAGTTTAGTTGGACAGAACTTTGCCTAACGATTTAGCCTTGCAACCTAGTTAAATAACAATGCACACGAAACTAGGTCAGTAACTTAATACAACATTTACGATAAACTCACGAAATCAAAACCCTCACGACGAATGACAAAGTATAGCCCGAATTTGGGCAGCACTTAAACATCCATCGGATTGGTTTCAATCGATCGGACATTGTATCGTAGCAGTGATCGAGTTAATACCCTGTACTCGTAGCAGCGTTTTCCTATGTGAAACTATGATTTTGAGCAGTATATTTCGTCTTTGAGAAAGTTTTACGAACACAGATGAAAAGGCCATGCATGGCTCCATTTATAGCTGATTTTTTAGTCTCTCGCGGCCCGCGTAAAATTTAAGAGGATCTTACGCGGCCCGCGAGGGCCACCCTAGCTAGCGCTAAGGCTGCCGTGTCACACCGTAGGTCTGCCACGTGTCAGACACGTGGCATGAAGCTGATCCGAGTCATCCGTTGTGCTGTCGCGGCCCGCGTAAGCCTAGCTTAACTCTTACGCGGCCCGCGAGAAGTCCATAAATTTCGAATTTCTTGGTTTTTCATGAGAACTAGGGTTTTAGAGGTCCGGGTTTTCACTTACGGAGTGTTGTGGGGCATTTTTGCAGGTCCTTACAGTACGCGCTACTGCCATTGAATTTCATAATAATTTAAGTAGCCTAATCGATGAGCAGCGTTTAGTGTTTGATGAGATAATTGAAGCAGTTAATAGTAATGCGGGTGGTGTGTTCTTCGTCTATGGCTACGGAGGAACTGGTAAGACGTTTCTGTGGAAGACATTATCTGCATCCATTAGATGTAAAGGAGATATTGTACTAAATGTTACATCAAGTGGAATCGCATCTCTTTTGTTACTTGGTGGACGTACTGCACATTCAAGGTTTCATATACGTTTGAATTTAACAGAAAGCTCGATGTGTTTTATTAAACCGGACGATGACGTTGCTGATTTATTAAGGAAAACGAAATTGATAATTTGGGATGAAGCACCAATGAATCATAAACATGCGTTTGAAGCACTTGACCGGACAATGAAATATATCTTCAAATGAGAGATGACCTTGGGTGGTAAAGTTATGGTGTTCGGTGGTGACTTTAGACAGATACTTCTGGTTGTACCAAATGGTAGTAGGCGAGAAATCGTTAATGCTTAAATCACTTCGTCGTATATTTGGAGTAGTTGCAAGGTCCTTACGTTAACCAAAAACATGAGGTTAACCGTAGGAGCGAACGCATCTGATATCGAAGAGATTAACGCTTTTGCGAATTGGTTGCTCGAGTTGGGCGAGGGAAAGATGTCACACCCCGACCACGTAAAACAATAAATCGTGGCGGAAGCATCGGGGAGTGTTGTAACAGAATCATTGTTTCATAACACATGGATAAAAGTTTTGTTTTATTGATTTGAATGTATTACATTACATTGAAATTAGAAACAAAACATGAACAAATTAACTTCCATTATTATTAAGTCACTAAGGCCTCGTCCGATCCTACATGAGCAAGCATCAATATCATCATCAAACATCACCAACTATGATACCTGAAACACATGTGAAAATACGTCAGCATAAAAATGCCGGCGAGTACATAGGTTTTATGTGAGTGTCAGATTCATGGCTCGTTAATGTTTTGAAAATATAACTTGAACACCTTTATTAATTGATAATTAGAAAACCAAGTTTTGTAAAATGTTTGTAATGTAAATTGAAATAACCATGTCAAAATAGATTTGTTTTATAAAACCTCGATACCATGAACCTTACTCAAAACATTTGTTTAAGTAAACCCAAAATTTGTAAATCGTTTTTGAAATAAAACTCGAATGTTTTATATTGTTAGAAAAACCTTATAATATAACTTTGTTTTGATAACCTTGCCCAAGTGATCTAGATAACGCAACGATATATAATGTGTTAAAAGCACTTATATATAGGAAGTACCAGCGGCGTATCCACCATACTTTTAACACATTACACCTGCCCCGTTACCTAATCACTTCCCTAACCCAACGGTTCAAACAGTTTCAAACGGTTCACACAATCAATCAATTTCAAACGGTTCACATAATCAATCAGATTCAAACGGTTCACATAATTAATCAGATTCAAACGGTTCACATAAACCAAACAATTTCAACGGTTCAAACAGTTCAAAATGTAAAACAATGTGTCCATATGCTGGATGAACATATGCAACAAAATGTAATATATAAAAATCAATGTGCTAGCATTCTAAGTGAACATACCTAGCAAAACAAAATGAAATCAGGTACTATATACGTACTAATGAACATAGCAAGTATATAATATAAAAGCATGAATAGCACGAAAGTAACAAGTAGGCACATGTGTATCACCCCAAAACAGTTGAAAACGGTAAAAGAGGGGACTATGTATTACTTGTGGATGCTTAGAAGTCTTGACTAACAACCAAGCAAAGCTAGAGAGATCACGGAAATCAAACGGCACCTAATATACTATGTTAATAAACCGGGCCTAAATCGGAAGATCGGATAGGATGAGGTTTCGTAAACCAAATGAGTGTTGGAACTCATATGATATGGTTTAACAAAGCCTACATACCAAACCAAACTTAACCTAAGTGCTTTCGACCCGTTACGACCCATTAAGGTAGTTTTCGCTACTTTAACGCGTCGTTCGCATAAAACGCGTTCGGAACGCCTAACTAGTCCTATGACAAGTATTATATGCCTAAACATGTCTAAATATGTTGCATAATCAGTTAAATGACAAAAGTTTAAGTTACATATGCTTAAAATCCAATTATGCATGAAAAGGGCATTTTGGTCATTTTCCTAAGGCATATAAACTACCTATCATACAACTACTTAAACTATGTGACCATAAGGTATAACCTCGGAAGGTTATTCCCTATACAACTATGGTCACTAAACATGCTTGGTCAGATCCTAATGATCGACCAAACGGGTCGAGTTCGAAAGTCTAAGCGGTGGTTTAGACCGTTTGACTTACGACTCTAAACAAGCACTAAACTAAAAGTGACGAGCTAAACATGTTGGAAGATGTTTAACTAAGTTAGAAAACAGGTTTTGATATCAAAACAAAGTATTTTGATACCTAAGAGTAGTTTGGTTACAAAATACGCATAAATGCGCATTTTGACCGAAACTACGACTCGTCACTACGCCTAGTCAACGTGATAATCAGTAGGTATAGTCACTAGGGACTATAACCATCGTGATTACGATCACGTTGCGAAGTTCAAACGAACTTCGTGTTGACCAAAGACTGGTCAAAGCAGAAAGTCAAACACTGTTTGACTTTCACGCTTGAAAAGCGATAAAAGAATGAAAGAAGCTTACAAAGGGTCCAAGCTAGGGAGAACTTGATCTACAACACTCAGGTATGAAGTAAAGGCTCCAACTTAGAGTGTTAAAATGATCAAGGGTGCAGAAAAATGAAAGAGGGCATGGTTATTTATACTTTTCGGTAAACCGTTAAGATCATTTCTTGCTAAAGAGGGAATGATCTAGGCCATCCATGTGGGCAAATGGTATTGTAATACAAGGGGCATCCTAAAAACCATCAAAACTTGCCCAAAGTATTCCAAATCAGCTGCCAAAACCATCAAAAACCAGCCCAGGTGACCAGGTACAATGTTTCTGTCTGGCAGGTTGTCGTGCCCCGTGTAAGATATAGCTTAATCTTACGCGGCCCGCCTGGTAATGTTTGACAGAATTGCAACTTTGGTCCCTGCACTTGAGAATCTTGCATTTTGATGCATATTTGACACGTTTAAGCCCCGTTAACCTCATTTCAAGGCTCTAAAATGAAGTCAAAGTATAGGGAACTTAAAATATGCTCAAAAACATCTCGGATGTCGGTTCGTTTGGTCGTACGGTTGCGTTATTCGGTTAATTATGACGGAAGTCGTAACGAACGCAAAAACGGTCCAAATTAAGCGACGAATGGAATTTTATCATTCCAATCACTAAAATAAAATATTTTAATGATTACATAAATTTTTGGGTGTCCGAATATATTCAGAACGTAAGATATGCGCGAAAATGCAAACTTATGCACTTTTTGACGCTTTTAGTCCCTATTGATCCAATAAGTTTATTTTAGCATACCGAACCCCTCAAAGCCTATTTCTAAGCTATGTAAAGGATATTTAGGGTATGTTTAACTTATGATCAAGTTCCAGAATGTTCATTACTATACAAATCGGTATAGTTTCGCAGTTTGACACAAATAGTCCCTGCGATCGAACAAACTTGATTTCGACACACCAAACCATCCAAAACTTATTTCTAAGTTATGTGAAGGTTATTTAAGGTATGTTAAGCCTATTTCACTATTCCAGAGTGTTTGTCGCATTAAACTGATTACGTTTACGCATCAGTTCGCGTATAACCTTCCAGAAAGCGATTTAAAGCTCGAAATCGAACAAGAATTGATATGTGCAAACGATACACATATTTATTCAAATCCCAAGTATGAAACACACTATTTCATTGATTTGGTATTTGTTTGATGGTTGAAGTGACACAGATGTCACAGTCTCCTCTACTTTAGGAAATTTCGTCCCGAAATTTATTCGTAGGAGTCTGCCTGTGACGTTGTGTTAAATAACCATCAAAGATATGCAAGACATAATCCTGTTATTTCCCTCAATGGACATTCTTCAGAAACAAAAATGAACGGACGGAGTTATTTTCAACGGGTGCTTCATCAGAAACGGAAATGAAGGAATAATCAAAAGGATATTCATTTCCCTCAACGGACATTCTTCAAAAACGAAAATGAACGGACGGAGTCATTTTCAACGGGTGCTTCATCAGAAACGGAAATGAAGGAATAATCAAAAGGATATTCATTTCCCTCAACGGACATTCTTCAGAAACGAAAATGAACGGACGGAGTCATTTTCAATGGGTGCTTCATCAGAAACGGAAATGAAGGAATAATCAAAAGGATATTCATTTCCCTCAACGGACATTCTTTCAGAAGTGAAAAATGAATAGCTAGTTCTTTTTTCTTCAACGGGTGCTTCATCAGAAATGGAAATGAATAGAATTAACTCTAGGCACATGACAAAACTTGCTGTGGTTTCTGTGCACTAAATTCCATAATTATGTATGCATCAATAATTACGTAATTCCTTGCACAGTCCACACAGTTTGTTTTATAATGTGAAGGGGATAGAATTTGAACAAACTCGAGACAACTTTGATTAGGTCAACACATAAACACATAATTGTTTTCTTGGTTATTAATTTGTTATCAGTTTGTTTATTTATTGTTATTAACTTGTTATCGATGTGAACATAGGTACTCAAGGTATACCAGGAACCCAGTCGATGGACTTCAACGTTCTCAAGAATCTATCTGAAAAGATAGGATGATCTTCCAAAAATTCGATTTTTGATTACAAGAAATCATAACATTCGAATTAAGGTATACAACAATTAAGGACTTACGAAAATACCCTTAGGTACCCTATTAAGGATTGGGTATTCATCCAGAGTTGTAACTTGCGCCTTGTACTTCGTTTCCTTGGAAGAAACGGGTACTTAGGATTTTCGTGGAAAACGCAAGAGATGGAAGAAATTTGGGGGTAGTCTGTTCTTCAAGGAATACGGTTCCTTGATCGTCGGTATTGTAGGGGATTTGTTGTTTATACATGCAACCATATTGTACATTGCAATATAAATAAGAGATTTATTTATAAACAACAACAACAACTGTTTCATAGACCTTGACAACAAAAGAAAATAATACATAAAGCTTGATTATTTCTAAACAGCGTTGTCTTCCAGTTGGTCAGATGCTCATCCCTGCGCTGGATTTGCATTAGCAAGCTTTGGGCAATTTCTTCGGAAATGGCCCATCTCGCCACAGTTGTAGCAAGACCCCGATGGAAAACAAGCTTGAGCAGGATTGTTTCCAGCTTGATTTGGTGCAGCTGCAGCTGGGCAAACTCTTGCTGTATGACCTATAAGTCCACAAATTTATCATTTGCGGCACTTTACACTGGCATGATGATGAAGGCTACATTGGTTGCACAAGGGTGCAGTTCCGTTGTATGGCTTCCTAGCAGGGGGTTGAGCTGGTTGGTTGGGAATAGCTTAATCATTGTGAGTAACCACAGCGAAGTTCTGAGAAGCCTTTCGCTTCTTGGACTTCTTGGAGGACTCAGTCTGCTCATCCTTTGGTTTCGATTCCTCGATCGGTTTCTTATCACCCTTTTGGAAAAGTTTACCTTTCCTGATCTGAGATTCAGTCAAGGTAGCGGATAACTCAATGGCCTGTCTAACTGTAGTGGGGTTACTACCAGTAACAATGTCTTGTAGTGAGTCAGGGAGGCCATCAATGTATTTTTCGATTGCCTTATCCAAAGGTGTAACAATGTTCGGGCATAACAGACTTAACTCCTCATAACGGTCCGTGTAGGCTCGATGCTCACCGCTATCTTTATTAAGATCATCGAATTCCCTTTCCAATGCCCTAATCTCATGACGAGGACAAAATTCCCACATCATTAGAGCTCGAAGCTCTTCCCATGTTTGAGCCAGTGCCACCTCGGCACCCCTATCTCTCATCACACCATTCCACCATGTTAAAGCTCGTTTCTCAAAGACACTAGATGCGAATTCAACCTTTCGCTCGTTTGGACACTGAACATGTCGGAAGGTGCTCTCTAGACTCTCGAACCATTGTAGAAGTGCAGTTGCTCCTTGAGACCCATAAAACTTTGATGGCTTAGCTGAGTTGAACATCTTGAAGTTACAGGGAGCATTATTGTTGTTATTGAGGGCTTGGTTAACTTGAGCAATGAGGTTTGGGAGTACAGCAGCCATTTGCTGCGTAATGATAGTTGCCAGTTCTTCATTAGGTATCTGATTGTCGCGTCGTGGAGGCATTCTAAAAGAGGAAGTATGGGAGAAAACAAGTGAAATGGCATTAGGCAAGAATAGGAGGTTACAATTACCGACCAAAAAGGCATGGATGATGGTCATTTGTTCGAACCACGAAGCAAACAAACGACG
This sequence comes from Helianthus tuberosus, assembly GCA_030545235.1. NCBI lineage: Eukaryota > Viridiplantae > Streptophyta > Magnoliopsida > Asterales > Asteraceae > Helianthus > Helianthus tuberosus. Next base: position 170,433,868 of record CM060452.1, read on the forward strand.
CACAAAGGTTGAATCAAAGTAAATAGGTCCTCATAATGTATCGCGAAGACATGCTAGCCTATAAGTGGACACTCACCCCAAGAGTTCCCAAGTAAGAGTGACTGGTCCGATACTGCGGATTTGTACGAACACTCTAGCCTTAGACAGAAAACTCAGGGTACAGGCACCCACCCTTCCAGTTTGCACGTGTTCACATTATTTAGACCCAAACTTTGACGAGATTTTGAAAACTTTGAAGGTTCAAAACCTTATAATAAATCATCCTAGAACAGATGATTAGTTTTCAAAGCAGATTCGAAATTTGTGTTCTTGTTGTGGTTGTCACTTAAGGATAAGTGACGGTATTTTGATTAAGATCTAAACACAAGAATCTTGTGTTAGGGTCCTAGGAAGGTTATAGACTAGGTCAAAGCATTACTAATAACCTAATTCCCTATAACCATGAGCTCTGATACCAACTTTTCTTTCACACCCCGACCACGTAAAACAACAAATCGTGGCGGAAACGTCGGGGAGTGTTGTGACAGAATCATTGTTTCATAACACATGGATAAAAGTTTTATTTTATTGATTTGAATGTATTACATTACATTGAAATTAGAAACAAAACATGAACAAATTAACTTCCATTATTATTAAGTCACTAAGGCCTCGTCCGTTCCTACGTGAGCAAGCATCAATATCATCATCAAACATCACCAACTATGATACCTGAAACACATGTGAAAATACGTCAGCATAAAAATGCCGGCGAGTACATAGGTTTTATGTGAGTGTCAGATTCATGGCTCGTTAATGTTTTGAAAATATAACTTGAACACCTTTATTAATTGATAATTAGAAAACCAAGTTTTGTAAAATGTTTGTAATGTAAATTGAAATAACCATGTCAAAACAGATTTGTTTTATAAAACCTCGATACCATGAACCTTACTCAAAACATTTGTTTACGTAAACCCAAAATTTGTAAATCGTTTTTGAAATAAAACTCGAATGTTTTATATTGTTAGAAAAACCTTGTAATATAACTTTGTTTTGATAACCTTGCCCAAGTGATCTAGATAACGCAACGATATATAATGTGTTAAAAGCACTTATATATAGGAAGTACCAACGGCGTATCCACCATACTTTTAACACATTACACCCGCCCCGTTACCTAATCACTTCCCTAACCCAACGGTTCAAACAGTTTCAAACGGTTCACACAATCAATCAGTTTCAAACGGTTCCCATAATCAATCAGATTCAAACGGTTCACATAATCAATCAGATTCAAATGGTTCACATAAACCAAACAATTTCAACGGTTCAAACAGTTCAAAATGTAAAACAATGTGTCCATATGCTGGATGAACATATGCAACAAAATGTAATATATATAAAAATCAATGTTCTAGCATGCTAAGTGAACATACCTAGCAAAACATAATGAAATCATGTACTATATACGTACTAATGAACATAGCAAGTATATAATATAAAAGCATGAATAGCACGAAAGTAACAAGTAGGCACATTTGTATCACCCTAAAACAGTTGAAAACGGTAAAAGAGGGGACTATGTACTACTTGAGGATGCTTAGAAGTCTTGACTAACAACCAAGCAAAGCTAGAGAGGTCACGGAAATCAAACGGCACCTAATATAGGTAACTATGTTAATAAACCGGGCCTAAATCGGAAGATCGGATAGGCTGAGGTTTCGTAAACCAAATGAGTGTTGGAACTCATATGATATGGTTTAACAAAGCCTACATACCAAATCGAAACTTAACCTAAGTGCTTTCGACCCGTTACGACCCATTAAGGTAGTTTTCGCTACTTTAACGCGTCGTTCGCGTAAAACGCGTTCGGAACGCCTAACTAGTCCTATCACAAGTATTATATGCCTAAACATGTCTAAATATGTTGCATAATCAGTTAAATGACAAAAGTTTAAGTTACATATGCTTAAAATCCAATTATGCATGAAAATGGCATTTTGGTCATTTTCCTAAGGCATATAAACTACCTATCATACAACTACTTAAACTATGTGACCATAAGGTATAACCTCGGAAGGTTATTCCCTATACAACTATGGTCACTAAACATGCTTGGTCGGATCCTAATGATCGACCAAACGGGTCGAGTTCGAAAGTCTAAGCGGTGGTTTAGACCGCTTGACTTACGACTCTGAACAAGCACTAAACTAAAAGTGACGAGCTAAACATGTTGGAACATGTTTAACTAAGTTAGAAAACAGGTTTTGATATCAAAACAAAGTATTTTGATATCTAAGAGTAGTTTGGTTGCAAAATACGCATAAATGCGCATTTTGACCGAAACTACGACTCGTCACTACGCCTACTCAACGTGGTAATCAGTAGGTATAGTCACTAGGGACTATAACCATCGTGATTACGATCACGTTGCGAAGTTCAAACGAACTTCGTGTTGACCAAAGACTGGTCAAAGCAGAAAGTCAAACACTGTTTGACTTTCACGCTTGAAAAGCGATAAAAGAATGAAAGAAGCTTACAAAGGGTCCAAGCTAGGGAGAACTTGATCTACAACACTCAGGTATGAAGTAAAGGCTCCAACTTAGAGTGTTAAAATGATCAAGGGTGCAGAAAAATGAAAGAGGGCATGGTTATTTATACTTTTCGGTAAACCGTTAAGATCATTTCTTGCTAAAGAGGGAATGATCTAGGCCATCCATGTGGGCAAATGGTATTGTAATACAAGGGGCATCCTAAAAACCATCAAAACTTGCCCAAAGTATTCCAAATCAGCTGCCAAAACCATCAAAAACCAGCCCAAATGACCAGGTGCAATGTTTCTGTCTGGCAGGCTATCGCGCCCCACGTAAGATATAGCTTAATCTTACACGGCCCGCCTAGTAATGTTTGACAGAATTGCAACTTTGGTCCCTGCACTTGAGAAACTTGCATTTTGATTCATATTTGACACGTTTAAGCCCCGTTAACCTCATTTCAAGGCTCTAAAATGAATTCAAAGTATAGGGAACTTAAAATATGCTCAAAAACATCTCGGATGTCGGTTCGTTTGGTCGTACGGTTGCGTTATTCGGTTAATTACGACGGAAGTCGTAACGAACGCAAAAACGATCCAAATTAAGCGACGAATGATATTTTATCATGCCAATCACTAAAATAAAATATTTTAATGATTACATAAATTTTTGGGTGTCCGCATATATTCAGAACGTAAGATATGCGCGAAAATGCAAACTTATGCACTTTTTGACGCTTTTAGTCCCTATTGATCCAATAAGTTTATTTTAGCATGCCGAACCCCCCAAAGCCTATTTATAAGCTATGTAAAGGATATTTAGGGTATGTTTAACTTATGATCAAGTTCCGGAATGTTCGTTACTATACAAATCAGTATAGTTTCGCAGTTTGACACAAATAGTCCCTTCGATCGAACAAACTTGATTTCGACACACCAAACCATCCAAAACTTATTTCTAAGTTATGTGAAGGTTATTTAAGGTATGTTAAGCCTATTTCACTATTCCAGAGTGTTTGTCACATTAAACTGATTACGTTTACGCATCAGTTCGCGTATAACCTTCTAGAAAGCGATTTAAAGCTCGAAATCGAACAAGAATTGATATGTGCAAACGATACACATATTTATTCAAATCCAAAGTATGAAACACAATATTTCATTGATTTGGTATTTGTTTGATGGTTGAAGTGACACAGATGTCACAAAAGATTGGTGACAGTGACGATTGTTAGGTGGTTATAGATATTCCTGAAGATTTGTTAATCAAGTGCTCTGAGGATCCTATGTCAGATCTGATCGACTTTGTATATCCTTCACTTCTTCAACTGTACAAAGATAAAGATTTTTATGCTGAAAGAGCTATATTGGCACCAACAAACGAGGTTGTTCTAGAAATTAATGAAAGATTGCTTGCTTCGTTTCCTGGCGATGAAGTGGAGTATCTGAGTTCTGATAGTATTTGTCAAACTGATAAAGGAAAGAACGAAGCACATGTGAGACTATATTCTCCCGATGTTTTGAATGGTCTTAAAATTTATGGTCTGCCTAATCATCGATTAGTCCTTAAAGTTGGTGTACCTGTAATGTTGCTTCGTAATATTGATCAACAAAATGGTTTATGCAACGGTACGAGACTACGGATTACTAAACTTTATAAACGTGTTATAGAGGCTGAGATTATATCCGGTGGAAACATAGGGACCAGAACGTTTATTCCACGAATCAGTTTGACACCGTCGGATAAAAAAAATCCTATCAAGTTTCAACGACGACAATTCCCCTTAAATGTATGTTTTGCAATGACTATAAATAAAAGTCAAGGACAATCTCTATCAAGGGTTGGATTGTATTTGAAATATCCAGTTTTCTCACATGGTCAGCTTTATGTTGCGTTATCAAGAGTTAAAAGCAGAGCCGGTGTGAAGTTGCTTATACTAGACAAAGATGAGAATGTAACGAGTAAAACAACAAATGTAGTCTACAAGGAAGTTTTTTCCGGCATTTGAATAGTTTTCTGTTTTTTTTCTTCAAATGTATGTATTTGTACAGAACATTTCATTTCAAAGTAAATAATATAGTTTTGGTTGAAGCCCTCGTATTACGCGGGCATTAACTTAGTTTAAAAAAAAACCTATATACAATAGCATAATTTCATTCCTACCACCAAAACTCTATCGAACTCTTTAACACCATTTTGAGGAAGTTTGTTGATACATTTAATGTGAAAATATATCAACTAGTGAAATTATAACACTTAGGTGCTATTTGTTTTTTCTGCGGAAAAAGGTCTGCAATCTACGGACCACATCTGCAGGAGAATAGGTGGACCAAATGTCTGCAGTCTGCAAGGAGAAGAGGGTTTGTTTTTTTTATATATAAAAACATCTTCACACACTAAACACACACACAACACACACATAACATCTCTCTCTCTCTCTGATCTCTCTCTCCCTGCCTCCCTCTACCACCACAACCACCGTCCACCTCCACCACCACCACCACAACCACCGTCCACCTCCACCACCACTTCAGCCACCACCCACCCCGTCGCAGCCACCACCACCCCGTCGCAACCACCACCACCACCACCATCTCACTTCCACCTCCTCCACCGAACACCCACTACCACCACCGTCACCGGAAACCCACCAACTCTACCACCGTCACCGAAAACCCACCAACACCACCGTCGCAACCACCACCACCATCTCACTTCTCACTTCCACCTCGTTCTTGTCGCCGCTGCCAAACGAAGAGGGGGGTTGCAGGTGACTTGGGGGGTATGGGGCTTTCTTCGAGAGAAGAAAGGAGGTGGAGTGGTGGGGGGCTTGCCGGAGAAGAAGGGGAGCCGGCAACCGGCTCTGGTCACCGAACAGAGAGAGAAAGAAGGAGAAGAAAGGGGGTGCGGCTGGTTAGGTCTGATTAGGGTTTCCACAAGATGAGGGAGAAGAGGGAAAGATCTGGTGTGGTGGCGGAGCAGGGGTGGGCGGCGGATGCGGTGGTGTCGGGGGTGGAGGTGGTGGCAGATGAGGTGGTGTCGGGGGTGGAGGTGGTGGCGGAGCAGGGGTGGGCGGCGGATGAAGTGATGCAGGTCTGTTTTGGCAGAGAGAGAAGAAGTTGGAAGAGGTTGGGACATGTCTGCTTGGGGAAGAGGTGGGGAAGACCTTTTTGGTGAGAAGTGATTCCAGAAAACAAACAAGCTGCAGACATCAAACGTCTGCGCGCGTCTACGCGACGCAGACATAAGTGGCCAGAAGCACTTCTGGCCAAAAAACAAACACCACCTTAATAGAGTTAGTGAACTTAATGAGTTACAGAACTTGATTGTGAGGCCATAAATAGTGAAGTCGTAGCTTGTAAACATAAATTTTAGAGAGATTCTATGGGGTTTTCATATGCATATCTTTGTAATAATATTTAGGATTTGTACACTTCATTAGAAGTTTGGATTGATATTTAAATTTCGTGTTTGTTCTTGATTGTTGTTCTACCACATCGTGTTTGACGGATTCCACACGTCAAACACATTAGAACAAACCGGTGCGTAACGGGGACCTACAAAAACAAAGTCAAAACTAAAATATCTTTTGCCTTTTAGTTTAAAAAATATAAAATAAAATGACAAATTAAATAATCATACTTAGTTTAACCAGTGTTGTAAAAATCGCGACTAGTCGGCGATTAATCGCTAGTCGGCCGGTAACTGAGTAATTTTTCGTTAATCAGTCCATTAATCGCTAGTCGAGCCTAGTCAGCCAGTCAAAAATCGGCGATTCCGGCAAAAAACATGTATATTCCGACCAAAACCTCTAAATTCCGGCTACTTAAAATATTTACCTATAAAAATGTGTATAAAAAAAACTCGACCCGATTAATCACGAGTAATCCCGAATAGTCACTAGTCTCCACCTTACCGGTCGACTAGCGAATTCTCCGGTCTAACTACAAGTTATTATTTAAAAAAAAATGCTTCTAATTGTTGTCTATTTGCTATATATCATAGAACCATACCATAGTGTTATATAAACCCTAATTAAATCTCGACCGCAGCCTCACTCCTGCAGCTGCATCACAGTTCTCTCGTTCCCGTTTAACAAGAAGATATGCCTCCAAAAGCTGCCAAATCGAAGGAAGCACCGGCAGAAAGGCCCATCCTCGGCCGTTTCTCATCGCATCTCAAGATCGGAATTGTTAGTTTCTTATATCTTCGTATCTGCATTAATCGCCATCAGTTTAGATTCATTTTATACCGTTTTATGATCTAATTTAGTCTAATTAGTTGTGATTTTGTTCGTTTTTCATTACTAGAAGTTGATGATTTTGCTAGGTTTTCATTAGTATGAAATGATGAACTTGAAGCTTCTGCATTAATCGAGATCAGTTAGATTCATTTTATACCGTTTTATGATCTAATTCAGTGTAATTAGTTGTGATTTTGTTCGTTCTTCGTTACTAGAAGTTGATGATTTTGCTAGGTTTTCATTAGTATGAAATGATGAACTTGAAGCTTCTGCATTAATCGAGATCAGTTTAGATTCATTTTATACCGTTTTATGATCTAATTTAGTGTAATTAGTTGTGATTTTGTTCGTTTTTCGTTACTAGAAGTTGATGATTTTGCTAGGTTTTCATTAGTATGAAATGATGAACTTGAAGCTTCTGCATTAATCGAGATCAGTTTAGATTCATTTTATACCGTTTTATGATCTAATTTAGTGTAATTAGTTGTGATTTTGTTCGTTTTTCATTACTAGCAGTTGATGATTTTGCTAGGTTTTCATTAGTATGAAATGATGAACTTGAAGCTTCTGCATTAATCGCCATCAGTTTAGATTCATTTTATACCGTTTTATGATCTAATTTAGTGTAATTAGTTGTGATTTTGTTCGTTTTTCGTTACTAGAAGTTGATGATTTTGCTAGGTTTTCATTAGTATGAAATGATGAACTTGAAGCTTTTGCTAGGTTTTCGTTAGTACGGTAAATAGCAAACATAGTTGAGTAACGAAATGAGTCAAATGACGACTGACGATCTGTGCTTCTGTGTTATTGATACTTTGATAGAAGTATAGAAGAAACCGCATCTTCAATTTTATTTGTTGTGGACTCTGGTTGTGGTTAATTGTCATCAGTCGATCGTTTTGCTAGGTATTGTTAGTTTCTTATATCTTTGTATCTGTCATGAACAACGATCAGTTTTGATTCTTTTTATACTTTTTTCTGGTCTAATTTAGCGTAATTCGTTGTGATTTTGTTTGTTACGGGAAGTTGATCTGAGTACTGTATGAAATGGTGAACTGGAAGCTTCTGCTAGGTTTTCGTGAGTACAGTGAATAGCAAACATAATTGAGAAATGAGATGATGATCTGTGATTCTGTGTTATTGTTAAGAGTTATAGAACAAATTGCATCTTTAATATTATGTGTTGTGGACTCTGGTTGTAGTTAATCGTCATCATTTGATTTTGTTAGGGATTGTTATATTCTTCTATCTTCGTTTGTGTCATGAATCGCGATCAGTTTGGTTCATTCAATACTGTTTTCTGATCTGATTAGCTTTTTATTTGTGAATTTGTTTGCTTGCTATTACTAGAAGGTGTTGATTTGAGTACTATATGAATTGATGAACTGGAAGTTTTTGCTAGTTTTTTATTAGTATGGTGAATAGTAAACCTATTTGAGAAACGAAGTGACGATCTGTGATTCTGTGTTATTAATACAAGTATAGAACAAACTCGTCTTCAATTGTATGTGTGGCAAATTCTATTCGATTATTGTATTAGGGTTTGTAAATTTTCTGATTTAACAGTTTGTGATATTGAACCTGTAATGTATTTAGTAATTACACTGTTACAATTTGATGGAGATAGTGTTAAGTTTTTGTGTCTGGTTGCTAAAAAAGAAAGTAGGCAGATGTGTCTGTAGAATATGGACTTATCTGTTTCTATACCACTGCTGATTTCAGGTTGGATTGCCGAATGTAGGGAAGTCGACTCTCTTCAATACTCTCACCAAGTTATCGATACCTGCTGAGAACTTTCCATTTTGTACAATTGAACCTAATGAAGCTCGTGTCAACATTCCTGATGTGCGGTTTGAATGGCTCTGTCAACTGTTCAAGCCAAAGAGTGAGGTAATATATAGGCCCTACTATAGTTTGAAGGATACCGAATGGTCCAATTGAATTCGACACTAAATTAAGTGAGTTTTTGCTTGGTAGGTTTCTGCATTTTTAGAGATACATGACATTGCTGGGTTGGTGAAAGGTGCTCATGAAGGACAAGGGCTTGGAAACAATTTCTTATCACACATTCGTGCAGTTGATGGCATATTCCATGTTCTACGTAAGATTGCATTTTTATAATCTTTCTGAAATAGTTATGTTAGGTCACCTGAAAATTGTTTGTCATACATATAACATATTGATAATCATACATCAAATCATGTCATTTGTGTTTGGATCTTAGTATCTTACCATGAACGAACCAGGTTTAAAGACATGTATTTATATATAATAGGTGCATTTGAAGACCCTGATATCATACATGTTGATGACTCTGTGGATCCTGTAAGAGATTTAGAAGTTATAACTGCAGAATTACGGCTGAAGGTATGGTCTAAAATCCTTTGAGCTCACATCATTGGTTTAAAAAGCGCAAAGCGACTCCAGGCGCAAAGAGCTGCGCCTTGTGTGACATAAGACCAGCTCTGTACAAAAAGTGCACAAAAAGTGAGCGTTTTTGGAAAAAAAAATCCCACTGAGGCACGCGCTTCTTGTACAGAAGGTGTTTTGTGCTTTAAACTGTTATACATGTAGCTAAAATGGTTGTACATTTAAGTGATTTATACATTAAATCATATATAAATTTGATTTATAACTATATTTTGGGCAAGGGATGCTAAAAATCTAGACAAAATTGCAGAAAACAACCTTTATGTATGCCCAAAACTGCACTTTATACCTTTCACTATGAAATCCGCCAAAACCAACCTTTACGTTCATGTTTTGCTACAAGTTCAACCTTTACACCAAACCTAGTTAAAAAAGTCAGTTAACTTACCTCACATGCTTTGCATGTGAGGGTATTTTAGTCTTTTCCCTTTCTAATTTTAATATTCATTTAAACTAACCTACTGCACCCCACCCCCACCCCTTTTCTTTATCTTCTTCACATAACATTTTTCAGATCCATACTTCACTGCAACAAAAAATCAATTAATAATCACAGAACTCAATTTCTAAAACAAATGAGAAAAAAGCCAAAGAAAAACTTAAAATAACAAGATACCAGAAACCCTTTTTCTAAAACCCACAAAACATGATGAATCAACATAAAATTCACCGAAACAGAGTGCAGAAACTGTCAAGGACGTATGAAACTTTGTACTACCAAATCAGGAAAGCAAGAATAATACAAACATTCACAGAAGCATTTACACAAACAGTTGGTGTGCAGTTAACAAACTAAATGCACAAAACCCAAAATTCAACTATTCAAGATCAAGAAAGAGAGAGAATGGAGTCACGGGATCGGAGAATTGAGATGAAAATGGAAGAAATTTGCAATTTTGACACAGACCCACCTCTACTCTCTCTCATGGGTATGTCTAATTTGGTAATTTTACATTGGTTTCTGAGAAAGAATGGGATTGGGGAAACAGGGGAGAAAGAAAACAGAGGAAAAGCCAAGAGGGTGATTTAAGAGTTTATGTTTGGACCACTTCTAGTTTTGTTGCAGTACAAGCTCCAAAGAATTGAACAACATTCTTGTGTCTAATCTTCCTGCCAAGAAATGAAAACACAGGTGAAACATAGCCAAAGGTCAAAGAACTGAAAAATCTTTTACCACCATATCTCCGCCTCGCAACCCTATACGGCTATACCCTCCGCCTTTCACCACCGTATCTCCGACCCTTAATCTAGCCCAATCTTCTTTGATTCCTCCTATACCCCACCCTCATGTTCTTCACCAGACCAGTGATGCCGGAGACACCTGGAAAAATCAAGAATATATTGGGCAAAATGCCCAAAGAAAACTTATTTTGGGCAAAATCAAGAATATATTGGTGGTGACGGTGGCTGAATTTCCAGATGTCAGATTCGTCGAGCTCGAAGATGGAGTCGGTTATGATAGGAGTTGTTTGATCGCCGGAAAGGTACCGGTGATTTGATCTCCGGTAGTAGGGTTTTGGTGAAGCCATTGAAGCTATTCTTTCTACTCTGTGTTTTGGGGTGGTTGATGATGAATTTAGTCTGGTTAATATATAAGGTTTTGAAATGGGTTAAGTGGATAAGGTTTTATTTCTCATTTATTTAATCTTTATTAAAGTATATAAATGTAGATGTAGATGTAGATATAGATATAAATATATTAGTTTTTAAAATCTGATTTAATTATTTATTTAAATATATTATTCAAAGGAAAAGACTAAAATACCCTCACATGCAAAGCATGTGAGGTAAGTTAACTGACTTTTTTAACTAGGTTTGGTGTAAAGGTTGAACTTGTAGCAAAACATGAACGTAAAGGTTGGTTTTGGCGGATTTCATAGTGAAAGGTATAAAGTGCAGTTTTGGGCATACATAAAGGTTGTTTTCTGCAATTTTGTCAAAAATCTATAGGATATATAAAAATATAAGCACCTTGCGCCTCGCGTACGAAAACCCCTCTGCTTTTGCGATTTGCGCTTTTTTAAACCAAGCTCACATCTCTGTCTTGTGTTATGTGATATTGAAAGTGCACAAGTGTTGTGCATTGTGGAAATGTGTTTGAACACTTATTTATTGTATTGTTTACATGCTTTATATTGGTTTTTCGTGCATGATATAGGATATCGAGTTCATGGAAAGAAGGATTGAAGATCTTGAAAAGAGCATGAAGAGGAGCAATGACAAACAGTTAAAAGTAGAGCATGAAGTGTGTTTGAAGGTATGTTGTTGTATATTCATTTAATGCTAAGTTGTTTCAATACATATTGTTTCTAACAGTGATTATTTTCTTGTTACCCTCAAATTTTCCATAAATCATGACCTTATTTTAAGATGTTTTTTGCTGCAACAATTATTTTTATTCTCTAATCTATATTCACTTCGTAAGAAGTCAAGTATACAGTATATAACTACTTAAGTATAAGACAAATAGAAGTACATGAACGGAATCAAACAGCATGAATTTAAGTTATTGAAGTGTGGCATAACGGGCCAAAGTATATCTGAATCAATAAAAAATGGCATCTTATTTAATGAAATTACTTATGGACTTTGGTCTGTTTTCTGCAGGTCAAAACCTGGCTTGAGAGTGAGAAAGATGTCAGGTTAGGGGACTGGAAAGCCGCTGAAATTGAAATCTTGAATACTTTTCAATTGCTCACCGCAAAACCTGTTGTTTATTTGGTAAGACTATCTCTTATAATACTGTTTAATGTTTAATATTTCTTGAAACTTTGTTGGCTCCTTTTTAGATTTTGTTTAAACACGTGATATTTTCTTGTGCAGGTTAACATGAACGAGAAAGATTATCAGAGAAAAAAGAACAAGTTCCTTCCCAAAATCCATGCTTGGTATGCAAATTAGAAATCGGACATCACTATTTTAATTTGAAGTACAGTTTTTATTTATTTATTTATTTTTATAAAAAATAGTTTAAGTACTTGAATTCGTTTTAGGGTGCAAGAGCATGGGGGCGAGCCAATTATTCCTTTTAGCTGTGCTTTGGAAAGAACTCTTGCTGATTTGTCGACAGATGAAGCACTTAAATACTGTGAGGAGAACAAGATTCAAAGGTTGGTTCAGAACTTCAAGATATCAATTATCTTGAAATATAAATGAATCATGCATTTTACTATTATGTAAACTATATTTGTTTATTTATTGTGGTGTATATGTGGCTAGTATCTAGAAATAGAACTCGTAAACCATTATCAAAATCGACAGAATCAAGTGTGTAGAACTGTATGAATATATGAAGATGCTCAGCTGAGAATGAATAACAATTGGATCTGATTTTTTTTTTGCACAGTGCTCTTCCGAAGATTATTAAGACTGGATTCTCTGCTATTAACCTTATTTACTTCTTCACTGCCGGCCCTGATGAGGTAATGCCTTTCCACCCTTCATCTGTATCAAACATAACGCAAACTGTTTTTTTTTTTTTTGAATTAGGTCTTTTTGCAGTTTTAATCATATTTCTTTTCTATTTTCATGCATCATCTGATTAGAAGCAATATGATATATAAATTTTTATAAGAGTTAAATCCTTGGTTGGTCCCTGTGGTTTTCAAAAATTGCAGACTTGGTCCCAGTGGTTTACTAATTACACGCGTGGTCCCAAAACTTGTCAAAAATGGTTGGTCCCCAGCCCTAACATCAGTTAAATTTCTCAGTTAACTATGTGTGAAATGACTATATTACCCTTGAACAATTAAAAAAAGACATACCCATCTTCTTCTTCTCCATCCTTCTCAAATCAACCTGCAACACCTCGGGCTCAAACCTAGCCATGACCATGACTATTATCGGTCCTATACAAAAACGTTTGCAAGTAACCAGATGTTTAGTGGAGCTTGCCGGAAAACGTGAGTCGCCGGAAAAGATCTGAGATCACGGAATGGTTTGTACGGCCACCTGAGAGTCTGTTCTTGGTCCGAAACTGGTCGGAGACGCACCACAACCCTCCGATTTGTTCCACTGTCTTCAACCCTGCTCTGCAAAAACCATCACCGCCCCTATACTGTCGCGACAACCACTCAATGCCTCCTTGAGCCGCCACTAACCGACCAACCACCAAACACCCACCTACCGCTGCCTCCCCCTAACGGATTTCGCCACCGTCCTGCCACCACAACATCACTCGAAGAAACCATTGGAGGCCACCGCTGAAATTCGTCGGAGGAGGGCAACTCCCTCCTTTCTATCTCCATTGGCTCCCTCAATCTCGCTCCTGTATGTGCAGATGTGTGTGTTTTCTGTAGAAGCGGTTGGGTTGACAGTAGAATTGGAGGTGGAGGTGGGTTGACAGTGGAATTGGAGGTGGAGGTGGTGGTGGTTTGAGGTGGAGGTGGAGGTGGAGGTGGATTTTACAGAGAGAGGGGAAAGTGTAGTTGGATCTTAGGTATTGGTGGTAGAGGTATATATACTTTTTTATTTTTTTAATTGTTCAAGGGTAATATAGTCATTTCACACATAGTTAACTGAGAAATTTAACTGATGTTAGGGCTGGGGACCAACCGAGTGCATTTTTGACAAGTTTTGGGACCACGCGTGTAATTAGTAAACCACTGGGACCAAGTCTGTAATTTTTGAAAACCACAGGGACCAACCAAGCATTTAACTCTTTTCATAATATCAATTACCCCATCAAAATCATTAATACTTTCTATATCAACTAAAAAAATACTTCAAACTTGCATAAGTTTTATAATATAAATATATAATCATTATACCCCCCTCCCTCCCTCTCTCTCCATAAACTCTTGTATCCTAACTTCCTAAGGCAATTTTTGAGGGTAGGGTTCCGGGTATATTTGATAATTGATATGATTTTCTATCGGGTAAATATGATGTTCTAATAACATTTTGAGGGGGATATATGAATTTGAATTTTGATGTAAAAATCTTTAAAAACATGTATATTTGATCTGAAGTTGATGTGATGTGCCCCATGCAGGTGAAATGCTGGCAAATTCGAAGGCAGAGCAAGGCTCCTCAAGCTGCAGGAGCAATTCATACTGATTTTGAAAGAGGATTTATTTGTGCCGAGGTAATAGTTTTTTTTTTCTTCAAGATGTCTTCATCTTCATATCCCTTTTACAATATGTCAAATTAATGTTTTTAGTTGTTATCTAGTTTATTTCTTCTTGACTAAAGCCTGTTGTGACTGTTTTTTTTTTTTTTTTTGGTATACTGTTTTTTTTTTGTAATTAATTTTGAGGTGTCCTGTAAGAATTGTTTACAAAAATCTGTAGTAGATTGATATTTTTATTAGTATATAAAATTGACAGGAAAAGCAGATTAGTAATTAACAAACGAGAAATTAAGGAGTTTGAAAGATTTGAGAATTCACTTGGGGGATTTTGCAGGTTATGAAGTTTGAGGATCTTAAAGAGCTTGGAAGCGAGGCTGCTGTAAAGGTATTCTCTATTAATGACTATACATTGACGTATTAAATACTTTATCTTACCATCTCCCTTGTGGCAGTTGCATGACATCATAAAGGATGTTATGCATGAATTATGTTAAATAATATTATGTGATACGTATAATAATTTTTAAATACATATTTCGAACAAATGTGTACAAAAGTTACAATAAGAAATTGCCATGGTTTATTTATCAGGCTGCTGGTAAGTACAAGCAGGAGGGAAAGACCTATGTGGTTCAAGACGGTGATATTATATTTTTCAAATTTAATGTCTCCGGTGGTGGAAAGAAGTGAGCCGGTGGGGAATTTGTTAGTTCTGTCAGTTGATTGGCTTGCTTGCTATCCACAAATTTTATTTCGATTGTGTACCAACGTTGTATCGAGTATCTAGAATCAGGTTTTTTTGGCACTAAATGTGTTCTTTTGACATATGCTCTTATACTTTGTTTTAAACATGACGTATTGATGCAGCTAACATTCTGAACATTTTTATGAAATAGAGAGTGAGATGCATGTAGGGTTATAAATAAAAAATGAACCATTCCTTGTTTTTCGGGAAGTTAGATTAAATACATTTATTTTGTTGCTCACGGCAACACCGCCGCGAACCCCACATTTCTTGCGGTAAATTCAAAATCCCGGGGAAAATTCACTGCATGCGTGGTATTGAGTTTTTGACCGTTGGAACCTTTATAACCCCACATTTCTTGTCGTAAACCCAACGAGTGGAGCACCCCTTACGTTTGAGTACAAAATGAGGAGCGAAGAGAGAAGTTGACATGACAAAGTATGATTGGCTGGGGTGGAGAGGGTTTACTCCACTCGAGTGGAGCGCCCCTTACACCCTTGATGTAACATATGTGAATGTTCATAATGCGAATGCTTGTTTTTGTTTGTTTCATGATCAAAGGCTAGAAAACAAGTCATTTGGTTCCTTTGTGTATACACAAGGTGTAAATGACAATCATTATGTTAGGGTTTGTTTTTTTTTTGGTGAAATCACATACAACAGAGCTGGGATGGAGAAAATAAGATAATGGGTTGAGGTAAAGTACCCATAACACCCATCTTATTTGTTTGTTTAAATACAGCAAGTTAAATTATCTGTAGAAGTGTTAAAACGCTTCGCATTTTTTACATACCGTCGTTAACTAAACGCGGCTATATAACTGTTTGTGTTCATTTGTGTTGATATTCGTATACATTTGTTTACGTGTGTATAGCATACTGAAAAACATACACAAACTAACACGAACGTCATTTTCATAGCAAGCAAACACAAACAAGGGTATGTGTTTGTTTATGTGTACGTACGCATTTATCATTATTATATATATCAAACCATATCACATGTTTGCTACAGTACTATATTAGGGTATTTTTGATATTTTGCTTTGGGTGTTAGGGCATTTTTGTTAAATCTTATAAAATAGTTTAGTAGTCAACATATACATGTTTTTATGCTGAATGTACAATTGTCTAATGCATTGTCTATTCTTTTTCCTTTTGTGTTTTTTTTTAATTTCAACTCTTAAAATACACTTTGATTTTCTCAAACAAGGTATGTAAACAATTTCTTTTTTCTTTCATTCTATAAAAATAATCCGCCATATTGGTTATCATTTTGTTGTGATTAATAATGGTCGTTGTATACTTAAAATTTCAAAAACTTTAGATACGCATCAAACTACTTTACAAATTAGCGTTTGGTTATCATTTTATTGTGATGAATAATGGTCTTTGTATACTTAAAATTTCAAAAACTTTAGATATGCATCAAACTACTTTACAAATTAGCGTTTATTTTTACCCTAAAACAACATATTAATAGGGAGTTAATATTCACTCACTTCTTCCCTCTATCTCTCTCTATACTTAAATATATAGAAAAAAATAGAGTGAAAAGGGATATGAAAATAAGATTTTAGGGTGTGAGAATAATTGAAGCCTTAATATATTCTTTAGAGATAACTTTGATTATTTTCATATATTTTGGATTAAAACATTAAATTGATTTTTTAATGCATTCAATCTTTATTGCGTTGAACTTCGTTAATATATATTTTTAAATTGAATATGCCGTTGTACTAATTTTTTTCTTCTTTACATGCCGATATAAATTTTGTTGAAAACGGATTTATATTCAAATAAAATTTTTTTTCTATTGTAAGCTATTTGAGTGTCGGTACGAAGTACGAACTGAACCAATTTTAACCAAACAATATCGGTACCAGTATTGTTATATTGGAACCATTACCAATATTCGTTTTTTATTGTTTTCAATCAATGTAAAACGCGTGTTGATATTTTCTTGGACATATCATGACTTTATTTTTTAATTTTTCTGTTTCAGTTACTATAACAAGTGAAGATACCATATTGAACCGAACCGATACCTATCGGATTCCCGCTGCATAGTGAATCCCTCTAGTTTCAATTAGAACCGAACGAACAAACACAGATAGCCTTCATCTGATTTGTTTACAAGTTCAGATGCACGACACCAAGGACCAAACCCGATAAAGCCGCATTGCGACTTTCTATTTGTTTAACCAGATTTTCCAAACTCCATTGACGATGTTTGCAGTCGCGACTTTCTATCTGTTTAACCAGAATTACCGATCTCCATTGACGATATTTGGATACTCCCTATGTTAACTGAAACAGTAAATCTACAGAACCACTACATTCCCAAATCTCCATTTTTTCTTTATTTTGAACGATTATAAACCGCCCTAAAAATGTTACTTTTAGCGCACAATGTCAAGACTGGCCAATTTTCTATTTTAATGTAAAACTGTAAATCCAAGTTAAGCTATTCAAACAGTTCAACTACAACTTATTTGGAACAACGAACCAACATTGTGCTTGCTCACCACCTTAATTTTTGTTGTCTCTAGGTATGTCGAGATCCTTAAAAACCGGGCTATCAACTCCAACTCCCATTGCATTAAGCCCGTTATCTACATACAACACCGTCCCTGTGATGGCTGAAGCCAGCGGTGATGCCAGAAAAGCAGCCGCATTTCCCACCTCCTCTGTTTAAATTTAAATTATATTCAGCACAGCATAGTGAGTAAATATAAACGCTACCAATGACATTGATTATATATGTATATGTATAAATGTATAATGATGGGTTCAAATGAAAACTAGGAACCACTTTGATATGGATTTACCAGTGAATATACTATATTCTGAATACATATAACACTATAGTTCCTATATGGATATATTATATATGACAAAGTATGGTTGTTTTTATAGTTCCTATATGGATATATATTATATATGACAAAGCACATTAAAGTTACCAGAGAAGATTCACACTGACCTGCTGATAGTTCTTTCTGCAGCGGTGCATTCTCTGATGAATAATCAATCATCATATCAATAAAACCGATCGCCTTAGCAGCACGACTTCTAAGTGGTCCTGGTAATATGACCAACAAGTATTTATTAAATAAATTATTTGTCTTATAAATAAGATTTTTTTAGGTGAAGAGGTATTGTAGTACCTGCAGATATCGTGTTTACTCTGATTCCATGTTTTCTTCCTGCTTCAAATGCCAATACCTGTGTTTTTTTTTTATCATTATTGGAAGTTAAAAAAGAAAATCAGTGTGAATAAAAAAAGCGTGATAGAAGTAACTAACTTGTGTGTCACTCTCCAAAGCAGCTTTCGCTGAACTCATACCTCCACCATATCTGTTTTAATAAAGGCGCAAATAAGAACAAAAAAAAAAAAAAACTCCAAATGAAACAAAAAAAAAAGTAAAAAAGAAAAATGAAGAAATTACCCGGGTATGATCCTTTCAGAAGCAATGTAGGTCAGAGAAATAGTAGCACCGCCTGTAATATGATAATTAAGCTCAACTTTGAGGATTAAAAATTTAAGTTTGACCAGTCAAAAGGCGATGTAGATAAACATACCGCGGTTCATTATTGGGGCAAAATGCTGGAGCAAAGATACGTAAGAATAGCTTGATGCAGAGATGGCAGCAAGATATCCATACCTGGATGTTTCTAGGAGAGGTTTGCTAACCTGCAAAATTGAGGTCAAACAGTTTGATATAGGTTGTGTTTTATTTTAAAAGCGTCAAATGAGGCAGATAGGCAAATTTAGCTAAAAGGGGAACATGTCAAATGGGTTGAACGGGCCAAACACGTTGATTTGGGTTGTGTACTATCTCAAACGGGTCACATGAGCAACTTCAATAATTTAGTTAAAAGGAGAACATGCCACATGGGTTAAACGAGTCAGATGAGCCAAATACAAATTTAGTGAAAAAGGGAATTGGTCAAACAAATTGAAAGGTGTTCAAAGTCTATTTTTGAAGGAAAAATTACAAGTTTTGTCCTTTGTCTTTATACCACTTTTCAGGCGGTGTCCTTTCTAACGAATGTTGACAGGCGGTGTCCTTTACTAGGTATTTTGTTGTAAGTTTAGTCCTTTACACCCAACCCAGTTAAAAAACCCTGTTAATTGTTGACAGGCGGTGTCCTTTACTAGGTATTTTGTTGCAAGTTTAGTCCTTTACCTAGGTATTTTGTTGCAAGTTTAGTCCTTTACCTAGGTATTTGTTGCAAGTTTAGTCCTTTACACCCAACAATTAACAGGGTTTTTTAACTGGGTTGGGTGTAAAGGACTAAATTTGCAACAAAATACCTAGTAAAGGACACCGCCTGTCAACATTTGTTAAAAAGGACACCGCCTGAAAAGTGGTATAAAGATAAAGGACAAAACTTGTAATTTTTCCATTTTTGAACCATACAAGTTCCTAAATAATTTTATCCAACAAATAGATTATTATTATTATTATTATGATCATAGTCAACAAACTAACTATTTATACAAGGATTAATAAGTTGGACAAAATGTGTTCCGGGTCAACGCAACCAGTACAAAATTACCATTTTTAACATGCGTCGACCCATTCATTTTGCAACTCGTTATTTTACGGGAGAATAACCACATGCATAGATTAGTCCATAAGCACAACATGTGCTAATAAATTATAATTACTGTCAATAACTAAAATGAATATTCTAAACTCCAAAGTATACCTCAGGCCCATTGGCTAATGAGTGCACAAGAATGTCAATGCTGCCAAAATCCTCTTTCACAGATTCAGCTACTTCCTGCAAAACATAAACTTTGACTTTTGCAGGAATGTTTGACTTTGCATAGCAATGAGAACAACTGGAACAATGATTAATGAAATGATACCTTTACAGTCCACTTCGAGGACCCTGCATAACGCTTGTTTGTTTTTACCTGCATAATTCAGCATAATGGTTATGCAATATATGAGACTTCATTCTCTTTATTCATAGAGTAGATTACAGAAAACGTCTATTGTTTATACCAGGTTGCAAAGTATGTCCTTTACCTTCAAAAATTACAGAAAACGTGCTTTATGTTTTTTAACCTTTGCACATTACGTCCTTTGGCCCTAACTCAGTTAATTTTTCTCGCTAAATCTGGTCACTCAAGGGTAGTTTAGTCTTTTTACCAATTTATTTAATAAAATATGTTAATAAATAAAACGAAAACAAATTAAAAAGTAATATACATACATTAAGAGATTGATAAAAAGACTAAATTACCCTTGAGTGACCAGATTTAATGAGAAAAACTAACTGAGTTAGGGCCAGATGACGTAACGTGCAACGGTTTAAAAACATAAAGCACGTTTTCTGTAATCTTTGAAGATAAAGGACATACTTTGCAACCTGATATGAACATAAAGGACGTTTTCTGTAATTTACTCTTACTCATAAATTGCAGCAACATGTTTATGAGAGGGTGAACTTACATCCTCGGGAACATCTTCAGGGGTATCATAAACAGCATCTAAGGGGTACACTTTAGTAATTTCCATCAAAGACCCATCTGGCAACCTAAAATTACATATAGACTTGTTGGTTGATCAATCATCAATCACCATGTTATATTAAAACTAACTGGAAGAAGAATGGTGGATATGAACACTTACACACGTGATTCGTCAAACTTGCCCCTTCGAAGACTAGACTCGAATATGTTGAGTGCCTAAAAAAGATTAATAGTCATCAACAATGAATACATTTAAATTAGGATCTCTAGTAGAGGGGGCAATTTCGACCCATTTACTTATGAATGGGCTGATTTGGGTCGCTGTTTAGCTACTAAATGAATTGTTTAAATGGTTACACATGTTGAACGTCGCCCAAAGTCTATATTTAACGCATACAACCTCCTATATTGTTATATTATATTTTTATTTTATCATTGTAGTAATATTGTGTTTGTAACATTAATTAATGTACTTTTTATTTATTTTAAAAGTTAAAGATGAAGAAAACTACGCCAGCGGGTCGTCAACCCAACCTGACCTGTTTCAACCAATATTAGAAACAATGACCCGTTTTGAGTTTTGACCCATTACCCAACCCACCAGGCCGCCCATATTGCCACCTCTAATCTACAGCTAGGATCAGTAACATACGGGGACCCATGTGCCAACAAGAATCTCAGCACCAGCTGCCGCTAACGATTTGGCTATTGCCCAACCATACCCGTTGTCATCAGCTACACCAGCAATGAATGCCCTCTTTCCTGCAGATAACTCCCTAAATTAGTAAACACTAACATACCTATTAATCAAGAATTTGACTGTTTTCTTGCATCCATTTTAACTCATTTCCTAAATATCCAAGCTATAAAAAAAATCATCCACAATGAAACAAATTAAACCTCTTAGATCAATAGGCAGCCCTGGAAGGGGTTTTACGTCATTGGAATCCGACATGGCTTTTGTGATCATTCTTCCAAATCTCAATGGAGTCGAATTGACAATTTGAGATAATGATTGTGTAGAAGAGACGTGACATGAGCCTTTAAGATTTGCACATGTAATGTTACTAGTGAAAAGCGCAACGCATGGTTTTGAAGGTTCACGAGAAGAAAAGGTGGAGGGGGGTGTTGCTATAGCAACGTGCATCATATTAGTAGTTGTTGCCATTTCAATAATAAACCTACAAGAATGAATCATAACAACAATTAGCATGAATCTTGTGAAGAATATAATGGAGATCAATTAGTTTCTTCATCTCCTAGGCTTGATAATCATGAATAAATAATCAAACTGATGACTTTTTTTATTGAAAAAAGGAAATGAATTTAAAAAAAAAACTGCATGAACACTCTCTATTCTTTCTACATGAATCTTTTGTTCAACATAGTGAAATCAACTAGTTGCAGTTTGAATTTAAGAATCAACCTATTTGTAGTAGAAATGATACTTGAATTGGGAAAGTAAGAGAGTATCTAGGTTTTTATGTAGTAATGACTAAGAAGAAATGATAGTCAAAGAAGTTGGAAATGTTATCAGCAATCACAAAACCAACACATGAAATCTATCTACGTACACATTGCAATTACATATGAAAACAGCATCATAATCAAATCTACATTTTGTAAACTCAGATCGCTGCAATAGTAATTTGGAAATTCAAGTAGAAACATAACAGATCAATTAGGAAGTAGTTGTTGAGTGTGACTTACCGATCCGATCACAGGAAGGAGGTTATTTTGATGTTGGTGTGTGCGTGAGTGTAGTATAAGTGGGGATGAAGAAGAAGACAGGTAGGTTTCGATTAAAACAAAGTAAGATGAGATGGTCTTTGTGAGGGCCGTTGGGAAGCTTTGGAAGTATCGAAAGAATTTTGGCATTCAAAACAGGGTTTATAACATGGGCCAAGCCTAAACTTATACATACTCTTAAGCAAATATGGTATAGCCCAGTTAGTTAGTTAGTCAGTTCCACTAAGTAGTTTTCTCCTGAGGAGGTAAGTGCAACACCTTTGGGAGGGATTTGAACTTGGACAGTTCCACTAAGTAGTTTTCTCCTGAGGAGGTAAGTGCAACACCTTTGGGAGGGATTTGAACTTGGAGTGAGGGGTTTAAACAACAAATGCTGACCCTTTGGAGTAAACTGGAAATCTAGTTGATCTGCCGTTCAAAAAAAAGTTAATACTCTTAAGGAGGGGTACCCTCATGACTCAAACCACTATTCCTTTTCTTATTTTAATATATTTTTGTCTCAACATCATCAAATGGAGGGCCGTGGTAATCGTGGTTTAATCTACGCCAACCATCATCAATCAAGGAGGGGTGGTGTAGCCTTCCATTCATGTTTTTATGTGTCAAATCATATTCCAACCATGACTCCCACAGACTAAGTTTTTTTTTTTTTAATACCTTGGTTTCGGTTTGTTCACAATTAAATTGATATGTCTAACTAACTCTGATTGTTTCTTCTTTTAGAAATAAACAAGTTTAGTCATTTTACACTTTACACTAAGGCCATGTACACTGCTAAGCCTTGTGAAATATATATATATATATTTTTTTCCATGTGACGTTCACATCAACATGAGTGTTTCATTAGGTAAAATGTTGTGATAAGGTATGTGAAATTAGTGAGTTATATAGATAAAATTTGAAATTGAATAAATAATAAAGAAAAATTGGGATTGTGTGATGCACAATTTTCATCTCTGGGCACATGCCAAAAAAAACCCAAACATGAAGAGGGTGCGGTGTTATGCATGTGGTTTGGTGGACCATGCGACCACTATACATGGTCCGAATGACTAATTATGTTAGTTTTGGCCTAACCATATGCATTAATAAATACAAAGCCATGCGCGTAAAACCTACTTCTTTTCCTTTACCTCAATACACGTAATTGAAAAAAATTTATTATGAGGGTGAGACTGAATTGTGACTGTTACTCCGAAAGAGAATAGTGGGTTAAGAGTATCTCCAAAGCCGGAGACAAGTCTAAAATCAGACTCGCCACATCATTCTAGACTTTTATCTTAAAAAACTAACTTTTTCCTCTTAAGCTAAATCAATCCAGACCTTCACCTCACATATCACTTTTATATAAGAAATATACTAAAAAACAATGTGTGTGTGGGGTCCTCACCCCTTGTGTCCGGACAAGTCCGCTTGAGCAGACTGGCCTTGCCTAATTGTAACAATTCTCATCAAAAGTCCTAAATATTATTTAATTTGGCCAATTGGAAACCCTAATTGAGAAACTCAAGTGATTCTGAACAAACCCTAAAATTCTCAGAATTTTCAGAATCAGGATTAGGGCCCCTAAAACTCAAGGGGGGGGGGGGGGGGGGTAAACCCTAGTTAACGATTATCAACAATTACTTGCTGTCAAAATTCTAAATTCAGAAACTGTCAAGTCAGCGAAGCTAGTCCCAACCGTGGCTAGTCTATAAAATATAGGTAACCCTTACGGACCGTAAGGGTTATTTGTTACGGTCCGTAAGGGGTGGCAAAATTTGGGTATAAATAGCAGACATTGGGACTTGAAATTTGGTATATGATCGACGAAGAAATTCGTTTCAGGCATCGAATTACTTTCTGTTTATCACAATTAACACACACTAATCACGAATTGCTGCCGCAATCAGGGTAATAAATCAATCGCTATTACGATTCAACGTCCGATCGATTATAATTATCCAACGATTGTTTAAGTGCCGCTCAAATTGAGTTTATACTTTGTTATTCATCGTGATTTCGACTTGAATGTTTGAGTGTTGTTCGAAATCGGACTATACTCTGTCATTCGTTGTGAATCCGCTGAATTGTTAAGTATTGCACTAATAAATCGTTGTGAGGATTTAATCTCGTGAATTGTCGTAACTGCTGTATTAGTTACTAACCTGTTTGTGTGTGCATTATTATTTAAATTAGGTTAATCAAGGCTAATCAGTAGGCTTATACTCTGCTCGTTAAATCTACAATGTGAGTCATTCTCTTTTTATCAACTGTTTTACAATACTCCAAATTATTTTCAAAGGTTATAAGTACAGTGATTAAGTTTATGTAATCACCAAATTACAGCCGGTATGTGGGGTATTGTGCACATTACTACAGTTGTTATCACTTTAGGTGGGCGAACCTAAAATTAGTGATATTCGTCATTCATTGGGGCAGCCAATGGTGATATGACCACAGTCACCGAAAAGAGTCGAGTGACAAATACTGTGGGTAGTTGGTTTGATATCAGAAACATTGTAATCTCTCTTAATACTGTAAATTATAACAAACGAGTCGTTTTAGTAAAACTGAATGATTCACTCAGTATTTCCCTGCTGACAAAACCTTTTTCAAACATGTTTCAGGTGATCTGTTGTGAACACAGGAAAAGTGCCGTGGAGCACTACATGCTTAGAAAAGTGGCTCAATGTAAATAAATAAAAGAACATGTTTTAAGAAATAAAGGATTTCCCAGTGAAATCACTTATTTGTAAATTATGGGATTTATCCCTATATTATATATAAACGAGCAGTTTTAATATTAATCGATCCTGTTTAAAAAGACTTCCGTTGTCACTAAATTAGATACCATCGGATTTCCTGCCTCGCGGCTCTGGACCGGGTCAAACCGGGGCCACGGGCCGTGACAGGAAAAGGTGGTATCAGAGCCACTAATTTAAGCTTACTATTGATTTTAGCCTATTAAAATAATTGAAAGATACTTATGAAATCTAATTGCCATTCTGTGAAAATATGTTTTATTAACTGATTAATTGTTGAGTTACAGTATGGGTAAACACAAGATTTCTGCTATCTACCACAAATTAGATACTGCACCCACAGAAAAAGGAACCTCTTCCTCCAAACACCCAGCAGATCTGGAAGAAGGGATTTTTGTCCGTAAATCAAATTATGAAAATCCTCTCACCCAAGATAAAAGAAATTTGATTCTTAGAAAGGGACAGGAGAAAATAAAGAAACCCCAAGTCAAGAAAATGAGGTTTAATTCAGAAATCCAGGAATTAGGCAATAAGTCACCTTGGGAAGACACATTAGATGAAAAATGGGCAAATCTTTATATGCTAGCTACCGTAGCAGAAAATGCAAATCTTTAAAATATCAATAAGCCTGGTCTAGTAGAAAATTTAATACCCAGTAAATAAATAAATTATAGTGTGTTCACTTTCCTATAGTCTTTTGTACAAATCAATATGCAATAAACTTTAATGTTTATTTGTAAAACTTTGTTCCAAAGTTTTAACTTAGCATTTTTGTGTATTTTGCATATATGCTATCCAGCATGAGTGAGATATCGGAAGCATTTCAGAATCTCAATCTCTACCCAGTACCAATTGAAGTCTCCCACGACTTTACTGGTTATATTGCTGACATAGAGGAACCTCTGGAATTCCAAGCTCCACCGCTGGAAAAAGCAAAACTTAAAAAGAGAAGAAGATATATAGGATGGAGGAAAGTGCGCAGGAGAAAGCCAGTTACTAGGAAACCCCCTAAAATAGAAAACCCTATAGAAAAAGGAAAAGGAATCGAAATCGGAGAAAATTCTAATCCAGCAGAGATAGAAATCAGGAAAGATCCCAAACAAAAAGGAATAGAAATTGGAGAGAGTTCTAGACAAACTGAAGATATCACATTTCAAGACGAAATAGACCGTCTACTGGCAAATTGTGATGTCATTAGCCCTATCCATAATAATCTATATCCTTACCTAGAAACCCAACTTCCTTTAAATCTGGAACCAGCTATTCCAGACCCACTAATCCACACTCGACCTTTAGGTCAAATGGAAGAATGGTGGACAAATGACTGGCAATTCGAAAATATCATCAACAGTCCTTATTCTTTCCTTCCACAGTGGGATCCAGAACCTATCCCCAATCCTCCAATGAGCAACGAAAACTTAGCTGAGCTCTGTCAGTTCGGTGAAGAGCTGATAGGTACAGGGAATAGGATCCGGGAAATGGGGGAACAAATTTCCTGGAAGTACGACGAAAGGGAGCGTCGCTACTAAACTGCCAGTTGACCAAAGAATAGTGGGGTTGGGAAGAATGTCTGTATAATAATAATAATCATAATAGTAAAATATAACTTTGTAAAATGGGAAATAAAACATTGTAAGATAAACAGTGTGTATGGATGCCTATATAATATATAAAGCAAAATAGAAGTCGAAACATCGACAATTTTTGATATATATCTGTGTTGTAAGATTTTATGTGCTTCTGTGAAATTGTTTTATTTACAATCATTTGATACTAATAGTTATATTCATAATAATTATCAGATGGAAAACGCTAGTAATGAACCAGTTAATGAAGGGAATCAATCTGAACAAAATCAGGAAAACCAGTATATGACTAGACAAGATATTGAAAACATTGTTGCTCAAGGGATAGCCAATGCTATTCCAGCATTCGTTGCTGCTGTTAAAAATCCAATAGAACCGCAACAAATCGTTCCTAGTAAACGTACTCGGGAAGATAATGTTAGTCATAGTGTAAATGGAGGAGGAAATCATGATGATAATAATCCACTACAGGCACCACCTCCTAAGAAAATGAAAGCCGCAACACCTGGTTGCACTTTCAAAGAATTTCTTGCTTGCAAACCTGTTGAATTTGCAGGTAACGAAGGAGCAACTGCAGTACTGCGTTGGTTAGAGAAAACCGAAGCAGTAATTGCAATAAGTAAGTGTTCCGAAGAAGATCAGGTTATGTATGCGTCAAATTTGTTCAAAGAAGGGGCACTAGAATGGTGGAACACGGTGCTACAAGCAAAAGGAAGAAGGATGGCTTATGCTATGAACTGGGAAGAATTTAAAATTCTTGTAGAAAGAAAATATTGTCCTGAATATGAAAAGGAACAAATGGCAAATAAGTTCCTAAACCATCGTATGGTAGGCGTAGAGTGTCGCGGTTATACTTCGACATTCTTTGAATATGCTAGAGTGGTACCAACACTGGCTTCGCTAGAACCGGTACTCATTTCTCGCTACATTTGGGGATTGATTAGTGAAATCCGCAATATCGTTAAAGCTGCAAGACCTCGCACTATTGACGATGCTGTGGAACTAGCTAATACCCTAACTGATGAACTAGTGCGCACAAGAGAAGAAGATCGAAAGAAGGAATTGGCTCAAAAGATTACCCAAGGATTTCGTATGGGTAATGATAATAATAGGTTCAAGAAAAGAGGAAGGAGACAATCTGCACAACCGCCTTTTTGCAGAAATTGCAAAAAGAATCATTTTGGAAAATGCAATGTAATTTGCAACTTCTGCAAAATGACAGGACATCGTGAAGAAAATTGCAAAAAGAAAGCCATAATCTGCTATAACTGTGGAGAAACAGGACATTACAAAACAGAATGTCCTAAATTGATTAAAGCCGCAGACAATAAAGGCAAACCAGCTGATGGAACAACAAAGAAGAATGCCCGAGCATTCCAGCTAACCACTTAAGAAGCTGAACTAATCCCTGACGTCATAGCTGGTACGTTTTTGGTCCACGACGTTTATGCAAAAGTATTATTTGACTCTGGTGCAAACCAAAGTTTTATCAATACTTCATTTTGCCAAGCCCTTAACTTACCCTTAACCACCCTTAGGCAAATTTTTACAGTCGAAACTGCAGACGGGAATTCTGTTAACATAAATAAGGTTTTGCAAGAAGGAAAGATAGAACTGTTAGGCCATAAGTTTTCTGCAAACTTGTTACCTATGAAATTAGCCGAATTCGATGTAGTATTAGGAATGGATTGGTTAATAGCCAACCATGCTCGAATCCTTTGTGATAAGAATTCCATAGAAATTCAATCACCGACCGGAGAAGTGATTAGGATCATAGGAGATAAACCACGTAAGCCCATGAAGTTCATATCAGTAATGAAAGTTGCTAATTATGAACGAAAACAAGGAATAGTGTATATGATTTCAGTAATCATTAGTACTAAGGGTAAAGAACTTAAGGAAATTCCTATAGTCTC
This sequence comes from Helianthus tuberosus, assembly GCA_030545235.1. NCBI lineage: Eukaryota > Viridiplantae > Streptophyta > Magnoliopsida > Asterales > Asteraceae > Helianthus > Helianthus tuberosus. The sequence continues at coordinate 170,462,358 of CM060452.1, forward strand.
AGAGTATCCGGATGTATTCCCAGAAGATTTACCAGGATTACCTCCAGGCAGGGAAGTATAATTTAGGATTCATCTAATTCCAGGAACTACACCGATAGCCAAGGCACCTTATCGGTTAGCACCTACAGAAATGTTAGAACTGAAAAAGCAAATAGATGAATTACTAAGTAAAGGATTCATACAACCTAGTTCATCCCCTTGGGGAGCTCCAGTGTTGTTTGTGAAAAAGAAAGATGGATCGATGAGAATGTGTATCGATTACAGAGAATTGAATAAGGTTACAATTAAGAATCGATACCCATTACCTAGGATTGATGATCTTTTTGATCAACTTCAAGGCGCTAGGTATTTTTCTAAGATAGACTTAAGATCCGGATATCATCAGTTAAAAGTACAAGAAGAAGACATACCTAAAACTGCTTTCAGAACTAGGTATGACCATTATGAGTTTACAGTCATGCCCTTTGGACTAACAAATGCCCCAGCAGCATTTATGGACATGATGAATCGGATTTGTAAACCATACTTGGATAAATTTGTAATCGTATTCATCGACGATATACTTATTTATTCCAAAAGTCAGGAAGAACATTGCGAACACTTGCATGCACTCTTAACTTTGTTAAGAAAGGAAAAGCTTTATGCAAAATTCTCGAAGTGTGAATTTTGGTTAAAGGAAGTGCAATTCCTAGGACATATGGTGAACCACGAAGGAATTCACGTAGATCCTGCTAAAGTAGAAGCAATTACCAAATGGAAGGTCCCACAAACAGCTATGGAAATTAGAAGTTTTCTAGGTTTAGCTGGATACTACAGACGATTTATTAAGGATTTCTCTAAGATAGTTGTACCTTTGACTAAGTTAACCTGTAAAGCCACTAAGTTTGAATGGGGACATAGGCAAGAAGAAGCTTTTAAGATCTTAAAGCATCGATTGACAAATGCTCCAATTTTAGCATTACCCGAAGGAACAGAAGATTTTGAAGTATATTGTGATGCTTCAAAATTAGGATTCGGATGTGTATTGATGCAACGCAAAAAGGTAATTGCGTATGCCTCCCGGCAGTTGAGAAAGCATGAGGAGAATTATACAACTCATGACTTAGAATTAGGAGCCGTAATTTTTGCCTTGAAAATTTGGAGACATTATCTGTATGGAAGTAAGTTTACTGTCTATACAGATCATAAAAGTTTAAGGTATATATTTGGGCAGAAAGAATTAAATACGAGGCAAAGAAGATGGATGGAAGTTCTAAGCGATTACGACTGTGATATTCAATATCACGAAGGAAAGGCAAACGTAGTTGCAGATGCCTTAAGTCGTAAGTATCATGAAAACCAAAAGCGAGTCCGTGCTCTTAGATTAAATCTACACGTAGATTTAACGGAACAATTAAAGAAAGTTCAGGAAACAGCAATCAAGGACGATGCTGAAGGAATGAAAGGTTATATAAAGGAACTAGAGCAAGGAAATGATGGAATTTGGAGATTCCACAAGAAACGAATTTGGGTACCTAAGCAAGGAGAATTAAGAAATAAGATCTTAGAAGAAGCCCATAAATCTAGGTATACTATGCATCCAGGAAACAATAAAATGTACCAAGATTTAAGAAAGAACTTCTGGTGGATAGGAATGAAGAAAGATATAGCAAGATATGTTTCTAAGTGTCTTACTTGTTCACAAGTAAAGGCTGAACATCAGAAACCTTCAGGACTACTACAACAATTGGAAATGCCGGTATGGAAACGGGAACTTATAACAATGGATTTTGTTACTAAGTTGCCTAAAACAAGAAAAGGTAATGATGCGATTTGGGTAATTGTGGATCGATTAACCAAATCAGCTCATTTTCTACCAATGAAGGAAACCTTTAGCATGGAAAGGTTAGCCAAGTTGTACGTAGACGAAGTGGTATCTTTACATGGAGTTCCATTCTCCATTGTATCAGACAGAGATAGTCGTTTCACTTCTCATTTTTGGAAAAGTTTCCAGCAAGCTATGGGAACTCGACTAAACCTAAGCACAGCATATCATCCTCAAACAGACGGACAAAGTGAAAGAACCATCCAAACTCTAGAAGACATGCTCCGAGCATGTGTAATAGATTTTGGTGGAAATTGGGACGATCACTTACCATTGATCGAATTCTCCTATAATAATAGTTATCATTCAAGCATTGAAACTGCTCCATTCAAGGCACTATATGGAAGAAAGTGCAGAACTCCAGTTTGTTGGGCAGAAATAGGAGAAAGTCAATTGTCAGGTCCATAAATTGTGCAAGAAACTACTGACAAAATAACTCAGATCAAGGAAAGACTGAAAACAGCTCGAGATCGTCAGAAGAGTTATGCAGATAATCGCCGCAAGCCGTTAGAATTTCAAGTCGGAGATAAAGTACTTTTGAAAGTTTCTCCTTGGAAAGGAGTAGTTAGATTCGGAAAGAAAGGAAAGCTAAGTCCCAGGTACGTAGGACCATTTTCAGTAATCCAACGTATAGGACCAGTTGCTTATCGTTTACAACTACCAGAAGAGTTAGCTGGAGTACATGATGTATTTCATATATCCAATCTCAAGAAATGTCTAGCAGACGAATCACTGGTAGTACCTCTTCAAGATATAGAGGTAAACGAAAAACTAAAATTTGTTGAGAAACCTCTTCAAATTGAGGATCGAAAGATCAAGTTTCTCAAACACAAGCGACTAGTTTTAGTCAAAGTCAGATGGGATTCAAAAAGAGGAGCTGAATACACTTGGGAGCTAGAATCAGAAATGAAGAGAAAGTATCCTCATTTATTCCAGTAAATCTCGAGGACGAGATTTTTATTAAGGTAGGGAGAATGTAACAATTCTCATCAAAAGTCCTAAATATTATTTAATTTGGCCAATAGGAAATCCTAATTGAGAAACCCAAGTGATTCTGAACAAACCCTAAAATTCTCAGAATTTTCAGAATCAGGATTAGGGCCCCTAAAACTCAAGGGGGGGGGGGGGGTAAACCCTAGTTAACGATTATCAACAATTACTTGCTGTCAAAATTCTAAATTCAGAAACTGTCAAGTCAGCGAAGCTAGTCCCAACCGTGGCTAGTCTATAAAATATAGGTAACCCTTACGGACCGTAAGGGTTATTTGTTACGGTCCGTAAGGGGTGGCAAAATTTGGGTATAAATAGCAGACATTGGGACTTGAAATTTGGTATATGATCGACGAAGAAATTCGTTTCAGGCATCGAATTACTTTCTGTTTATCACAATTAACACACACTAATCACGAATTGCTGCCGCAATCAGGGTAATAACTCAATCGCTATTACGATTCAACGTCCGATCGATTATAATTATCCAACGATTGTTTAAGTGCCGCTCAAATTGAGTTTATACTTTGTTATTCATCGTGATTTCGACTTGAATGTTTGAGTGCTGTTCGAAATCGGACTATACTCTGTCATTCGTTGTGAATCCGCTGAATTGTTAAGTATTGCACTAATAAATCGTTGTGAGGATTTAATCTCGTGAATTGTCGTAACTGCTGTATTAGTTACTAACCTGTTTGTGTGTGCATTATTATTTAAATTAGGTTAATCAAGGCTAATCAGTAGGCTTATACTCTGCTCGTTAAATCTACAATGTGAGTCATTCTCTTTTTATCAACCGTTTTACAATACTCCAAATTATTTTCAAAGGTTATAAGTACAGTGATTAAGTTTATGTAATCACCAAATTACAGCCGGTATGTGGGGTATTGTGCACATTACTACAGTTGTTATCACTTTAGGTGGGCGAACCTAAAATTAGTGATATTCGTCATTCATTGGGGCAGCCAATGGTGATATGACCACAGTCACCGAAAAGAGTCGAGTGACAAATACTGTGGGTAGTTGGTTTGATATCAGAAACATTGTAATCTCTCTTAATACTGTAAATTATAACAAACGAGTCGTTTTAGTAAAACTGAATGATTCACTCAGTATTTCCCTGCTGACAAAACCTTTTTCAAACATGTTTCAGGTGATCTGTTGTGAACACAGGAAAAGTGCCGTGGAGCACTACATGCTTAGAAAAGTGGCTCAATGTAAATAAATAAAAGAACATGTTTTAAGAAATAAAGGATTTCCCAGTGAAATCACTTATTTGTAAATTATGGGATTTATCCCTATATTATATATAAACGAGCAGTTTTAATATTAATCGATCCTGTTTAAAAAGACTTCCGCTGTCACTAAATTAGATACCATCGGATTTCCTGCCTCGTGGCTCTGGACCGGGTCAAACCGGGGCCACGGGCCGTGACACTAATCATCACCTCCAACGCACACAGACATTTGAAAATGAGGTTTGGAATTTTGGCAGATGATTCGGGTAAATTCATGGCAAAAACAATGTTTAATTAGTCCAAATTCGTACTTTGAATGGAACAAGTGGGTGTGTGGGAAATTTTAAATAGACTTCCTACGTTGGTCGAATCGAAAAGGATTAGATGAGCTCAGGGCCGATCTACAGTCCATCTTGTGGCTTACTTCCAAAGACAATTAACCACTTGCTGGTATCATGGGGCCCTCCCAATGAGGTTAGGCTACAAATTAGTCAATGGTGTAAACTTCAGGATGTCATGTCTTAGATTTCCCACAACGTTTGCAAGTATTGTTGGCTCAAGAAGAAGCTTCTAAATGTGGTATTCTTGATTGCCATGTCATATATTTGGCGAGAAAGGAAAGGAAAAGTTCTCATGGATTTTAATAATCCCAACTATTGCCCATTGGTCAGTAACGGTCCCAACTTAAAAAATTCCCACTGACGGTCCAATCTTTTCACATATTGGCTTTCAATGGACCCTGACTAACATAACGCTAACGCCGTTAGTCTCTGGCCGCCGGAAAAATGTTTTTGGCTGGAAAACTCCATTTTAACCGAAAAACTCAACCTTTTCATCTCAAACCTCTTTGTAACCTTTAGGAACCTTTTTTAATAAAAAGCCCCAATTATTAAGGTTGCAGGAAAAACTCGTTTTTCGCCGGAAAACTCAAAGTTTTCATCCCAAACTTGTTTGTAACCATAGATCGGACCTTTAAGAACCTTTTTTCCGACCAAAAACGTTTTTCCAGCGACCGAAGACTAACAGCGTCAGGGTCCATTGAATACCAATATGTGAAAAGGTAGGACCACCAGTGGGAATTTTTAAAGTTGAGACATTTGCCGGCCAATGGACAATAGTTGGGAATATTAAAATCCATTATTACTTCTAAGAAAGACATTTTTTGTGTTTGATTTTTTAGGATGTTCAACTTTTTAGTAATAATCAAGAACATGATTTCAAAGCTAAGAAAAGAAAAGGAATGAATATAATCAGAGCTAAAGTATGTCGTTTTACTTTAAATCATGATTCTAAGCACAAAAACAAGAAATACACCTCAAAATCGGAAACATGGTTTGACAAAATGCGAAGCTTATGAGCACAACAAATCTAAGGTAAGTTACTTAAAATCGCACCGGTAATAAGATGAATAAGAATATTTATCTAGTTAGAGCTTAGAAATCAACACTTACTTAAATTTCACCTAATGACGTTACACGAATTCAAGACCGAGTGCAACAACATCAATAATCAAGGCACTTAAACGACTAGAGTATATAACACGAACAAATATACACAGGAGATTTGGTGTCTTCCGAGTCCTTAGAGGTTGCATGCTATGGATGACAACAAGCAACGTCGGGAAAGTATATCAATGATATTAATACTAGTGACATCAAACAATGAACTTTAGTACGTCGACTTTTACATGATATTAATACTAGTGACACCAAACAATGAACTTTAGTACGTCGACTTTTACATTTTTATCACGAAACATCAATAGTGGTTCAACATCCTTTGTCTTCTACAAAGAAAACCTTTTTATTCTAAAAACATCACATAATACTTAAAAACTTAAAAAAATTGTAAAAGTGAGTTAATAAGAAAAACATATTAAGTTGGTTGCATAATTTTCATAAGGCTATGTATTATGAACGGGAGAGTATGCACACGATGATGATGTGGCAGTGGGGGACGAAGGGGGAACATGCGCCCGTCCCCTCATCCCTCAAGTTTAGAAACGAAAGGGATGGGCATCCCGTTCATCGTTCAATATCTCTCTCTCTCTTACACACACTCTCCCAAGGAAAGGGTGATAGATATGTATAAAATAGGTCGCGGGAGAGAGAAGATACTGACGTTACGATGAAATGGAATTGTAAAAATGAGGGATGGGCAATAGATATGACATATACTTAATTAGACTACACTACCAAAATAATAAATTACAATGATGGTTGTTATGGTAAGTCTAAATTATACAACACCAATGTTGTAGAAATTTGTGAAAATACATATATATACAAAGCTAGTAATATTATAGGATTTGGTCGATGGTGGCCTCTCTCGTTCTGGAATGAAATGAGCCCCCGTCATTCATATCTGCTAAGCTAACCACACATCACCATCACCATCACCTGCTGCTCAAGATTTCTTGATTCCAATCAGATCTGTTTGTGAATTATTATTAGTTTTCATGAATGAATTAACGCCATGAAGAAGAAGCTTGATACGCGTTTCCCTGCTGTAAGTTTTTATTTCCCCCCTTTTCTAGGGTTACATCATTACGTCCATCAGCTGCCCTCTATTTATTTTCTGTGTAATTGTACCCTATGCATACGAAAGAAAGATCTGTTGTATCTCAATTTGGGTTCAATAAGATTCATATGATCTGTTTAAAAATTAGGTGTCAGAATTTATCAACAACGCCTTCTATGATTGTGCTTTTGAGGGAAAATCACCCACCAGTAATCAAGTTTTTTTTTTTTTTTTTTTTTTTTTAAGTGTTCACTCACTCAAAGTTTTATTGTTCATGTAAAATTACCCAACTTTCAAAAGGTTTTCCAGTCTTACATAATTTTATATAGAAATCTTGAAAATAATCTAAAATTAAGTGTGACAGATGAAACATATATGAATACTGGTTACTAATATTTACTGATTTTTCTTTTCAAATTAACTTCACATAGTAGGTGATAATGAAAAAAAGAATTCACTAAATAATACCCATGTTTCAATTTAAGTCAAATTGGAATAAAGAAAACTAATCACTAAATAGTAACTAGTATTCATATATGCTTCAATTGCTTCGCTTAATTTTATATATATTTTTTTTAACATTTGTAAGAAAAAATACATAAGATTGGAATGGAACACCTAATGAAAGTTGAGTGACTTTAGAGGAAATTAAAAAAGAAAACCGAGTGACTTTATTCATGTTAGTTCCTTAACTTTGACATTGTATACGTGACTCTATTAATCTAATAAAGTTCATTAAGTCCTCATTTTTGGACATCGTAAAGGATTTACCATGCGATTAATTGATATAAACCTAGTTGTAAATTATTAATAAGTTAACTTGTTTTCATATAGTAATTACTCTGTATTTTTGTAATTACAAGAGTGAAGATCGTTGTTAGTCTATGTCATCATAATTGAAGATTTCTGTAATTTATTATTTGCAGGCACGGATCAAAAAGATAATGCAAGCTGACGAAGATGTTGGAAAAATCGCCATGGCAGTTCCAGTTTTAGTTTGTGAGTTTTTAATATAGCCTTTTAGGTTCAGTATTTAGATATTCAGTGTTCTTACTTTATAAAACATTATGCAGCCAAAGCTTTGGAGTTGTTTTTGCAAGACCTTTGTGATCGTACTTATGATATAACTCTACGCAGAGGCGCAAAGACTGTTAACTCACTGCATCTGTAAGTCCTTTCTTAATACAAGTTTTATAAATTTAATTTCAAGTTTGTTTGACATATTTTGGTGTATGCATTTTCTTCTCTTGTTTGGATTATTTTTATGTTTCTGGTACTTAAAGCTCTTTGGTTCTGACAAAAAAAATTTCATTTTTTTAATGTTTAATTCAGAAAGCACTGTGTGCAAAGCTACAATGTATTCGATTTTCTGAAGGAAGTTGTGAACAAGGTTCCTGACTATGGCCATTCTGATGCCGGTGTTGATGACCGTACCATGATAAAGAGGAAGTAAGAATTTTCTTTGAGGTTATATTGTTGAATTGCTAAACTAATAAATATGTTATATATGCAATATAATTGTTTTTTAATTATTTTTCAGGAAAGCTGCTGCAGATGAAATGAATGAGAGTGATGAAGAATTGAAGAGAAACAGGATGGTAAGAGTCTGTCACTCTGTCTCTTTTCATGAAGTTTCCCAACGTAATATGTAGTTTTCTTGATAATTTAATCAGGATATGAATCCATTAAAACATCATTCTTAAATGACAAAATTGCAGAAAACAACCTTTATGTATACCCCAAACTGCACTTTATACCTTTCACTATGAAATCCGCCAAAACCAACCTTTACGTTCATGTTTTGCTACAAGTTCAACCTTTAACACAAACTCTGTTAATATTCTTGGTTAAATCACCTCACATGCTTTGCATGTGAGGGTATTATTGTCATTTCAACCTTGTTTTTTTTGTTTATTAATAAATTATATAATTATACATGACCCAAAGTAAACCCACTAATATGCTTGACCAGGTTGTACCTTGCGCATAGGCAGTTGTACCCACCATGAAAACACTACATCATGCACTCAAAGTAAACCCAGATTTCTTACATAACTCTACATTAATGTTTTTCTCACACATAGCGGGATTCTTCATTTGGTTTTTAATTTGTTCTTGCATATCAAAGGTTGAACTAGGGAAGCTAGGTTGATGAGAAACATTTGTTGAATTCAAAACCCCTATAGAAGTACTACTCTCACCAATATCCTCATTAAGTGTTGTATTCTCGCGTTTTTCTTGAGCATCTGAATTCGTATTCAATCTGGATTCGTTTGATCGTATACCGCCATCTGTTAATGATGTCATTTTGAACATATTTTGAAGCTCTTCTGGTGGTATCTTGTCCATCATATCGGTTGCGGCTCTAAGCATGTCAGGTGTGGCACCTGGCATGCCTGGCCCACGGTTTGAGCTGTTTAATGGGTTATTACCCTGGAAGGAAGAAGCCATATCAAGCAAAATTTGAAATTCTTCAGGTGGCATATTGGTAATTAAATTTGAAGTAGTTTTCACCATATCAGGAGATGTCCCTTCATGTTTTCCACCACCCAAGGATACCAGAGTTTCTGGATCAGCTCGAGCCATGAAATTCTGAAACGATCTACCCAATACAAAAAAAAAAAAACATCAAGAAGTGGATGTAGAAATTTCTACCCATTTACATCAGCATGAGTAGATTCTGTGGAAGCAGATGAAATATAAAATCTTGACACAAAAGAACGAAATAAAACGTAAAAAAGATGCGGACCTGATAGAATCTTTATCATCTTTAAGAGCCCGAAGATGCTCGGTATTGGCCGAAAGAACACTAGTATCACTAGTGTTCTCACGTTTACTGTGGTATGATCTTTGTGTGAATCATATGCAAACTGGGTATATGTAGATAATCATATTAATGTTGATATATTAGATCTGTGTACGATGAGTGAATAATGTGCTCTTCTATGAAAAATTCCTTTTGGTCGCACAACACATTAAGGGTTCGAACAGATGTTTGTAAATCACAAAGTGCTTTATATGCATAAATGAACATACTTGTTGAGTTATTTAGGAAAATTATGTGTCAAGATGAAATGACTAGTGTGCTCTGTTCATACCCAAAAACATGATACTGGGTTTTATCTTAAATGGGTCTTCTCCTAACTTCCATGTTTTAAATGATTGATTGTGAGAAAAACATTAATGTAGAGTTATGTAAGAAATCTGGGTTTACTTTGAGTGCATGATGTAGTGTTTTCATGGTGGGTACAACTGCCTATGCGCAAGGTACAACCTGGTCAAGCATATTAGTGGGTTTACTTTGGGTCATGTGTAATTATATAATTTATTAATAAACAAAAAAAACAAGGTTGAAATGACAATAATACCCTCACATGCAAAGCATGTGAGGTGATTTAACCAAGAATATTAACAGAGTTTGTGTTAAAGGTTGAACTTGTAGCAAAACATGAACGTAAAGGTTGGTTTTGGCGGATTTCATAGTGAAAGGTATAAAGTGCAGTTTGGGGTATACATAAAGGTTGTTTTCTGCAATTTTGTCTTCTTAAATACTAGTCTATTAGTTCTCACCCTCTTGTAGCTACTTATGTATCCATAGTATCTATAAGTTTGTTTTAGAGTAAAATGCTCGGATGCTGCCTGTGGTTTTGTAAAATAACACCTATAGTCCTCAACTTTTGGAAATTACACCGGTGCTCCCTGTGGTTTACTCGGATAGTCCCTTGAGTGGATGTCCGTTAGTTTTCTCTGTTAAATCCAGGTAAAATGACAAAATTACCCCTTGCAAAAAACTTATAAGAAAAAAACTAATTAGTCATTTAAAATATCAATTGGGCCCACAATTAATTGTTAATTATTAAATACAATATATAACTTCCCCACCCCACCTCCCTTTCTAATTCTGTGCATCTCTCTTCAAAACCACCAATCCACCACTGTAAACAACCCCACCGTCCAAAACCACCAGCCACCCCTCCACCCTCCGATCCACAAATGACAAACCCCCAATCATCCCAAAATTCTTAAACCTTTCAACCACCCATCATCCCTAATCGGAACCCTAACCCTAACCATCCCGCCCTCTTGCTCCAATTCCAGTTGCCTCCACTTCTCCGACCACTCTGCCACCGTTTGTTGCGACATTCTCGACTTCAATCTTCGAATCATTGGCCAAACAATCAAATTTCTCGCATGGAACTTTATTCCGGTCAAACCCCATGGTGGTGGGTATTTAGAAATTATCAGGTGGAGTCTTGAACAAATTGGTTCAACTAAATATAATGGGTTTCTGGCTGAGGTTGTTGTTTGTGAGTGTGAATTGTGTAGTTCTAGGGACAGGGTAATGTTAGTTGAAGATTTGACAGTAAAAGATGGTAAAAAACATATTTTTACGAAATCCAAGATTCTGTATTTTTGTGGATCGGCGTTAATTTGGTATTCTGTGATGTCGAGATTGGTTGGAGGGACTGTGTTGATTTCAGGTATGGAGAAGAAGATTTTTTTCTTGGAGAAGGGAAGTCTTTGATGATGTATGTGAGTACGGAGAAAGCGATAATTCATGTTCCGATGTCGGTTACTGGCTATGGTGATGGTGGGGGTGGGTGGCTATGGTGGCCGGTTGTTTATAAGGGAGGGGTAAATAAGGTGACCCCCACACTTTTAATAATCCATATTTGTTTTAAGGGGAGGGATAAATAAGTAATTTCAGATGGACTTAACGGAGAAAACTAACGGACATCCACTCTAGGGACTATCCGAGTAACAAACTGTCAAACCACAGGGAGCACCGGTGTAATTTCCAAAAGTTGGGGACTATAGGTGTTATTTTACAAAACCACAGGTACTATCCGGGCATTTTACTCTTTGTTTAGGAGGGTGTTTGGGATTCCTTTTTTTGAAGGCAAAAGGACTTTTGAGGGGAAAAAAGGACTTTTGAGGGTGTTTGGCTTTCCTTTTGAAGGCAAAAGTCCTTTGTAAAAGCTAGAAGTCAGGTTTTTCTGACTTATTTTTTCCAAAAGGACTTTTGGAAAAGTTGAAAATAAGTTAAGCCAAACATGCCCTTAGATATATTTATATTTATATGTATACAAATACAAGGTGTCAGTGTCGTATAATTTTGGCTTCTTGGTTTGGGTCAAACTGTACGGTCGTTGAAAACCATAGGTGGCAAGATACATAGGTCGGGCAGGTGGGGTAACAGGTCAAAAAGGGGTCCAGTTGAAACAGGTCAATTTCAGTATGGGTTGAAGCGGGTGTATTTGTTCCCAATACACTTTGTCTATTTTCTATAATAATAAAAAAAATAGTGCAATGCATAAACTATATCATTACAACAATAATCTATATTATCGAACATAACGTTTTAGGAGACTGAGCTTAAAAAAATGAGTCTTGGTCAACTTATGTTTTTTTTAGAGTATAGTACATGGATAGTCCCTGTGGTTTTCCAAAATTTTGGATTTGGTCCCTAGCTTTTCAAAAGTACACGGATGGTCCCTGTGTTTGCAATTTGTAACGCATTTAGTCCCCAGCTAACAAATCTAAAGGTTTCAGGAGGTCCAGGTTAGGGACTAATTGTGTTTCAAAGTGTAAACCACAGGGACCATCTATCTACTTTTGGCAAGTTGGGGACTAAATACGTTACGAAGTGCAAATCACTGGGACGATCCGTGTACTTTTTTGGAAAGCTAGGGACCAAATCCAAAATTTTGAAAAACCACAGGGACTAGCCGTGTATTTTACTCTTTTTTTATTTGACCCGTTTGAGAGGTGAAAACAGCGTGTTCAATTATAAAATGGTTTGATGCAGAACGAAGCAAGGCAAACAAGTAGCAACGGCAGAGGCAGAGGGCGCGGTAGAGGAAGAGGCAGGGGCCGTGGCAGACCGCCAGCAGAAAGAGAGCCACCCCAAACAGAGGCCGAACCAGAAACGTGCACATCGGTTCAGCCGGACAGCAAGCAGGGCCTAAACCCACAAGGGGAGACGGACCACCACCATTCTGAGTTGACCAAGTCAGCAAAAGGTGAAGCGACTGGTGGTGATGGTGGTCTGAACATTGATCTGAATGCCGGGATTGATGACACCACGGAGAAAACACCGGATGTCTTGGATGGAGGAGCCGCAGCTGCAGCCGTCGTACAACCACCAACTCCACCACCACAGGCAGTTCCTGGTAGTGGCGGTTCATCTTCTGCAAATCCTGGTGAACTTAAGAATGAAGATTATCTTGGGTTGTCATTAACGGAAATGGACAGGATGGCAATTGACACTCGCAATCTGGCGGAAATTAACTCCAGGTTGGATGAGGAAGATGAAGATTATGATGAAGAATAATGATGAACTGCTAGATTTCTTTGATGCAAATAAAAGATGAACTTAAAGATGCTCAGTTTGTTTCCGTTTGTTTCTTTTTAATGTTTTCTACTCTAGCTATTCACAGTATAATTTGATCGCATGTCTGTTTATCTTCTTTGCAATCGGCATGAGGATTTCTATGATGGTAGTAGGGATTCGTTAAAAAAACATTTGAAAGCGACCCACCTGCCCAGACTGAGGCAAGTCGGTAGGGTTCATTGAGTCGAACTTCGAGTTATTCGAATTTGAAGTTTTGAAATATGTATCCGAGTTCCATTCGAATTCACCTGAAATTCGAATAAAGCGATTTAAGATTTGGTTCGGTTTAGACGGTTTGATGGTTTAGCGGTTTATCCAGATTTGAAACTTGGAACAGTCCATGTAAACTGAACCGGCAATGTAACCTTTAATTTGCTATATTGTTATTTCTTAGTTTTGGAACATGTAGTTGTATACACGGAAGGGTTCGAAGACCTTGAGTTTTAAGAAAATCAAAAAAACTAATCACAACCACTGATCGGACAAATCAATGGTTGATATCCTCAATAGCAATGATGAAAAGATAGCATGCATATGTGCAGGCCACATTCTATAGGGCAATCGGTATGGAAAATTCGGTACTGAATTTCCCATACGGGTACTTTCGCGGTACAATGCTGATATTTTACCGAATTTTACCTTCAAATATTGTTCGGTACCGGTACCGGTACCGAATTTCCCATACGGGTACTTCGGTACGGTGCTCGTATTTTACCTTAAAATACCGGTATCGTACCATACGGACATTTTTGGTATCGGTACCGGCACTGCACCCATATTTGGCGAATTTATGTACTGGTACCGATACCGAGCTCATCCCTACTCTCATGTGCCTCCTCGTTATAGTTAATAACATACGTTATTTAATTTGTCGTTTTTAAAATTGAGTTATGAGTGTCATGTATTGTATTGTAAACCTTGGGTATTGTTTTGTGCTTTGGTTTTGACATATGGTTGATCTATTTTGATGTTTAAGCATTCATATTGAGATGGTTTGGGCATGTGAAGAGGAGACAATGACGACTCAAGCAAGAACCATGAAAACACTTACAATGGAGGGGATGAGAGGCGAAGGCAAGCCCAAACTAACATGGGATGAGCGAATTAGACAAAAATTGCTAAACGTTCTCAGAGGACATGATCGGGTTAAGACTTTTTAGAGACGTCGGATTAAGATTAGGGGCTTTTAGGGGAATGTATGGATATGTCTTAGATTTGTCTTGGGTCTTAGCTTTTCCTACAACTTTGTTTGCCTTAAAGAGTTGTCTTGAAGAATATTTTTTGTTTAGAGGAATGTAAAGGTACTTTTTTAAGGGTTTTGTGCTACTTTTTCTTTATCTTTTTGTTTTTTTATTGGTTGTTGCAATAGTTTACTTGATACTATATGCTAGCGGTAGCTTACTACCATCATTAACTTTTTGTATATTCATTGCTTTATTTCACTCAACCACAATTTTTATCTCGATTACTGTGTTGTGCATGCAAAAAAGGTTTCAGAGCCAAGGGTCTCTAACGGTTTAGCCTCTTTATCCTTCAGAATCTAGGATAGAAGAAATGTTTACCCTTATCACTATCGTCAACTTCAAATAGTATTGCTATAAGCGGGATTTTAATGGGTACATTTGTTTTTGTTTTATGTTAAAAGATTTAGAGTCTAGAAACTATGATATTAAAATGGTTTTAAAAGTAATTTGTGAAAACTTGCGCCTCTTTTAAGAGTCTTGCCCATTCACTTAGACTGTCTCCAACGTGGCGCCTGTAGCACAACCCATCCATTTCATTGCTGTTGTGGCTGATGAGTTGGATAAGAGAGACGAAGCTCCCGGCCTCCTGCACTTTGCAAAGAGCATGCATGTAGATGAGAGAGATTGGGATAGTGAGAGGGGGAGGTGGGCCACGGCTGCATCGCCCGTTGCAGAGCATCCAATGGAAGGGCAGGCAAGCCGATGTGGAACCGGGCAGCATGGACAGACACCTGTCTGCGTTGTAGATACATGACAAACGCTCCCCAAATCATGTGTGATGGACAATGAAGTCCTCTTTTGAACTCAACACCCATCCCCACCCCTGGCAACATTTGTGGTACGTCAATTTTTTTACCATTAGCCTCGTGATGCTTCTAACTTGTAAAGTCATAAAAACATAAAGTTCATACGGTAAAACCTCAATATAAAATAGATACAGTATCTTTCATAAATAAATCATGCATAAATAAGCATACATTATCTTACTTAATTTCAATAGAACTAGTTACTAGATTATCATTTAACTTGATAACTTTTAGTTTTTAAGATAAATAAAATGAGTGGTAAAAATGGGTTCAGTTAATACTTCTCATTTCAACCCTCCATATATGTATATAATTCTCATTGGATACGATAAACGTATTCAGGAATTTATCATTCAATTGAGTGAGAAAAAAAAAACATAATTTGATGCATCCCTAAAATATATTCATGAGAACATTTTTTAAGAGTACAATTCAACACAATCTTTTGTATGCATACCAAAAGGTGTATCAAAAGCCTATTTCTTTGTGTGATTTAAGATCGATGATCAAATCGTATATCTTCATTAGTATAGGAAGAAACAAGAGATATGTGACTGTTTATACCGAGTCGAACCTGCAGAAGCAACGACAAAAGCACAAGATTACGAAAAATCAAATTATCTCAGCAACATTTTAATTTCAACTCTTTGACCTCTATTTGGCTCGGAAGATATAAAGCAAAAGCCTAGTCGACTTATTTAATTATAAGGTGCATAAATTAAATTGTTGGAAACTTGTAATTACTAAAAATGTAGAATTGTTAGTATTTAAGTATTTGATATTTCAAGTCGGTATTTAGAGTGACGTTATGATCGGGTTTTGAGGAATGGGAATACCAATTGGTAACTTTTAACCACATAAGATTAAATGGATATCCCCGATACCCATAGAGAAACCCGCGAACCTAACGGGGGTAGCCAACAGGTATCGGACTGGAATTTTCAAAACATGTCCTATACCCGGCCCATTGTCATCCCCATCTCCTCTACTTTTTAAATTTACTTCGTGGTAGATGAGTGGGTGGAAAGTCAAAAAATCGCACCGTCTTAAACTAGTGTTATTAGTTATTACCGTTACAAATGTATAGGTATCCTCAAACCATCATGTGCAAGCTGAACTGGGATTCCTTCTCTGTAACAAACAGATAAAATGAAAAAACAAAAAAGAAAACAGGTCAAAATTCATCAAAAGCTTATCTTAATGCATAAAATATAACAAAAACAAAACGTAAATAGGAAACATGTCAAATGGGTCAGTGACGTCCAAAGTGTATATTTAAGCATAAAATCTCTTAAATCAAATGAATTAGAAAACGATTGCTGATTGAACGGTATATGTATCATGCATGACCGAATTAACTATTCGTACTATATTTTAAAAAGACAAAAAAAAAAAAAAAAAAAAAAAAAAAAACGCGATACACAACCCGCCCATTGGTAGGGTTCTCAATCATAGGTACCTTTTAGACCAATCCTGGAGAAACTCGTTATCTCTGTGGTGATCAAATTCATGGGTCATTCCGATCAAATATGCTCTCTTTGGCTCCAACCGTTTGATGGCTTCAAGTGTCTGTTAAAACATCCGTGAACTGATATATGAGGATGGAATTATATAAATAAAGTAAACAATCGATAAAGGAAACCGGTTACAAACCTGGGGGAAGCAGAAGTGAGTGTTATGAGAATTGTTCTGCACAAAACATTTCATGAAAACAAGCTCAGAATAATAAATTGCATGGTAGATAGGCAAAAGTGAACATTCAGTACACTATTCGTTTATTTATGTACAGATATTATATACATGTATATATATTAAATACTTTAAATAATATATTTATATACCTAAATGTAAACAAACACATAGAAAAATGAATATTACGTATACGTTAATTTATACATTTTATCATGTATGATTGTTATGTTCATTTATCTACCAAATGAACGAACGCAAACAAACATATTTTGCAACGAACGAGCACAAACAATAAAATCCGTCCTTTTAAGTGTCTGTGTGTGTTTGTTCGGTTAAACTTATATAGAAAAACACAAACAAGCCCCTGTTTACGTGAGCTACAACATGTGTGTACTAAAATGAAAGAAAGCTTTGAATATATATGATGCAAAATGAATACTGACCCTATAAAGTGTATCCAATATAAGAAGATCCAGCTGGTTACCTTCTCTTTTAGATATACCTGCAGAATTAAAGAGCCATAAAACTTAAACCAATATGCGTAGAATGTAACTGAATAACTGATAGTGCCATCTAGATACAAATAGCTATATAATAAATAAAGGACACTATTTATTCCACTATTTGCACTTGTACCACTCAATAATTAGACATTAAAACAATATATAAATACAACTATTACTATGAATAGGAATGGATAAAACACTCACGGAGTTCTGTTTCTTCTATGAAGCGAGAAATATCAGATATGTAAGCTACTTTGCTATTTTTCCCAAATAAAAAGCCTAAACAGACATAATCCTCCCCATGCATCACCTAAATCAATGTAAACAATAGCCGGAAACTTCAGTAACTATGTATATTTGTAGTTGGTATTTATAATTTATTAAAATGAAGTTTAGAAGATTAACTGGCAAGGGTACAAGTTCTAGTCCGGATGCAACAAACGAACTCTTACAATCATTCTCAATTACTTTCCATTCAAGTTGTGCCACACGTCTAACTTCTTGACCAGCCTTGAGCTTCTTTTGAACCAAGTATGGGAATTTCACTTTTAAGCTGTTCAGCACACGGCCATTATTTATTATACAATAAACTTTTCACATAAAAAGCACATAACTACACGAGAGACTGAGATTAATTTGAATTATTGAGTACCTGTCCATCGCATGTTGATTAAGGAAAATAGGTGTAGGTTCAATCTCATTTACAGGACTGAATGGTTGCACTGCACGGATGTCATCAAGACCAAGAACCGCATCAGCGTGTTCATGAGTCAAAACAATCTGCATTTAGAACAATCATCAGCTAATTATATGGATTTAAATATCTGATTTAATCATACAGTATGTTCCATTATTAAGCTACAGTTTATTTCCCAACAAGTGGAAAGATTTCAAGCGGATATTATGGAACTAATGCACTCCTGGGGAGATCAAACTCACAGAATCAATTTGAGGAATCTTATGAAAAGTGAACCACCGGAGTACTTGCTCCCTAAATGTCTTTCCAACATCAATTAGTATGTACTTATGTTCCCCACCACTCGGACAATAATCAATCAGAAGAGATGTATTGCACCTACAAAACATATAATCAGTGATTCTTCTTTTGAACTATGATTAATAGCAAACAATAAATGAAGAAGAACAAGAAGAGATTATGGCTTTGGACTTTTGAAGAAGGTACAAACTTCAGCCGGGTGTTCCAGTAACCAGTGTTTTCTTTTTATATCAAATCCAGGTAGTCAAGGGCACAAAGGCTTCGCATATTGCCTAGGTGTTTGCTTCATGCCTTCACCAGTGTCTGATAAAAGATGCACGTCTTGCGTATGAGCAAGGTGCGCTGGGCTCACTTTTGACTAATAGGATCAATTTTAGGACATTTTATATAAAAACATGTTAAGTTTGTTGATAATTTACCATCAACATGTTTTCGGTTTGTAATGCTCCCTCTTTAGGGTAATCAGAGTCCAATCATGTTTAAAACTAAGAACTAATTCTCATAAAAGTTAAAAAAAAAAGTTTCCTGGCCATCGTTGCAAGCTCATCACTGCACTTGGTATGCAAGCACAACCAGGTTTTACACAACTTCCAATTGTTTTATTGCAACACAATTTATGAAACTTAAGTACAATGGTTACAAAACTATTAAAAAAACAAACTAATTCACTTTCTGCATGAATGCTATACTGATATTTTAGATTCTATTATCAAACGAATCTTCTATCATACTACTTACTACCTCCATCTCAGAAACAGAAGCCCATGTTTAAAATCTGAAGTTTGAACATTGTATTTCTGATATTCAAAAGTGATAACAATGTTATTGTTCATCAAGTCTGTAATTACTCCGATTGCTATTAAGTATGTTCAGTAGTGTGTGATTACTTCTGCAACCCCAATTCTGAACTTTAAACTTGATAAGAATTGTTCATGATGTATGTAAACATACTTACAGAGATATAGTTATCATTTCTTTTATGTAACCTAACATTCTCACCAGTTTTGAAAACAAAAACCAAAACATCTGTATCTAAAAGTCAAAAGCTAACTCTGATTTAGAGCACAAATGACTGATGATAACTAATTACAATATTTATGCAGACACTAAAAGCTTATTCAAAATCCACAACTCACAACAAATTTGAACAATCAAACTAATTCATCACGAGTATCAATAATAACTGATTACAGTATATTATGCAGATACTAAAACCTTATTCAAAATCCACAACTCACAACAATTTTGAACAATCAAACTAATTCATTAAGAGAATCAATAATGACTGATGATCAATAATCACAATATTTATGCAGATACTAAAAGCTTATTCAAAATCCACAACTCACAACAAATTTAAACAATCAAACAAATCCATTAAGAGAATCAATCAATAAACAATCTAAAGGTTACAGATCTAAGAAATGCAATAGATAGAGCACAAATGACTGATGAATGACGATAAGTAGCTGCAACATATATGCAGATACTAAAACCTTATTTAGAATCCACAACTCACAACAAATTTAAACAATCAAACTAATTCACTGTGAAAATCAATCGATACGCAGGAAAATACAGAATCTAACAGTTACAGATCTACGATAACGCAATAGAGGTTCTAAATGAAGATGTAGCCCTAAAAAACTTATGAATAATATGAAGCGTATACCTGTAGTTAGGGTTACGTTCAGGTGGAGTGGAGAGAGACTGAAAACAGACTTTACATGGAGGATCGGAGGGCTTGAGGAGGCACATTGCGTTGGGAACAGCACTGGAACAACCAGTGCCTAAAAAGATGAGAGCTGAATGAGGCGGTTGTTGGCAGTTTCCGTTCTCCGATATGACATTTCCGACGTCCATATGAACTCTGCCGGAGTGACGGTGGAGATACGATGGAGATTCGGAGCGAGAGAGGTATTCAATGGCGGTTTTGGAAGAACAGGGGATGTGTGTGAAAGGGGAATAACAGATCTGTGACAGTATGATTCTATTTCACACGTCTTTTGGTGCTTTTGATTTTCCTTTTTTATTTTAAATTATAATATTAAAATAATAAAAATATTAAAAAAAAAACTACATATTATTATAATATTAAAATCACTATTCATTTTAATTCGTTTATTCATTTTAACTAGTAGATGCCCCGCCCGCGTTGCGGGGCGATGGCCGAATAATTCTCAATCAATTAAAAAAAAGACTACTATAATTTTGCTATGAAAAAAAACGATGATAAGACCGTAATTTTGGGCTCAGGGCAAAACTGTAATTTTTCAGGACTAATGAGCCAGTGTTAGGCAGCTAAACCGAGTATTTCTTAGGTTAATAACATGTACGCCTTTATGTCGGTTAGTTATACATGCTACCTATAACACGATATAAAAAAAGATACATCAAGTTAACTAATTAAAGAAAAACAGTACCATAGTTATGATAAAAAAAATTTAACTAAAACGATGACAAGCGTGTAATTTAGAGTCTGGGGCAAAACAATAACTTGTCAGGGCCAATTAGCGAGTGCTAGGCAGCTGTTCGGCGTGAATAAAAACAAAATTAAGTCAACAAAGTAAAATAAAACATTACCATGATTTTGTCAAAGAAAAAAAAACGATGGCAAGATTGCAATTTTTAGCGGAGGTAAAATCGTAATTTTAAAATGGAGATAAAATAATATTTTGAACTGAGGGCAAAACCATTTTTTTATTTTGAAATGGGGGCAAAATCGTAATATTTTAGCTGCGGGCAAAATCGTAATTTTTAGCTGGGGGCAAAATCGTAATTTTAAACTGGGAACCAAATCGTAATTTGGCAGGACTCTAGCTGAGGGCAAAACCATAATTTTATTTTGAACTGGGGGCAAAATTGTATTTTTTAACTGAGGGCAAAATCGTAAATTTAAGCAAGGGGCAAAAGCAAAACTTTATTTTGATTCGAGGGCGAAATCGTAATTTGACACCTGGGATAAAATTGTAATTTGGCATTACCTATAAATAACTATTATATGAAAAAAGAAAAAAAAAAGTCAAAATGGCCGCCAAAAGTGGCCAACTAGTTGACAAAACTATTAGGGTGAAGGGAGTGGTGCGGGAAACCAAACGGCAAAGGTGTTTGCCGCGCAGCAACACCGCCACCGGCCACCTTTGCCGCTCGGCAAACCAAAGTCTTCGGTATACCTTTGCCGATTGAGAAAGAGGGGGACACAAACGTGGCAATCATTGGAACAATAAAAAAATCAACATTTACACCCAAAAGTCTTCTGTGTAACGACTATATAGTCGGGAACAGGTGCGGCGGCAATGGGCGGAGCCACGGCGGTGTTGGTGGCGGCGGTGTTACCTTCAGCCGCAACCACGATGCCGGTGGTTGTTGTGGCCGTGGTTGTGGTGGTGGCGAGTGGTGATGGAGGTGGAACCGGTGGTGGTGGAGGTGATAAGGGTGGGTTGATTTTGAGGGTGGTGGTGGTGGTGGAACCGGTGGTTGTGGTGGTGAAGGGGTGTTTAAAGATAAAAAAAACGGGGGAGAAGAGTGAGCCGAGAGGTGTGTTGTGTCTGTGTTTGTTAATGTGTCATTTGTTTGAGAGGGTGAACTAATTGTTTGTATGTGTAGAATTGAGAGATGAGTGTGATTTTGTTTGGGTTTGTCTGTGCATATCATCGAGAGAGATGGGGAAGGCAGGCAAAGTCTTCTTATTATTTTTTTTTTTTTTTGTGATTTGTGAAGATTCATATTTAATTTTTTAATTAATTTGATGCTTTATTGTTTTTATTTAACACATAATTTTTAAAAACAAAAAAAAAAGCTTGCCACTTTCAACAGTCTACACCATTGCCAACACTTTTCAGCAAAGTTTAAATTTTTTCTCCTCTCTGACGTGGCACTCTCTGATTGGTCTATTTTAAAGTTTACCACTTTCACCTGTTTAACCACTCCCTTCACCCCTACCCGCTTACGTAAGCATCTTCTAAATGTTAATATGTATAATTCGTTTAGTAATATACAGTAATAATATATAGTAATACAAATAAATTATTATTTGAAAAAGTTAATAACCTAATAAGCAATTTCAAACACCCCTAAATGGATAACTTTTTCGTAATACAAATTCTTCAGAATTTCGAGATCCATTTAGTTGTTGAAGCATATGAACATAAGTTTTTTTATTTTTGTTTTTTTGGGGTTGAAGTAGACGAAAAGTTAATGGTGGTTGTGGTGGTTGGCTCATAAGTTATTTAATTTTCTAATTACGTTTTGTTTATCTAATAAAATATTTTGAAATAAATGGTTAAAATGACTAAACTACCCTTGGGTAATCAGATTTAACAGAAAATTTTAACTGGGTTAGGGTCAAAGGACGTAACGTGCAAGATTTATAAACATAAAGTACAAATCTCATCAATTTTAAAGACGAAGGACACTGGTTGAAATTTGATATAAAGATAAAGGACAAAACTTGTAATTCACTCTAGTTTTTTTATACGTACATGGCAAGAAAATCGCTTAACCCATCCACCAAACATAATAGTTTTTTATATATACACGACAAGAAAATGGCTTAAGCCATCAACCAAACAGAGTTACATCCCACCATACTAAAACTACATAGTTAACTACACAAAATAAATTTTTTTTTGAACGGTGACTTTCTTTTTGAGTGACCCAATGTCACACTTATTATTATATCAAATATAGGGTTATTTTGTACGGGGAAGATTCAAAGCACAAGTTAATAAGAGAAAAGAGAGAAGATGTTTGATAATTTATTTTTAAAATATTTAAAAGTTTAAAGATATAAAAATATTATTGAAATACAATATTTATTCATCAATATTGTAGTTAAAGAAAAAAAATATGAACAAATTTCGTTTATTAATACAATCTACACATGTTCAAGTTTTGTGTAGGAATAATACCTCCACATAACCTAATAAATGTGTAGAAAAAAGTTAAACCTTAAAAAAAGGGTCTACATATTTACACACCTTTATTCCTATTTCCACACATTGTTAGACGCCTCGTATAGGGCTATACGAGGCGTATAGGGTTGCTTTTCCGACCAGCTTCTGCACCAAATACAACGTCACATCAGACGGGGAGTCTAGGCCTATACGAGGCGTCCTAGAGACTGATTTGACTGACATGTGACTTATAGCTATACGGGGTGTCTAGAGCTATACGAGGCGTCTATATCTCACATAAAGTGCAACATACAGTTCATTCTTGGTCCACCCCGAGCATTCAACACTTCTTTCATTCTGTTTCTTCTTGTATTTCTTCAAAAGAATTGTTGTTTGCATTTGTGTTCTTATCATCCCGAAGTGTTGAAATGCCATCATACTGGGACGGCAACTATGTCTTCGGGCAGTATTCTAGCGACAATTGGGTGCCCAAAAGCGTTCCGGTAACAGTTATTAGCTTAAATGTTTTAATTAGTTGTTGTTTTAGTTTATTATTTACTAATGATGATACGGTTGTTTATTTTGGAGGAGTCTGGCGTTCCCGATTCTAATGAGCAAGAGGAGGTTGTGTCTAGTATACAAGGAAAACAAAACAGACCGTTTCTAGATTTGAACAAGCATCCCCCTGTTGATGAAACAGCCCCTATAGATGACTCATACCATGCTGGTCAACCAAGTTATCCGACACAACAAGGGTATCCGGATTATAGATACGGGTGTGAATATTCTTACGGAGGAGACGGTGGATACGGAGAAAACGGTGGATACGAAGGAGACGGTGGATACGGAGGAGACGGTGGATACGGAGGAGACGGTGGATACGGTGGATACGGAGGAGACGGTGGATACGGAGGAGACGGTGGATACGGTGGTCATCAGCAATTCATTTCCCCGGGCACTCCTTACGTTCATCAAAACAATCCGGATGTTGGAGGATATGGTGGATATGGTGGTTATGGTTATCCGGACAGTCCGTACTTAAAAAAGCAGGTATCAATTACTATTTTATTATTATTATTATTATTATTATTATTATTATTATTATTGTCGATGTTACAGGTTTTCAACTCTTTAGATGAACTAAAGAAACGGATACAAGAAATAGCAAACGCGGATGGTTTCGTTATTGTCACCCGTCGATCAAAGAAAATCGGGGGAAGAACCGGGAGGGTATGGCTTGAATGTGATCGTGGTGGTGAGCACCAGACTACAGCAACACTTAGAAAAGCTGGAAGCAAAAAAAAACCGGTTGCCCGTTTTACTTGCTGGCTGTGCGAAACCACCCGTATGAAACCTGGGAGATAAAAGACGGAACAATTGAACATAACCACGAACTTTGTGAGGACCTGTCGGCCCACGCGTTTGTGCGAAGGTTTACTCCAAGCGAAATGAAACTGATCGAGCAGCTGACAGCTCAAAACATGGAGCCGCACAAAATATTTCAAACGATAAGGAAGCAGGACCCCGGCAGGTTTCATGTTCAGAAAGACGTTCAAAACGTTGTGGCGAAGATTAGAGCCGAACAAATACAAGGATTGACTCCCATGCAGTCACTAGAAAGCATGCTGATAAACAACGACTTTATTTACGAGACACGGGAGGAACCCGGAACATAGATTGTAACAGAGATCTTCTTTCTTCATCGGTACTCGAGAGACATGTGGCGTGCATTCCCCCACGTCATGCTGATCGATGCGACGTACAAGACAAACATATACAATATGCCATTTATCCAGATTGTTGGTGTGACGCCTACCAACAAATCGTTTATTATCGCGCATGTCGTTGTTAGTAAAGAACGGGGTGATAACTTTGTGTGGGTGCTTGAGAGGGTCAAGTCAATGTTGGATGAATGTATGGAGCCACGTGTGATTTTAACAGATAGAGACTTAGCCCTTATGGGCGCGTGTGCTAAAGTATTTCCAGACGCCTCCAGGCTTCTGTGCAGGTGGCACATACAACAGAATGTTATGAAGCACTGCAAGGGTGCCTTCACAGACGAAGACTGAGAGAAATTGATTGAGTCTCCATCCATACCCATCTACGAGTATCACTTGCGCAACATGCAAAAGCGACTTGTGGAGTGCAAACGTTCTAGTAAGTTTTTCTAATAACATACGACTCACCTATGCAAATTTTATTAAATTATTTTTACTTTTTAGGAGTCTTCAAGTACGTGTACGATAACTGGCTAAATTATAAGGAGATGTTCGTCTTTGCGTGGACTGATAAGAGGCGCAACTTTGGTAATCGTACCACAAACAGAGTTGAGAGCCAACACGCCAACTTAAAGAGATACGTCCTAGATAGGAGCTCGCTGGACCGTGTAGTTGGTTGTGTCCCGGAAATAGTTGAGACACAGTTCGGTGAAATAAGGAAGACTTTTCGAGAAAGCATCGAAAAAAGAATTAACCACCACAAACACCCGATGTTTCAACACCTACTTGGAAAAGTATCCCATACAGCCCTTGACTTGTTGCGTGGAGAGGCAATTAGGAAGCTAGATGTCTTGGAGCGCTTTCATTCATCATGTGGTTGCCAAATGTGGCACAGCTGTGGGTTGCCCTGTGCTTGTAGGATAGAAAAGTACATGCGTGAAGGTAATAATTGTTAAACGTACAACACTTGTGTGATATATTTTCGTTAATCATGTTACTTAAACAATGTTGTTTTTAACCGTGCAGAGCGTCCGATTCAACTCGAAGACATAGACGTCTTCTGGCGGAAACTTAACTTCCAAAGTTGTAAATTGATAGACGATGACGTGGACGTGGTCGAAGAGCTAAATATTGCTAGACAACAATTAGAGTCGCACCCCCCAGCTCAGCAAAAAAGCCTGATGTCAAAGATTAAAGCGGTGTTGACTCCAAAGAAATCTACCAAGAACCGGTTGTCCAAAAAAATACTCGTGGCCGACCAACAACAAAGCAGGTACAACAAAGGTTGGACGAGGCCTCTCGTATAGATGAAGAATTGAGGAGAAGCTCCTTCTGTGATGCAAACACGTGCTTTGAAGGTTCCCGACAAAGTAAGTACGATAAACCTCGCCACAGCTCGTACGTTCCGTCACAGGCCTCTCAACAGTCGGTTATAAGGTCCCCAAAACCCAAAGCGAGCCTAAGCCGTTCAAAGAGTTCTAAGAAGAAAGAGACACGAGATGCTCACGATTTTCCTTTAATTATTGGGGACGAGTACGTGGGAATCATCAAACAGTTTAAGTATGCCATTCCGCCAGTGTTCCATCCGTACGTCTCGTGCATACGAGATGTGATGCCGGACGGTCATTGTGGGTTTCGGTCTGTGGCTGTGGGCTTAGGTATGGATCAGAGTTCATGGGGGCTCATTCGAAGGGACCTTGTCCAAGAAATGGATCAGAACGAATCGATCTGGTTCCCAATATTTGAAGCATGGGATGAAGGTTATTTTTACACGCATCGTCAGGGCCTAATTTGGGATTCAGTATCCGGTTGTGGGGAGGATCACTGGATGGACTTCCCCTTAGCAGGACTTCTTATTGCACAAATGTACGGTATCGGGGTGCACCTGTTAACAATAACCATGGGTGCGAGTTCCACTTTCTTCCCGATACTAAGTCCTCCGGCTAATCAACAACCATTATTCATAACGCTTACACATGTTAACGAGAACCACTTCATACATGTTAAGCTGGAAGGGGATTATCCAATGCCACCAGCACACGGGCTATGGTTGACCCACCGAAGACCCCATACGGAACAATGGGAAGATATGTACTTGCCACGTCTAGAATGGTATACATCGATAATGAATCCTCCGCCAAGATCAAACCCCAGTCTTAATTACATCGACAGTGATACGGAAGAATGATTTTTGTAATTAATACTATTTTTTGTAATTAACAGTATTTTTTTTTTGTATTAATTCCTATAATTTTCTACAATTTCTATAATTTTTTTATAATTTCTATCATTTTTCTATAATTATAATTGATTAAAACAGGTTAATAACATTTTTATAAAAATTTATATAATTTTTTATAATTAGAATTGATTAAATGATTTTTGTAATTAATAGTATTTTTTGTAATTAATAGTATTTTTTTTGTATTAATTCCTATAATTTTCTACAATTTCTATATTTTTTTTATAATTTCTATCATTTTTCTATAATTAGAATTGATTAAAACAGTTTAATAACATTTTTATAAAAAATTTACAAATATACGCCTCGTATAGAGCTAGACGTGTCGTATATGAATGGTCAAAAGACCATTTTGCCCCTGATATGCACCCAATCTAGGCTTAAATCAGGGGCTAAAATGTCATTTTACCAAAACCAGACGCCTCGTATAGATCTAGATTGGTCGTCTATTAGAGCGGGTTTTTGAAAATTTGAATATCAAAATTTGAATTTATTAAAAAAGGACGCCTCGTATAGACCTGTACGGGTAGTCTATAGGGGCGGCAACATTTCTTTTTTTTTTAAATTTGAATTTTGAAAATATTTTATTTTAATTACTAATATACCCCTGAAAGTTCCCAGTATAGGCCATAAACAGGGGCATAAAGGTAATTTAAACAAATAGACGACGCGTATAGGTCTATACGACCAATACATGTTGGGCGGCAACTGTTTCACTTTTTCTTTTTTAATTATTAAAAAAAAGTTTTTTAAATTACCATTTTACCCCTGTAAAGCCCTCCGTATAGGCCTTAGTCAGGGGTAAAATGGTAATTAACCATTCCAGAAATATTTTTATGGGTTGGTTAATTACCATTTTGCCCCTGATTAAAGCCTATACTAGGGGCAAAATAGTCATTTAACAAAATGGCCAGACGGGTCGTCTAGCTCTATACGAGGCGTCTATGCCTCGTATAAGGGGGGAAGACCTAGACGACCCACATTATCACCCAAAACATAAAACACACACATATACGATGCACAGAGGTTTATACGCCCTGTATACGTATTTGGACCGTATTTTCGAAGATTTGAGGCATCCTTGGTACGTATTTCTTCCCGTATTTTAGCCTCGTTTTTGCCTTTAGACCGTAGGTTTGCCCGTAGTTTAGGTTTTTTTGGGTTTGAGGTTTTTGGGATGAGGTTGAAGATGAAGATAGTAGAACAGGACGCCCCGTATACCTCTATACGAGGCTTATACGAGGCACTGTATTTTTTTTAATTATTATTATTATTGTTACTATTATTATTGTTATTATTATTATTTATTGTTTATTATTATTATTATTGTTATTATTATTATTCTTTATTATTATTATTATTTAATATTATTATTATTTATTATTATTATTATTTATTGTTTATTATTATTATTATTATTATTATGGTTATTATTATTATTGTTATTATTATTTATTATTATTATTATTTATTAATTATTATTATTATTAATATTATTATTATTATTATTTATTATTATTATTGTTATTATTATTATTTAATATTATTATTATTATTTATTATTATTATTAATATTATTATTATTATTTATTATTATTATTGTTATTATTATTATTTAATATTATTATTATTATTATTATTATTATTGTTGTTGTTATTATTATTATTTATTATTATTATTGTTAATATTATTATTAATATTATTTATTAATTATTATTATTATTATTATTAATATTATTATTATTATTATTATTAATATTATGTATTATTATTATTGTTATTATTATTATTATTTATTTATTTATTATTGTTTTTATACGTATACGGTATTTATTTGCAGATTGATTATGGAGGACGATCCGATTCCGGGTGATGACATTCAGGTAGAGCTTCGTGGGGCACCGCCGGGGGGTCAGCCGGTTCAGCAGGGTCCACGACGGAGACGGCTACCGCCTCTGGATACGCTGCAGGGTCACCCGTATCTAGAGTTTCCCGACGGCTCCGGTGCCGCCCGTTATTGCCAGAAGCTTAGGAGGATGCACATTGGATCACATGCAGCGATCGACTGGGATGCGATAGATGCGATTTCTGAGACGGCTAGAGTGCGTCGGTTTATACCTGTCGATTCGCCGTGGCATCGTCTTTTTTGATTTGGCACACACGCCGAGCTATAAGGAGCTGCTGGTCAAGTTCCTTTCGTCATTCACATTTCACCCTCCTGGGGTCCCAGTGCTGCTTCCGCACCCAGATGCTCCCCCTCCGCCTGAGGTTTCTTTCAGGCTCGCTGGTGTTTTGCGTTCGATGACGCTAGCAGAGTCTGCGGTGCATTGTGGTTTATACATGCAGGGGGAGATCGAGACTGAGGTTTACACAACGGGCTAGTGGTGGTTGACAACCCCACTCTTTTAGGGTTTTGGCAGGTGATTGCGGGGGCAAATCATTGGGAGCACGACAAGTCGAAGGGGAGGGTGTCGTTTATTAGGGACCCATTGTACAGGTACGTACGTTTATTACGGAAATTAATGTGATTATGTGCATTGTTTATTAATCTCTGTTTCTGTATTTCGCTAACACTATCTGCAGGTATATGCACCATATGCTCGCTACTTCTATTGCAGCGCGCGGCTACAGGCGTGAGTGGTGTACGCCCACATATCTTTTTTTCTTTTATTGTTTGTTGTACAGGAGGTCGTGCGCACTAGCACACGGTCTAGCCCAGTACTACGCCTCCGCCCATCACCGGCAGGAGCGCGGATTTTTGTATGGCGGGGCGTACGTGACCGTCATTGCCCGTTCATTGGGCCTCGTACTGCACCAGGACCCACATCTACAGACGCCGCCAGTCATGCCGACGCGGATGGGTTTTCAGTCGCTGTGGGGGATGAAGCTGCTCAAGAGGTTCCCCGTTGGCCCGCGGTTTAAAAACCGCGACGGGGGCATATGGAGAGAGGAGCCCCTACCAGAGCAGTTCGAGCTCGTCTATCCTCCGCCAGATCTTGCTGATGCAGTGCCCGTGGAGGACCCTCTGGAGGATGTAGACGGTGCAGCGGTGCCACAGCCACCGCCACCTCCCGGGGAGCCTCAGTTTCCACGTCACGTTATTCCAGGTCATGCCCCTGGAGCTGCGCTACATCCGGATGTACGAGCCGAGCTTGACAGGCTCAACGATTTGATAGGTTGGCTGGTACGGGCCGAGCAGGATAGACGAGAGAGGGAGGGATTACCCCTGATATCGCTTCCACCGGCTCGAGCACCACATCAGCAGCAGCAGCCGCAACAGCAGCCGCAGC
Source organism: Helianthus tuberosus (assembly GCA_030545235.1). Lineage (NCBI taxonomy): Eukaryota > Viridiplantae > Streptophyta > Magnoliopsida > Asterales > Asteraceae > Helianthus > Helianthus tuberosus. The sequence goes on from CM060452.1 coordinate 170,492,755, forward strand.
AGCCAGATCCAGATTCGGATTCGGATTTGGATGCATAGACCTGTTGTTGTTTCTATTTTTATTATGGATGTACAAACTAATCTTATATATTTTTGTTATGGATGTACAAAGTTATCTTATATATATCATATGTATGTTTGTTTTCAGTTATTCGGTTACTTAATGATTGTTGTCTTAAATTGAGATAATACGGAAACAAAATATGTTTTGAATATAATACGGAAACAATATATCCCCTGAATATAATACGGAAACAATATTTGAACGAGATAAAATTTTAATCGGAAGAATAATATTTAAAAAAGTAAAATGTTAAAAACATTATAATATTTAATCGATATAATATATTTAAAGAGCCGATTTTTAAAATAGTTGATTTTTAAAAAACAAAAACTTTTTTATAGTGTAAAAAACAAAAAAAAAAAACAAAACAAAACTTTTCTTAAAACCAAAAAAATTTTCAACCAAAAAACACATCTTCAAAAACTATAAAAAAAAACCATACCAAAACCCACCAAAACACCCCTTATTTCAGCAAAAAAAAAAAAACCCAAGCCTTAGACGCCTCGTATATGGTTGTACTCTTCGTATAGGTTTTCTTAAACTTTGTGCCTGACACCCTCTGAGACCCCCTTGAATTCAGTGCTTAGACGCCTCGTATAGCCCCATACGAGGCGTCTAGGGCACAAAAAGTATGAAAATAGGCGCAGAGGGTGTCCGGATAGATTGAGCCTAAAAAAACATATGTACAAAATAGTAGAAAAAAAGTTAAACTTTAAAAAACATATGTACAAAATATTTTTTATGAGTATTTTATGTATATAACTCATTTAAAACTCCTAATAAAAAAAACACTAGACCAATCTAATGTAATTTCTCCCGTTCTTCTCATCCTATTCGCTTCCTTTTCCTAATAAAAAAAAAAAAACCCTTGGACCAATCTAATGTAATTTCTCCCCTTCTTCTCATCCTATTCGTCTCCTTTTCCTAATAAAAAAAACCCTTGGACCAATCTATGCCTCTTGCAAGTGTTGTCTTACGATTTGTAGCTATTGTAGGTTGAAAGCAAATCCTTCTGGGAAATCTTTTGTTATGATTAGTTTTAAAATGAGTTGGCTCGTCAAGCCCAATTTCAAAGAATTAAAAAAAAAACAAGCCAAGTTATTTAGTATAATTCCGAGATGAGTTGGCTTGTATAAATTTGAGCTCAAGTTTAGGGTGACTCAAGTTAAGAACTAGCTTTCTAAAGAGACAAACATGTTAGGGTATTGGATCAGAGTAGGTTCGAGCGAAAGCGAAACAAACACACACACTTGCACAAAATAAAGAATACGAGAATTTACGTGGTTCGGTGTTGGTGCATTTTATGTGACAACAACTTATGGTTTGGTCTTTGGATATCTTAAACAAGACTTGGTTCCGAGGAACTGAATATAATCAAGAAGATTCTGAGTTTACGAAGAGTTATTGAAGTTTCGATTTTATCAAGTCTTGTCCGAGTTTGTCAAGTTACATGAAGATTCTGAGTTTGTTAGACATCATAAAGAATTCTGAGTTTATGAACGAATTCATGAAGACCTTTAGTCCGAGTTTATGAAAATATTGAAGATGTCCGAGTTTAAGAGTTTAACAGTCCCGAGTTTGACTTTATTTTATGTATTCCGAATTTGTGTTTTAAATGTAGTATGGGCCTAGCCTAGTATGCATGTAACTGTATTATATAAACCGTATTGCATTAGGGTTTTAGGCTAGACATTGTGAGGGAAGTTACAGAGTTCGTGTGAGAGAAAACACAGAGTATTGGCTGTGAGTTCTTGTGATCTTGAGTGATTGTAAACCTTGTGTTTGATAATCATTGAAGATCGGTTTAAAGTGATTTGTGTGTTCTTCATCATAATACTTGTTTCTGTTCGTGTGATTAACTAAGGAGATTCCGCACCCTTGGTTGATTAGTTAATCTCTTATCGATCCACGTGTGATAGGGGACCTACATCCGGTCAAGGTGACCTATGTCCACGGCTTGCAACTAGGGTTTTACTTTTATTAGATGCTCACAAATGTTTACAGAATGACACATACTACAATTATATCATAGGTATTTACAGAACAAGATTAGGGTTTCCTACTTAGGGGTTGGTTGGCAACTTCTGAATGATTAAGTGTTGAACTAGTAAGAGGTCTGAACCATTAAGTCCTGAACCAGTAAGAGGTCTAAACCCATAAAAGCTAATATAATGCTTAACCTTTCAGAGACAAATGTCTAACCAATTCAGATTAAATGTCTTAACCATTCAGACTCAGTATAATGCTTAACCATTCAGAGGCAAATGTCTGAACCATTCAGACATCTGCTCGCGAAACAGACAGTCTAAATCATTAAGTGTTGAACCAGTAAGAGGTCTGAACCATTAAGAGCCTCATTAAGAGGTAAACAAACAACCCCTTACCTTAGTCAACAAGTTAACTAAGTGGGCCTAACAACTAGGGTCGGCTACCCTAAAGCCTACGAACCCAACAATCTCCCACTCGGAGGCTTTGCATAGTCCATGAATGATTGGTATAAATTATCGTAAGTATACGAAAAAATTCTTCGGATATGCAAGAATGGTACTGCGGCTTCGCTAGAATCTGTACTAATTTCTCATTTTATTTGGGACTAGTCAGTGAGATCCGTGATCTGATAACGACGGTCAGACCACAAACCATTAGCAATGTGACCGAGTTAGCAAATACCTAGACCAATAGGTTGATACCTGGACACAAGGAAAAAGAACGTGGAAAAAGAAGAGTCGTATATGTTTCTATTAGGGAAGCAAATCATATTCGTCAAGATTGTATGAAACTGACACAGGAACCTGAAAACAAGACGAAAACAACATCCCAAGAGGAACGTGAGAGCATTGCGTTCACTGCATAAGAGGAAACAATGATTCCTGAGGAAATTGTTGGTACATTTCTTGTACATGATGTTGACGCTAAAGAATTATTTGACTCTTGTGAGAACCAAAGTTTTATAAATACTAAGTTATGTCAAGCAATCAATCAATCTATAATAAAATATAGACAAGTCTGGAACCCACTAATATTCGTGGAGTACTTCGGGAACAAAAGATAAAATTGCTAGGATACAAACTTAGTGCTACTTTACTTCATATGAACCTTGTTGGATTCGAGGTAGTGTTCGAAACGGAATGATTAGCATCCAATCATGCTCAAATCTTAAGTGATCAGAATTTTGTTGAGATTCGTAAGCCAACAGTAGAAGTGATCACAATCTAAGGAAACAAGACCACCAAACCAACGAAGTTCATCTCTGCAAGGAAAGCTGCAAGTTATGTACGAAAGCGAGGTGTAGTGTATATGATCTCTGTGATCATTTACACAAAGGAAATGGACTGCAAGAAATTCTGGTAGTATCGGGATATCCTGACGTTTTCCCAGAGGATCTACCTGGACTATCACCTGATCGTGAGGAGGAACTAAAAAATTACATAATATCAGGAACAACATCGATTGTTAAAGAACCCTACCGCTTAGCACTAACAGAAATACTCAAGCTAAAGAAGCAATTAGATGAATTGCTGGGAAAAAGATACCATACAATATCCTCGTAGGAAGCACCAATATCATTCGTCAAGAAGAAGGGTTAATAGTAGCATATGTGTATCGATTATCGGGAAATTAATAAGGTTGCAATTAAGAATCGGTAACCATTACCGAGAATTGACAACTTATTCGATCAACTTTAAGGAACCTGATTATTCGACCTACGCTTAGGATACCATCAACTGAAAATACAGGAAAAGGATATTCCTAAGACTGCTTTCCGAACTAGGTATGATCATTACGATTTTATAGTCATGTCCTTTGGTCTAACAAATGCCCCAGCTGCATTTATAGACATGATGAATAGGATATGTCGATTGTACTTGGATAAATTCGTAATCATTTTTTATAGATGATATACTCATTTATTCCAAAAATGATGAAGATCGTGCCAAACATCTTCATTTGCTTCTAACACTCTTGAGAAAAAAAGAAACTTTATTCTAAATTTTCTAAATATGAAATTTGGCTACAAGTACAATTGATTAACCATGAAAGCGTTCATATGAATCCCGCCAAAATTAAAGCTATCATCAAGCCCTAAAATCTCCTACGGAAGTTTCCTAGGATTGGCAAGATATTATCAATGTTCTATCCAAGATTTTTCCCGAATAACAGTTTCGTTAACTAAAGGAACCGAAGATTTCATAGTTACTCTGATGCATGATTTAGACTTAGGAGCGATATTTTTGTCCTAAAAATATGGAGACATTACTTATATGGTAGTAGATTCGTTATATTTACAGACCATAAAATTTTAATATATAGTTTTGGCAAAGGAGTTAAACATGAGGCAAAAACGCTGAATGGAATCTCTAAGTGACTACGATTGTGAAATTCAATATCACAAAGGTAAAGCTAGTATAGTTCTGATACTTTAAACTGTAAGCATCATGAGCAACCAAAATGAGCACGTACTCTCAAATTAAATCTGTAAATAGATTTAGTGGAGCAATTGAGAAGTACCCAGGAAGTGAACAATTTCTGATAAGACTAAAGGATTAGAAGGCATGATAAAAGAATTGGAGAAAGTTGTAAATGGAATCTGGATATTCCATAAAAAGAGAAATTGGGTACTTAATTAAGGAACCCTACGAAAAAAATCTCAAAAGAACTCATAAATCTAATTATATGATGCATCCTGGAAGTGACATGATGTATCAAGGTTTGAAGAAGAATTACTGATAGATAGGAATGAAAAAGGACATAGCGAGATTCAAAATGTTTAACTTGTTCGCAAGTTAAAAGTGAGCAGTAGAGGCCTTTAGGTTTTATTTCAAAGATTAGAAATGTCATTTGGAAATAGGGATTGATAACAAATGGATGTTGTTACCAAACTACCCAAAACAAGAATAAGTAACGACAGAATCTGGGTGATTGTGGATCGACTAACTAAGTCAGCAAATTTTCTATCAATGAAGGAAACCTTTATTATGGAAAGATTAGCTAAGCTATATGTAGACGAAATTGTTTCATTACATGGAGTTCCATTATCCATTGTATCTGATAGAGATAGTCGTTTCACTTCTCATTTTTGGAAAAGTTTCCAAAAAGTCATGGGAACACGAATGAATTTAAGTACAGCTGGCTTATGACCCTCAGGCATATGGACAATGTGAAAGGACAATCCAAACATTGGAAGACATCTAAGGGTCGTGTAATAGATTTTGGAGGAAGTTGGGACGATCACTTACCACTAATAGAATTCTCCTATAACAATAGTTATCATACAAGCATTAATGCTGCTCCATATGAAGCACTTTATGGACAGAAGTGTTGAACCCTAGTATGTTTGGCAGAAATAGGAGAAAAACAATTATCAGGTCCAGAGATTGTGCAAAAAAAAAAAAAACTGACAAAATCATTCAAGTCAAAGAAAGATTAAAGACAACACGAGATCGTCAAAAGAGCTATGCAGATAATCGACGTAAACCATTAGAATTTCAAGTTGGAGACAAAATATTATTAAAAGTTTCTCCAAGGAAAGGAATAATCCGATTCGGTAAGAAATGAAAGTTAAGTCCAAGATTTGTTGGACCATTTGAGATTATCAAGCGAATTGGACCAGTAGTTTATCAGCTATAGTTACCAGAAGAAATGGTTTGTATACATGATGTACTTCATGTATGTAACCTAAGAAAATGTTTAGCTGATAAATCTTCAATGGTACCTCTTCAAAATATAGAGGTAATTGAAAATTTGAAATTTGTTGAGAAACCCATGCAAATCGAAGATAGGAAGGTCAAGAATCTCAAACATGAGATATTAGTTCTGGTCAAAGTAAAATGGAATTCAAAACGAGGACCAGAATATACTTGGGAATTGGAATCGTAGATGAAACGAAAATATCCATACCTATTTCAGTGAATCTCGAGGACGAGATTTAAAACAAGGTGGGGAGGATGTGACAACTCTCCAAAAAGATCCCACAACAGTTCGTAATCAAAACCCCAAGTGTGCGCGACGAAACTTGTAATAATAAATCAAAAAACTTAGCGGTAAAGAAAACTTGGTGGTTGATGAACCAACCTTCACAAAAATACCCCTACTAAACTCATAAATAAACACCGAACCATTTAGGATCAAGACCCGAGCTTACGTGATAAGAACCGACATGCAAATCGAGAATTAAACGCGATTGGGAGAAAAAACGACGGAGGATACATGTCACCGCGACCTGATACGTGTCAGACCTATGCTAGTGACGTGACAGGCCTACACCAGGCTGACCGTCCAGGCGCCACGCGGGAGATACCCTGTCTCCTCATGCGACACTCCAGAGATAGCAACCCGAGCTATATAAAAAGGGTAGCAAGGACTTGTTCATTTGCACTATCGACTTCTAAAATCAATCCTCTAATCTCTCGTAACTCTGTATTTGCGTGTATTAAACCCTAATCACTGAAATGATACCCTATCCGATTGATCTGAAACCCTAGCAATGAAAAGCCAAAGTTCTGCCTGAATAAGGTGATACTTTATACGTTGTGGTTTTGATATCGTGATTATCGTTGAAGTTTGATTTGGTTTCTTACACTAATATGTGTTACATTGTATGTATATCTAGGAACCAGGACTCCCAGGAGGCTTAAAAACCCTAAAATTCTGCAACGTGAGTCATTCTCTTTTATTAAATGTTTTCAAAACCCAAAATGTTTTCCAATTGTTACTTATATTACAATGATTAAGTCTTTTTATTCTTACTAGGAAACTATTATCAGTATGTGGGGTTTTGTATACATTATTTGATAAGCTTTGCTATTTGGACAATGGGTTAGCCAAATAATGATATGACCACAGTCACAGGAACTGCCGAGTGACAAATACTATTAAAATTGTTTCTTTGCTATTGGATAATGAGATAGCCAATAGAAATTTTGTAAGATATAAACAAATGTAAAAACCCTTAATGTTGTAATTATAAGAAGGTGTCTGTTTATACAATTGAGTGAACTCACCAGTGCTGATAAAATGTTTTTAAACATGCTTCAGGTGATTACATTAGATCTGAATAAGAGTTGTGATACGACACCAAAAAGGCTTAAAGGGTGGCTTATTTATAAATTAAATTAAGAAAAGTTGTTTTATGTATTCTGGTTTATCCCCCTATTAAAGCTACCTTTGTATAATGAGTTTTATTCCCATTTGTTATAAATAAAATTCCGGTGTTTCTAACTTTGATATTTTTCCTAACTCATGTTCCTAATGAAATTTCCGTTGCGATATTTTCAAAATAACCACCGGTACCACTTGACTGTTATCACTTGACTGTTCACGGCTCCCGTCCAGAGTGTGGTCGGGGGTTGTGACAACCAGTAACTTTAGTAATCTTTACGTTCAAGTTTTCCAAGCCTCTAGTTCCAAGAATAAGCTAAGACTTAAGTCACATCCAAGTCACCTAGTTGCAACCACACCTCTCATCAAGTACCTGAGAGACCAGTTGAAGCTCCCACAGGCTCCAACCCAACCGTGACTGAAACCATCACTGACCCATCCTCTGTCTTAACTGGCTTGCATGATTCACCGGCTCTAGAGATACACCGAGAATTAGTAACACTCTCCACATTTTGCAAACTATTTCAAGGAGAGCACTTTTCTTCAGTCGAAATCTTCGTCTTCAAAACCCAATTGCTCTTGTGATTGTACCCGGAACACGACCCGTGCTCCCACTATCACCAAATCCCCTGACTGGCTTAAACTTAGCACCCCTACCACATTCAATTGACATTCCTAAAGCACCAAGATTCAAGTTTGCAAATTGAACCCTCTTCCGCTTACTAGTTTAAGTGAACCAGACTTTATGCTTAAGAAGGACGACTACTCCGTTAGCAGGTACCTCAAGTAGATACAACACCCTGGTCTCCTCACACATGCAACAACAAGATTTTCGTCAATCACCTTCCACTTCCCACCACCAAACTTAACATCTATTCCCGGTTTATTCTGTTGACTAAGAGAAATAAGTTTCTTCGTTAAACCTGGAATTACCCTGACATTCTGCAAGTTCCATGTAGTGCCTAGTGGAGTATTTAGATTGACATATCCCATACGTGTACCATTGAGAACATGACCGTTAGCTAATCATACCTTTCAAAAGTCTCCTTTTTTCAGATTCACCATCGTCTTCCCGCTGTGCATGGCGTGAAACGAAGAACCAGAATCCATAGCCCAGGAGTCTGTAGACTCTTCACAACAAACCGATACATCACCGTCGGATTCTTCTGACACAACACTATTTACACGTTGTTTACCATCCTCTTTCTTAGGATCAAGACACTCGTTTTTAACATGCCCTTTTTTCACCACAGTTCCAACACCTAACATTCTTCCCAGCTTTAGACAAGTTTTCCCACGACTCCTACTGCTTCTGTTATTATTTCTTCCCCTACTAACACTAAACATATAAGTAGACCCTCCACTAGAGTTCCTCCGGCGAATGTCTTCACCCAAAACACTATCTCGAATCCGATCGAACTTCAAATTTCCAGTTCCAGTAGTTTCAGTAACCGTTGTCACAAACCCTAACCAACTATCAGGTAAGGAAGATAACAAAATCACATCCCGAGTGTCATTAACAAACTTCATGCCCACAGTTGCTAACCTTGACAAAATCAAACTGACTTCATTAATGTGATCAGCAATTGGACTGCCCTCGTTCATTCTCATATTAAACAGTTCCCTCATGAAAAACACCCTAATACCGACAGACGGCTTCTCATACATATTTGACAGAGTTGTTAACATACCACGAGCAGTTTTTTCTTTCATGATATTAAAAGCAACGCTCCTCGTCAAAGCCAATGTAATTTGACCTTTTTTTTTGTTGTCTTTTGAGTTCCAAATTGCTTCAGCAACTTCATCCATTCCGGTAGGTTTTTTCTTCCAGTACCACATCCAAACCGCATTCACCAAGCAACACCTCTATTTGCATTCTCCACCATGCAAAATCAGTGTCGTTGAACTTCTCGATTCGGAACTTCCCGTCTTCAGCCATTGCAAACGAGAAAACCAGAAAAAAAACCCCCGCAGAAAACAAGCACCCGAAGACCTGAGCAACCTTTAATATACTAGAAACTCTGAGCACCCGAACCGGGACTTCTCCTACAAACCCAAGCGTAAAACTAGCGAATAACCAGGGTTCAAGAACCGAAACCCTAATCGCCAAACAACCCAAAACAACCAGATCTGTAACAGCAAACCCTACGGCGCAAACCCTAGACCTTACGAGCCATAACCCGAGATTAGGTACGGGCCGTAAACAAGTCAGCGGCGATGGCAGCAACAGCAGATCAAGATCACTCGTCCAACTCTCTCCCTCTTCTGCAATAACCGTGTGTTTAATTGAACCGTAAGCTCTGATACCACTTGTTAGGGTATCAGATCATAGTAGGTTCAAGTGGAAGCGAAACACACACACACACACTTGCAGAAAATAAAGAACACGAGAATTTGCGTGGTTCGGTTAAGGTAACCTACGTCCACATGTTACAACTAGGGTTCCACTTCTATTAGATGCTCACAACTGTTTACAGAATGACACAAACTACAATTACATCATAGGTATTATAGAACAAGATTAGTACAATTACATCATAGGTATTATAGAACAAGATTAAGGTTTCCTAATTAGTCAACAAGTTAACTAAGTGGGCTTAATAACTAGGGTCGGCTACCCTAAAGCCTACAAACCCAACAAAACACCCTACACATCCTAAGTTCATTACTATTTAGTTCCGGTTTTCCCTCCATGACTAGGGGCGAGCAAGTTTTGGTCTACCCTGAGAAACTCGACCAAAAGGCCAGGATCGGGCCCACCCAACCCGACTCAATTCGAGAGTATCACTCTCGGTCCTTATATTTTAGTAACATGGGTTTCAGTCCTGTTCGGCCGTGATGGACAACCATTTGACCAATGAAAAACCTGATCATGATTTACTAATAAAACCTAATAATTATTGCGTTTGTGGGAAACGAAACAACATTCTTCCATCGGATTCAAGGGAAAACAAACGGCATAAGCATCCTCGGTCCTCATTCCTCCACAAGATTGATCATGGGCCGGTCTGAGTTTGACCAATTGTTCACACCCATCTAACACAACATACATACTACATCTATACTCTAATGCCCATATTCACCCCTATCTACGACCGCTCTACTCTAATGCCCATATTCACCCCTATCAGTTTGTAAGTCATTAGTGGATCCCGTGAGTGTTTTGGTAATGGTTGCTCAAAGTAAAATTTTAATGTTCGAACATGCTACCATTCAGAACCTCAAGTGTCAAGGTACATAATACACAACTATCCAACAACAATTGTCGTGTCTTAGAAAGCACCAGAATACAAAATTTTGGCATAATCACTTTACAATAACCAAATCTACAAAAACTTCAATCTAGCCCTAGTAGTTTAACCATTTGAGGTTTAAAAACACAATGAAAAAGCCGAGTTCATATCACCTTTTGAGCCCGTAACACCAAATAAGGCCAGAGACTTCTCTTCAACAGAACTGTTTACCGGGATATATCATTTCCAGGAGTGAATAATCTACACTAGACTACTGTTCCATCTTGCTGTTTTCAATGTTTGAATCGTCTTCATTAAGAGATTCATTTGTGGTCACTCCAGTGGTTTCCACAGTAGCATCAACTTGCGTATTCTCAGTGGTGGTTTCCACAGTAGCATCGACTTGCGTATTCTCAGTGGTGGTTTCCACAGTAGCATCGACTTGCATATTCTCACTGGTGTTATTGACAACGTTGGGCGTTTCAGCGTCCATTGGTTGTTCACCGCTTGACAGATTTTGTAAATGCGTATTCTCAGTGGTTTCCACAGTAGCATCGACTTGCATATTCTCACTGGTGTTATCAACAACGTTGGGTGTTTCAGCGTCCATTGGTTGTTCACCACTTGGCAGATTTTGTAAATCAGTTTTCGTGTCATCATACTCGGATGAAAAATCTTGTTCACCATTCTGCTCACCCGGGCTTCCTGTTGAAGCATTATGTCCCGAGTAATCTGAAAACTCTTGGCTCATCATTCTCGCCTGATTCGAACACCAAAAACACATGTTACATTTTGTAATAACATAATTTTGTAGCATATGAAAAAAAAAAAAAAACTATTTTTATAAATACACATGAAGAATAAAAGATACCTGATACACTTGATGCATTCTAAAGTTAACAATCCCAGCTATTTCTTCAATGCCACTCACGAGGTGAACGGGCCCCGTGTCTCCAACAAGACGATCAGTAAACGGTGCAATTTCATGCAGATTTAGGGCAAGGCGGTCGGGCCTTTGAAGTAGAAGCTGAAATGTCGGTTGGAGTTCATAACATTGTTCAAACAGTGAACGGCGACAGAACACATAAAGACCCAATCGGGCACGTGACATGGCAACAATTAATCTTCTAACATCACGAAGGTGTCCCACAAATCGGGTCCTCACAAGTGACAGTAGAATGAAATCGTTCTGTTGACCTTGAAACTTGTCAACTGTTGCAACCTGTAAACGGATCATTAAAAAATGTTGCACAAATCAGAATATGCAAAGATTCAGCCACACTCTTCAAATGAAACCATGAAGTTTAGGGCTGCAAACTAACCAATGTTCGGTTAACAGTTCGTAAACATTTCGGCGGGAAGTTCGTTTGTGTTCGTTCGCTTACTAAACAAACGAACACGAACAAGAAATTTCGTTCGTTTAGTTAAATAAACGAACATGATAAGAGGCCGCGTTCGTTCATTTATGTTCATGAATGTTCAGTAACGTGTTTGTGTTTGATAGTTCATTAGTGTTTTTAGTTTTTATTTAAATACTTCAGAATTCCGACAAATAAAATATATAATAAGTGTCAGTGTACTATATATTATCTTCATGAACGCTTCTTGTGTTTGTTTCCATCTGTGTTCATGAACATTAGTCTGTGCTCATTTGTGTTCATCAACGTTCGTTACCTAAATTAAACAAACGAACACGAACAAGTTCATTTCCTTAACAAACGAACACAAACTTAAAATCTTGTTCGGTGAGTGTTTATGAACAGTTCGTAAACACATATATTTCTTAACAAACGAACAAAGTTCGTGTTCGTTTGTAGCCCTAATGAAGTTAAAAACTACTAACCTTGTTTGGAAGGCCAATAAAATCATAGGGAGCACATCTTCGGTTAAGAACATCACGTATCAGAAGCTTCTGGCCATTATAAGTCGTCAAAATGGATATTTTATTTGCAGGATACCCTAATAACCGCATATAGATATAAACGCTAACAAGATATTCAGCTTCCCCTTCATTCTGATAAAACCAAGGAGAAGGGGCACTCTCACCTTTCCCATGGTAATCAGGCACGTCAATTAACTGATAATCATAACCGAAACCGGCATTCGCTTTATGAAAAAAAGGATTCTCCTTAACATATGGAAGATCACCTAAATCCCGATATCGCCAATTGTAAAGCTTGGCTAAACTCGGTCTGGCTCGACCTTGAGCGTTGAGCTCAATGTAAGGAATTCCCAGCCGAACGAATCGCGTGAACAAACTTTGATCCATGTGGCTGTATTTTTGAAAAGCCATATTCTTCACGACAGGTGGCAGTTGATGATGATCGCCGATTAAAATACACCTTTTAAGTCTAGCATACCCGTCTTCTTGTCTTTGAAGTAACATTGGAATAAACGTCTCGATTTCTAATATTTGTGCACTTTCTTCCATTAAAAGGTTATCGTATTTGAATCCCAATTGTAAAAAGTCCTTTCTTTTCAAAGCTGCGTGAGTACACGTCATGGCGACAATCTTTGCTTGTTTTGTCATAAGGTGATTAGCTCGATCAACCGTTGACTTTAACAGTTCAAACGCTCGGCATTCTTCAAGCTCCTGGAAAACGGTTTTAAGGTGACTAAAGCAACCTTTAGCAGCCCGCATGTCTTCCTCAAAGGAATTCCCAGTGAAAACCGGTTGTGGAGTGTTGGAAAAAAATTCAGTAAACGGAAACCGATCTTTAACGAATGCGGGTTTATCTTGATTTTTATCACAATCGGCTAGAAACTGCTCCCAACGGGAGTAAACATGGAGCAACCAAAAGTAGCCAGCTGTTTCACAAGTGTAGCCGACGTCTTCCGGCAGTTGTAAAGATCTTGCAAGCCTTTCAACTTCACTAAGTAACTCCAACCGTCTCACGAGCATTGCATTGACCCGACCCTGGCGACTAAAGTCGAGATCGGTTGCCAGTTCTTGCTCACCTTGACCAAGTCGAAGAAGATAACGGGCTGGTACATCCCTCTGTCACAGTCAACAAAGTCAAACCATGTAGAAATGTTAACATAAAATAGGGAGGAAGAGATACTTCATGTGTGACGTTTCAAAGTGAAACTAATACCTCCATTATTTTTTCAAAAAGGTCATTCAAAGCCTGATTCGAATGGGTAATTATTAATGTCCTTTGAGAAGGACAATTGTGATAAAGAACATTCAATATCTGAACTGCGGTATCAGTCTTTCCGGTACCAGGTGGACCCACTACCATTGTCAGACCTGGTTGTATGCCCGAGACTATCGCCCCAACCTGCAGAGAATAATATTATAGCAAAGTCACAAAATAATATTTTATACGCGTTAAAGACATAGATTGATACAAGTAGCACACCTGTGTCGGGGTAAATCTAACAGAGTTCTGTTTTGGCTGATCTTGAGGATACGGACCAGGATCCGGAGGCGTATATGCTTCAACAATAAGTTTTTCTTTCTCAAAATCAGAATTATCCTCTGAGGTAACATCCACTGAATCTGTGGTGGACTTCTCATTCCCGGGGAGAGCATGAGAATTTCCCTTTAGATTTCGGGGAATATTAATCCGAAATGGGGGTCGTGGATTTGGATTTTCTGTGCCATCTGAATTTGTAAACATCACCTGAAAATAAAGATAGTTTGGTTAAAACATCTAAAAACATTCTCAAATCGCACTAAAATACTCTAAAAAGTGGCTGCTTTGACCTAAAAATCTTTAAATAGGTCAGTTCCAGTTACGTATGGGTCAAACGGACTGAGCTAAATAATTTAACTAAATGAGGGCTCAAGTGTTGAAGCAAGTCATCTGGCGCGTATTCAAAAGCATAAAAAATCTCCAAAGTTGTTATATTAATAACTAGTGTTTAACCCCCGCGTTGCGGGTGCGGGGTCGTAAAACTGTGCTAAGTAGTAAGCAAACGACGTTTAAAAACATAGTAAAACATATATGTGAATTTATACCATCACGTGAAGTAAAGCGTAGACAAACGCAAACTTATACCGCAAGCTGGTGTAAAACGCAGATAAAGTCGAACTTATACTGAGAAAGCTTTAACTTATAAACAAAAATACTGAAGGACCAAAAGTAAAACATACAGACTTAAGGGACTAGAAATGTAAACCACTTTAATATAAGACAAAAACAATAAAAAAGCAACAAACAAAGTCACGACAAGAAAAAAAAAAAAAAAAAAAAAAAAAAAAAAAAAAAAACTAAGGTACTCAAGAACCTACCTCATTTGTTATATATATTAATAGGTAAATTATTCATTTTTATCAGATTTATCACATTAATTGTTTTATAAAATACAAAAAAAAGTCTTAAAGAAAGTGTTTGTTGGTTCAGCCCAGCCAACCGAACCCTTTGTAACCCAAACTAAACAATTCCCCTTCTTGACCCACACGGCCACACCCATGTTGATAAGCCCATTTTTCAAAGCCTAAAAACTGGAAACAAACCTGATAGTCAGAAAAACATTCTCTAACATGATCAGCATCAAGAAACGTATCTTTGAAATCTACGGTCTCAAGTAAATCAGGCATGTTAGTCCACTGAGCAGCAGAAGGATTTCCATATCCCAAAAACACATCATGCAACCAATCAGGAACAATACATGTTTCATTCATGAGATCTCTAATAGACTCCAATATAGCTTTAAAATTATTCTCCTTCGGTTTCCTTCTCATCAAAATATTAAAAGTACCATAAACATCTTCCGCGCCTTTCTCCGCAATATCAGTAACGTCCATATGATATTGTGCAGTATCAAGTGCAACCGTCACAGTTCTCAATTCACCTTTAGGCGGTTTCCATTCATCCCGTTTAATTCTTCCTGTGAAATCATTCATCAAACCTCCTTCTTCATCACGGATTTCGATAATTTCACATCCTCTCACAAACTGAAGTCCGAGTTTTTGTGGGACCGATGCATTAGCTGCCTCGTCAGCACTTAACGGCTCAAAAGATGGACGGATACAAAGCAAGAAGAGGACGTCATGTTCCTTTAAAGCATTCCATTCAGACCTAATTTGTGTTCTGTAGCTTGAAATGCTGAAAGTAACCTCTGCTGTTACCGATGCTGGTTTTACTTCACCGATATTTGGTTGTTTTACTTCAGTAATTTTAAATTCTTTAATCGGTACGGCCATTCTTGACCAACCACGGAAGGCAGGTTGACCTTCGTTATTAGTGTAAGCGAGGAGATGTGGGACCGCTTCTTGAATGTCTTCACGAATTTCGTAAGTTGATTCAAGACGGAAGAGATTAAAGTTTCTAAGAAGATAATCGTGAAGTGTTAGAAACTGTAGATTTAGTTTCGGAAGTGCTAAACATCCTTCACCAGAGTAATTAATGCTGGGAACGAGACTTTCATCCCACATTATTTGTTCGTTCGGATACAGTGGTAGAGCGTTTATGGCTTCTTTTTGAGACTGCTGCTTTTCGAAAAAGGAGACCATGACTTCTATAAGAAAGTCAACTCTCTCCGTCCATGGGTCATTCTTTGAAATCAATTTAAGCTGCAATAAGATAAAAACAATCTGTTTTTAGAACCAGTGGAGGTGTAAATTTGGAGATTGTGAAAAGACAATAATACCCCTACTTACCTTATTGCAGACTAAGTCCCTCAATTCATCAGGAGAAAGTACAGATAGTTTCTTTGAAAGATCAGCACGCTTATGAATTGCCCCAATGTTAGCAAGTGCAAGTTCTTTCAACTACAAGAATATTAACAGCGTTTTCAGATAACTGTAAATATAAGACACATGAGAAATGCTTTTTTACACGTATTGGGAGAAAACACACCTTGGGTATCTTTTTAAATGAAAGAAGCTGGAAAGCCTGAAAACGTTCATAATGGGCTTGCAGCACCTCATCATCTGTCATTTGTCTCCCTAAATTATCATCGATCTCGAAACCTTCGTAGTACTGCAGCAAGTCAACCAGCTGTGCAAAAAGCTTGCCTTTTTCATGTCTATAAAGAACACTCAGATGACATTTTGCAACCACCGCCACATCAGCGACAAGAGGTTTAAAGTATCTGTGGGACAGTCAATCATCAAGATAAATAACAAAATAAGGGTACATAAAAAATAAACAAATATATTTTAAACTTTGTAAACATGAGAAAACATTCACAAATATGAAATATGTCACCTCCTGGTCGGAAGTTGGCTCAAAAGGTCGATTAAGAACTCCATAAACCTCTCACAATACAAAATTGAAGCTTCATTAATTTTTTCAAATCCATGTACATCGGACCCTTCATCATCATAGTAAAATACCTTGGAATCAAGTACCTGTCGAATGAAAATGCATAAAAATTTGTCCACTTTCCGTCACCATGCTTACAGTCACAATTCGATAATAGATTAAAAAAACTATACCTCTAGAAATTCATCAATGAGATTCCTCAAGAACTTCACTTCTAGCATTACTGACATATCAAAAGATTCCCCGCGTTTCTTTGCCTCCTTGGCTTTTTTTGCGATTCTTTTCCATTTCTTAATCAAATCTGGATTAAGGCAAAGCTCCATCTGAAAATAAACCGAAAGAGTTTCACGTGTCACGTGTGTATTATGACAGATGAACTTGATGAATAACAGAAAAGGGTGTATGAATTTACCTGAAAACGACCAAACGATAGACTATGCCAGCAATGAAGGCTTGCCAATCTCATGACTTTCTTGCTGACTATATCATCCTCCAAGCTCTGTCACAACAAAGAAACCGAGAAGCGAAGCAATTATAATTTGTACCAGTGCAATCATCTGATATGACACAATGATGATTAATCATAAAAGACATGAGAGAAAATAGAGACATGAATTCTTTTTTTTACCTGGAAGGCATTAATCATGAAAAGTAGGTAATTTGTCTTCTCTGCGATACGCAGGCTTCTTCCCTGCATTAAATATTCGATGTCAGCCACTAGGCTTGACAAATGCCAATAGTTTTCAAGAAAGTAAGTCACAATCTAACATACCTCCTTCAAGCAGAGAACCCTCTCGATAAATGCCTTAAACATATCTTTTCGATCATAAAAGCATATCCACGCAGCAACATTCTCGCGAAACTGTACATTACAATCAAACAAAGTTAACATATATATGTCCATTATAAAGGATACACAAACATTCAAGTTCACTTTATTACATAGTTTAACTTCCATTCTGATCAGTATTACCCTACCCTATACTAATACTTCATTAGATATCGCACACTCGCACTCACCAGGAATGTAAACCCGTGTTCTCTATTTTATTGTTATTAGACCCTACAAGCAAGTTGGTATATTTCAATAATAGCCTACAAGAGTTCTCTGTTTATTTTGTGGCTAGTCAACTACTTCAACCCAATATCCATGTAGGACCAAAGTCACCAAACAGTACTTTCAGGGGCGGCCCTGGGGGTGGACGGGGAGAACCACCGGCCAGGGCCCCATATTTCGAAGGGCACGTTATTTAAAAGAAAAACCCGACATGTGTATGTAAAAAAAATTATAGGGTATACCAATATAAACACCAACATAGCCCACTTACAAAACTATTCTTATGGTTTTAATTAGTTACTATCCCATTGGCATTACGTTTAGGCCTTTAGTGAGCCCAATACCCAATGTCGATAAGGCCTAAGGGCACGTTTTTTGAGCTCGAACAGGGTACACGAATTCTCAGGGCCGACCCTGAGTACTTTTATAGCACGAGAAGAAGAAAGCATATACTTCCAGACCCCACCGCCCCAGCATTACATGGTCTCAGTTATTGTCAAATGAACACCATACAATGTAACCCACGCAAACTCACAGCTTGGTTTCAAAAAGCACACCTAGACCCAAGGCGACCTAAGGCTCATGGTCTTGCACTTCAGGCTAGTGTTGTACATAAAGCACAGGTGAGGCACAATTTTCAGGCAAAAATTGGCATAAGACGCAAGTGAGGGTGCGCCTCATGTATATGACATTTTTCTGCATCTAGATGTTGTAAAGCATGCTTGTTAGGTTGTACACGTAGATCATTGATATAGTAAATCATATATAAAGCTTATTTATTTTTTTTGGTAGGGACACTATAAACCATTGAGATGCCTAAAACAAATAATTATGTCAACAATTTGATAGTCTGCGTGCAAATGCGCTTTTGCGCCTCGATTCACAGTGTTACAGAATTTTGTTTACACAAACTGCTTCACATTGTTAGGTATATAAACTTAAGTTTACTTCTCACAATAACTAGATTTGTTTATCAAACTTCAAGAGTAAAGCATTAACAGAATATGCCTAATTGATGAAAAACACAAACAATTAGAAACATTAATAATACCTATATGTATAATTAGAATAATTTATATACCTTCTCGTTAATCATGAGAATCATGGACATAACATGCTCAAACGAAGAAGTCTCCGGATCAAAATTCGGCCACAAATAATTCTCCAAATACTGACTAACTTCAAGTATCATAACCCTCTGCAACGGCACCGTTCTTCTCAGTCTCCCATCCTCCTTCACCAACAACTCCGTTTCATAAATCTCCTTCACCAGATCCGCACTAAACGGAGGCTTCTCGTTGTTCGTCGCCGATTTCGACCAGTTTTCATTCGCAATTTTCGTCAGCCGGTCCCGCTGGATTTCAACTAGAGTTATCGAGCTCGGTACATTTGTATCAGGTTTTGATTCCGGCGGTCTCTCTGGAAGGGTTTGGTCTGGACCGGCGGCGGTGACGGGGTACTCTGCCACACGGTGGCGCCGGAAATCGAAGACTCCGGTACCGTAGACTTTCGTCATTTTAGGGTTAGGGTTTGAAAGAGAAGTTCAGATGGGATGATTTTGGAGAGTGATTTGGGGGGGGGGGGGGGGGGGGGGGGGGGTTTGAATAGAGTTGTTTCTGCAATGAAAATATGAAACCCTACTGATAATATGAAACCCTACTGATTTAGGGTGTTTGGCTTAGCTTTTCAAAACAACTTATTGGCTTATTGACTTATCAAAAAGCCAATAAGTTGTTTTTGTGTTTGGCTAAGCCAAAAGTCCTTTTAGAAATGGCTTTTTGCAAAGAAGAAAAATGAGGTTTCAAGAAGTCACAATGGACATGTTTGGCTAAGCTTATTAGAGTTAAAAAGGACTTTTGGGAAAAGGACTTTTGGGAAAAGGACTTTTTTAAAAAAATGTTTGGATTAGCTTATTGGTGTAAAATGACTAAAATGGGTATTCTTTTAGATATAAGGGGGTAAAGAAGGGGTAATTTAGTAATTTCATTTTTGAAAAGTCACTTTTGGATCCAAAAGTCATGAAATCTTGGCTTTTCAAAATCTCATTTTCCTTCTTTGCAAAAAGCTATTTTCAAAAGTCCTTTTAGTCTATCCAAACACAAAAACAACTTATTGGCTTCTTGATAAGTCAATAAGCCAATAAGTTGTTTTGAGAAGCCCATCCAAACATGCCCAATATTGTGACTTCTTGGCCAGCTTTTAACTTTTCAAACTACAAATTACCAATATACCCCTTCTTTACCCCCCTTATATCTAAAAGAATGTCCATTTTAGTCATTTTACATCAATAAGCTAATCCAAACACTTTTTTTAAAAACTCCTTTTTCAAAAAGTCATTTTCTCAAAAGTCATTTTCCAAAAGTCTTTTTTAACTATAATAAGCTTAGCCAAACATGCCCTTAGTGAGACCAAGGGGGTTTTGAGAAACGGTGAAAGTTTTTGTGCAAAAGTTTTTGGTTTTCTTTTGGGTCGTATTATTGGCAGTTTGGCACATCTTGGGATTAAATCGACATCCTCATTACGTATCGTATAGGCCTATATGATACGTATTGAAGTTAGTTTAAACTTCTAGGACAGTCAAAAGCTGACAATGTCCCTTATCAAAAAGTAATATGCATCGTATAGGCCTATACGATGCGTATGGTAGCTTTCTGTCACGCGGTAGCTTTCCGTCACGCGAACGAAAAAGCATCACTTTGGACATTTGTTGGTCTTCAAACATCTAGGAAACATTATTTGAGAAAACCCTCTGAATTTATCTAAGTTGTAGAATGAGATCCTGCACTGTTGGGTTATCATCTTTCAACCCCATTTTCTCTAAATTTATCGATTCTGTTTTTCAACGGGGATGTAATGCAATGATTCCCCTCAATTGAATAGACAGACACTTGCTTCATATGACTCACTTGAATCGTTTCGGATGTAATAACAGTACGTTTAGCATCCGTGCCTGCTTGAATTGTATAATGAAAATTTTGGTATCAAAGCCGATCAAAAATTTTATTAGAACTGGGGAAAATAAATACATAAAGATCTCCTGAAAAGAAGGAGTAGAATACGTCCTAAAATCAATCTCTTCCTAATACATAGGAATATAAACAAAGAAATAAGAATAAACATAAAAAATAGATTAATTCCAACACTCCCCCTCAAGCTGGAGCATGAAGATCACGAATGCCCAGCTTGTTAAGTAGAAACTGAAGTTGTTGAGCACCCAAGGGTTTAGTAAGAAGATCGGCAATTTGATGTTTTGACTCAACGTGAAGAGGCTGAATTTCATGAGAGACTACACGTTCACGAACAAAATAGCAATCCATCTCTACATGTTTCGTTCGTTCATGGAAAACGGGATTGTTTGCTATGTGGCGAGCTGTTTGATTGTCACAAAACAAAGGAGTAGGATCGGCTATATGAATGTTGAAGTCTTGCAACAGCCACCTTAGCCAAAGGACTTCACTAACAGTTGTTGCCATGGCCATGTACTCCGCTTCTGCTGAAGAACGTGAAACAACGGACTGTTTCTTCGTCTTCCATGATACCGGGGAACCTCCTAAAAGTAAAAGGTATCCAGTACGAGACCTTCGTGTAGTAATACATCCGAGCCAATCGGCATCACAATAAGCAACAAGATGAAAGTCGCCATGCTTAGGAATGAAAATTCCTTGACCAGGTCTAGCTTTGAGATATCGCAGAATTCTAGTAACTGCCTCCATGTGTTCCTTCCGGGGATCAGAAACGAATTGGCTCAACATGTTAACCGAATATGCAATATCCGGCCTAGTGGCTTGCAAATACAACAGACGACCAATGATACGTCGATATTGCTTAGCATCAGTTCGAGGACTATCAAGAAATTCGTCAACCTTTGTGTTTTGCTCCATGGGAAAAGTACTAGGGCGGCTACCAAGAAGACCACAATCTTCAAGAATATCAAAGGTGTATTTTCGTTGGCTCAAAACGAGCCCATCTGACTTTTTGCTACTTCAATTCCAAGAAAATATTTAAGAGGACCCAAATCCTTGATGCTAAAAACTTTGTTGAGATGTTGCTTGGTAGAATCGATCTTGGAGACATGGTTTCCTGTGATGATAACATCATCAACATAAATTAGAATGGCCACAAATAAATCACCCTCTTGAACCGTAAACAGGGAATGGTCGGCTCGTGACTGCTTATAACCAAGATCGATTAAAACATTAGTGAACTTTTGGTACCATGTACGCGAGGCCTGCTTTAAACCATATAGAGACTTCTTCAGCTTACAGACACGGGTGTCATTCTTTTTAGAAAACCCTTGTGGAATCTTCATATAAACTTCTTCTTTCAATTCTCCATGTAAAAACGCGTTGTTAACATCCAATTGATGTAAAAGCCAATTCTTTTTAACTGCGACTGTTAAAAGACAACGAACTGTGACAAGCTTAGCAACCGGAGCAAAAGTGTCTTGATAGTCAACACCTTCAATTTGTGTGAAGCCCTTCGCCACTAAACGCGCTTTGTGTCTTTCTATGTCTCCATTAGGTTTATATTTGATCTTATAAACCCATTTAGAATCAATAGCATGCTTGCCTTCTGGGAGGTCCTCTAAGGACCACGTATCATTTTGCTCGAGAGCCTCGATCTCGTTTTGCATGGCCTTCCGCCACTCGACATCCTGCATGGCTTGGTAAAAAGTTTTGGGCTCACTATTCTTAGTAATGGCCGCCAAGTAAGCTTTATGAGAATCAGAAAATTTATCATATGAAACATAGTTAGCAAGGGGGTATACCGTCGAAGAAGACTGATCAGGAGCAGTTTGCGTGTGGTCTATCGAAGGTGGCAGCTTGACATCAAAATCACGGAAGCGTGCTGGTTGACTTTTGTTTCGTTTGGCCCTAACCGGTTGATCTTCTTCGTCGGTTGGTGAAATACTTGGTTCCTGCTCATTTATTACTTGCATAACTGGGCTGGAAGGCCCAGATGAATGATGTGCTTCGCTATCATCTTCAACAGTTGGACTTGGTAAATCGGTTGGAGAATGGGGTGGCCCATCTACTTGAGAACTTGCTTCATTACAACCATTTTCAACAGTATCTTCATACCATGTAGGAATCTCAAAGAAACTTTGATTGTAACTTTCTATCTTTAATTTCATGTAAGGAAAAACTTTTTCAAAAAAACGAACATCACGTGAAATTACGATTTTTCCATGTTCTATATCAAAAACTTTGTACCCTTTTGTGCCAACAGGGTAACCAATAAAAACACCAGGTCTACCCCTTGGTTCAAATTTGTCTCCCCCTGTCACCATACTGTGGTAATAAGCTAGACATCCCATGGTTCTCATTCCCTCATAATCAGGTTTTTCACCAAAAATAATTTCATAAGGTGTTTTATGGTGTACCACCTTAGAGGGTAGCCTGTTGATAATGTATGTAGCAGTTTCAATGCATTCACCCCAGAAACCTTTTGGAAGGCTTCCTTGAAACATCAAAGCACGAGCTGTTTCAAGTAAATGGCGGTGTTTGCGTTCAACCACCCCATTTTGTTGGGGTGTATACGGACATGTAGTTTCAAGTAATATTCCCTCTTGTGAGTAAAAATTTCTCATTCTATTGGACGTGAACTCCCCTCCATTATCACATCTAATTCTTTTGATTTGTTTCCCAAATTGAGTTTTAATAATCTCATGAAAGCTAATTAAACAATCACTCGCTTGATCTTTGTGTTTAATAAGATAAACCCACACGGCTCGGCTATAATCATCAACAATGGTGAGGAAAAAACTTGCATGGGCTGTTGAAGGTTTTCTATATTTTCCCCACACATCACAGTGAACAAGCTCAAAACATTCATTAGTTTTAATAAAACTCTTGGGAAAAGGAGAGCGAGTATGTTTCGCTTTCATACATGCATGACAAACATCGTCTTTAAAATCAAAAGAAACATTTTTCAAAAAATCGATATGACCAAGTTTCGAGGTAGAGGCATAACCTAGTCTTGAATGCCAAACTTCCGCATCAGCCTTCAAACTCATGACTCTTCTATCGTCCCCTAGCACACCCATTCGATATAGACCACGCACGTGTGACAACTGGCACAAACCGGTAATTTCCGTACACTATAATTATTGCTTAATGACTGCAATTATGAGTTTAAGTGTCAGCAATGTCTGAACACATGATTAAACAAGTGAATTCATGCATGTTGTATACTACAAAATATTGCTTTATGCATAAACGAGAGCGTTGCGTCAATAGTAAACTCACCGGTAAGACACTGTGTGTCAACGGAACTGCAGAAAGCAGTCAGACAATAAAATTGAGGCCTAGGTGTAGGTCCGACGACAAAAGAGCATTAAAACCCAAGAGTACATACAAGGGTTAATATATATGCAATACGAAAGCAAAAATAAGCACTAAAAAGCACCCGAAACGCACTTTAAGTGCAGAATTTATATAATTCAGCATTTAGACATATAAATATTATGCAGAAATGTCATTTTATTATCCAGAATATTTCCCTAAGTGTTGGGAATTGAAAGAGTACAAGAAAGGTACTTAAACGACACTAAAAAGTGTAATTTAGCACTTTAACGAATCGGTATGTAACCGAACAACCGGACAATACCCGGAACACCAAAATAATGCTAGAAGCATTGTTTTTATTTTCTAAGCTAGTTAGGGTCCCCGAAAACCCTAACACACTGTATATTACTTAACACACTATATATTACACACACACATAAACCTTCAACTAATACTTGAACCATTACTAGTTAAACTAATTACTAGTTACAACCTACACCTATATGCCCCCCCCCCCACCTATTGGACGGTCCAACAAAGGACCAACATTGTGATTTCTTTTGTTAAATTAATAGAACTTGTCTCCCCATCATTGACATATTACACAATGAGTATTAAGGAATTGGTAGATTATAAGATGGACTAGAGGATCTTAAATCTCATAACTTCACTCATCACCAACTTCACAAAACACTCCCTTCCACCCTTCCTTGTTCTCGGCCCATACATAGCATCACCACCACCATTTTTTCCATTCCATCCAATCCATTTCCAAGTATACACAAGGTGTAAGAAGGTCACTAACGAAGCTCGGTGCAAGCGGATCTCGAAGGACCTTCACCAATTGCTTTTATCCACCTCATTTATACACTTGAACTTCCCTAGCCTTGTGCTAGTAGTAAGTGCTCTAAAACACCTTCTTGATCTTGTCTAGAGTGGTTAATATGAACTTTGTCGGGTGAAAATCATGAACAAACTAAATACATACTAAAAGTTTACAAGAATGAGAAATAAGTTGGATAAAAACTATAATGTTGTGTAAAACTTGTAAGACTTGTTTTGTGGTGATTATTTAGTGCCGATCTATGTTGTGGTAGCTCGGGTCATCATCTAACCCGGATTTGTCATGTTCAAAAATCATGGCATAGAGTTTGTTAATGTATGAAAAGGGGTTAAATGATGAAACACTACTACACACTAACCATGAACTTGTGTAAAAACAATTTTTCTTATGAAATGAAGTTCTAAACTAGTAGATCTAAAGATCTACAAGTGGTTTTTCGGAAGAACCAAGCAAAAATATTAGTCTTGTTTAAAGCCCGGATCTTATCCGAACTAAAAGCATTTTTAGTAAATAAATAAGTGTGTAGACACTTGTGTCACAAGAAAATTTAACAAAGAAATATTTTTGCGAATCTTGACTAGAAGTTGTGAAACTTCATATTCTTTAAAAATAAAGTTTTTAAGAAACTAAAATTTTTTTTAAAGATGGAAAGATTTACTAAATGTGCTAGTGAGTTACTACACATTTTTTGTAAATATTCAAGTTCATGAAATGGAGAAATTAGTGATTATTGTTGATAATTGTTGTTGATGATTGATAATGATTTAAAAGAATATATACAAAAGAGAGTGACTGTACTTGTGCGACGCAAGTCTAGTGACTAACGTTAAGAAAACGCGTATAGGGTACGACGTTAATTAAGCAAATCCGGTGGAGTTTACGACGCTAGGAACGCAAAGTTGTGAGTTCATGCTCCCCCTTTTCTCTTTAACTGTTTTCAGTTTTTATAACTTCGGGGGTGAAATACATGTACAAATGTACAAAAATTTATAATTGGTATGATATAAATACAAGAAGTACACTTGGTGAGAACGAGAACCAAGTGTGACGAAATATAAATACAAGAAGTACACTTGGTGAGAACGAGAACCAAGTGTAACGAAATATAAGAATATGAGAAGCGCACTTGGTGAGAACGAGAACCAAGTAAGAGGCGCTATGAGAAATGATAACAAGAAACGCGCTTGGTGAGAACGAGAACCAAGTAGGATGCGTTATGAGAAATAGTGTCACGAATAGGGTACAGAAGCACCATTAATCGTGTACATACTTAGACCGCAGAACAAAAGGTTAGATCTAATGGGTGCCTGGCAGCCACACTACCGATCGGGGCGAGAGTCGAGTAGTGCTTTTGTGTCTCAGAATATACCAATTAAATGCCTTAGGTTTGGTGACTTCCTATGTCGTGCCACATGTTAATGGCTTTGCAACCCATTAACAATCTGATAATTACAGAAATACTGTATTTACATAAAATTCATACCATACAAAAATTGATATATAACTTGAAGTACGTGGGGTACTCAAGAGGATTGATATATAACTTGAAGTACGTGGGGTACTCAAGAGGATTGATATATAACTTGAAGTACGTGGGGTACTCAAGAAAAACTCGATTTATTCACAACTATGTTTTGATACAAAGTATACAAACGTGAAATACAAAACTGCATGAATTCACACCAACTTTATGTTGACGTTTTTCCAAAAACTCACATGTATTTCAGGTAACTAGGATGGATGTGCGCGTGGTCTTGCTTATGCTCGTGGATGTCGCTTGTGTTTAACTTTAAATAAAGTTGTAAACTTTTAAGACAATGTTTTATGCTGTCTGGCGATATAAACGCTAAACTTATGTTTTCAAATTATGGTATTTGATGTTATTTTACGAGCATGTAGCATGTTTACTATTCGTATGCAATGAGAACCTTTCATGATCACACCTCGTGCTTCCGCCGTAGAAAGGGGTGTAACAGATTGGTATCAGAGCTGCGATTGTAGTGAACCAGGATTCCTTCTCGAGTCTAGTCTACAATCTCTAGGATCCATTCACGAAAACAATTTTCAAATAGTTTTCATTGCATAAAACGTCCCGCGACATCCACTACCTGAAACTGACTACATGAGTCTAGAAAAGACACTACGAGACTTAAAGTGCACTTGAGTAGCACTTGTCGTTGACTAGAAATTACTTGCAATTATGTGTGATAATTAGCATGTACTAGAAGTAGAATGTCACAAGTATATGTGACTTTACCTGAAAGCAATGGCCTACCAGAAGGAAGAGACACGAGGATGAAACGAACTGTGCGGACTGTGCAAGGAGTTACGTAATTATGGATGCATACGTAATTATGGAATTCAGTGCACAGAAACCACAACAAGTCATGTCACGTATAGATTCCCTCAGTGCAAGCCTACTAAGTACTCTGCTAGAGTAATAATTGTTTGATGTCACTTATGTGATATATACCTGTGAATATATATACTACTACTGCCTAGTAGGACGATATCAAACAAACGTGTAACCCTGCTGTGTTATGTTCTGTCAGAACATGCAACCCAGGAAAGCTGTGAATGCTCGCAATGACGATCAACCTCCTCCTCCCCCACTGCCCAGAACTGCTGATGAGCTGAACGCCCTGCTGGAGGAAAGGATCTCCGCTGCTATCGCCCAGTACGAGGCGAACCGAACTCAGGACAGTGGAGGACCAAGCAACGCTAGGCGTAATGGGAATGGAGACTCGTCTGGAGGAAACGCAGCTCAAGGCTGCACTTTCAAGCAGTTCCTCGACTGCAAGCCGATGAACTATGATGGCACAGGAGGTGCAGTAGCATTTGTGCGCTGGACGGAGAAGACTGAAGCTACTTTCCGCATGAGCAAGTGTACCGCGGATCAACAAGTCACTTTTGCTACTGGGTTATTCGTCGATGAAGCTCTGACTTGGTGGAACCTGCAAGCCCAAACTTTGGGTGATGACGCCGCTTATGGCCTCACTTGGGAGGAACTGAAGGAAAGGATGAGAGAGAAGTACTGCTCTCGTGCGGAACTCCAAAGACTGGAAACAGAGTTCTGGCACTTGACTATGGAAGGTGCTGACATCAATGGTTACACTCGAAGGTTCCACGACCTGTCGAGAGTGCTTCCCTACATGGTGACTCCTGAATTTAAGCGTGTGGAACGCTACATTTGGGGACTGGCCTCAGAGTTTCGTGGCATGGTGACGTCAGCCAAACCACAAACAATCACCGAGGCTGTAACTCAGGCTGTCAGCCTTACTGAAGATTGTGTTCGAATGAAGAAGCTATCACTGAACCCAACAGAAAATGCCGAGACGCATGCTGAGTCGTTCGGTGACAAAAAGAGAAAGCATACAAGTTTGAACCAAACTACTCGCAACAACAAGGGTTTCAACAAGAAGCGCGACACTAATCCGCCTCAGGAGATGAAAACCCATGCAACCAAAGCATACCAAGGCTCCATGCCTAGATGCCAAAAATGTAAGTATCATCATGATGGAACTTGTCGCATTCCAAGGTGCGACAAATGTGGTAAATTGGGTCATCAAACAGAAGACTGTTGGGGAAAAGGAAAGAACCGAAATGGGAACGGTGCTGGTAACAAGAATGGCAACGGGAAAGGGCAAGGATGCTTCAAGTGTGGAAGCAATGATCATTTCATGAAGAACTGCCCAGAGAGAAACAACGCTCCGGCTCGAGCATTTGTGATTGGAGCAAGAGACGCACGCGAGGACCCTAACGTGGTCACCGGTACGTTTCTCATTAACAATCACTTTGCATCCATATTATTCGACACTGGCGCCGATTATAGCTTCATGTCTGTGGAATTTAAACGCATACTCGGAATAGAATCTAGTAGATTAGAAATTCCTTATTCCATAGAACTAGCCAATGGTAAACTTGTTGAATCGGGCGAAGTTGTTAGAGGCTGCACGCTAGAACTTGGTGAACGAAGATTTAGCATCGACCTCCTACCTATTCAATTAGGTAGCTTCGATGTAGTGGTCGGAATGGACTGGTTGTCCAAGAACAAAGCGGAAGTCATTTGTCATGAGAAAATCATTCGCATCCCTCTGGCGAATGATGAAACTCTCATAGTACATGGAGAAAGACGAAACGCGCCTCTACGAATCATCAATTGTATGAAGGCACAGAAGTGCTTAAGGAAAGGATGTGTTGCTTTCCTAGCACACGTTGTAGATAAGAAGGCTGTGGAGCCAAAACTCGAAGACATTCCTGTGGTGAAGGAATTTCCTGATGTGTTCCCTGAAGATCTGCCAGGACTACCTCTGCAACGACAAGTCGAATTCCGTATAGACTTGGTTCCAGGAGCTGCTCCTGTCGCCAAGGCACCCTATCGACTTGCACCATCCGAAATGCAAGAGTTATCTACACAACTCCAGGAGTTGTTGGATAAAGGATTCATAAGGCCAAGCTTCTCACCTTGGGGAGCTCCAGTATTGTTTGTGAAGAAGAAGGATGGATCACTGCGGATGTGTATCGATTACAGGGAACTGAACAAGCTCACAATCAAGAATCGGTATCCGCTACCGAGGATTGATGACTTGTTTGATCAACTGCAAGGATCAAGCTACTATTCCAAGATCGATCTTCGATCTGGATACCATCAGCTGAGAATCCAAGATGAAAGCGTGCCAAAGACTGCATTCAGAACACGCTATGGGCACTACGAATTTCTTGTGATGCCGTTTGGATTGACGAACGCGCCAGCGGTCTTTATGGACCTAATGAACCGCGTATGCAAACCATATCTCGATAAATTCGTGATTGTATTTATCGATGATATCCTGATTTACTCGCGAACGAAAGAAGAGCACGAGCAACACCTCAGGACTATCTTGGAACTACTGAAGAAAGAGAAACTTTATGCAAAGTTCTCGAAGTGCGAATTCTGGATTCGCGAAGTACAATTTCTTGGTCACGTGGTGAATGAGAAGGGCATTCATGTAGACCCATCCAAGATTGAAGCGATAAAGAATTGGGAAGCTCCCAAAACCCCAACTGAAGTTCGACAATTTTTGGGCTTAGCGGGCTATTATCGGCGATTCATCGAGAATTTCTCCAAAATAGCTCAACCGCTAACGACCCTTACGCAGAAAGACAAGAAATACGACTGGGGTCACAAACAAGAAGAAGCCTTCCAGTTACTGAAGAGCAAGCTATGCGATGCACCGATACTATCGTTACCCGAAGGCACTGAAGACTTCGTGGTATACTGCGACGCCTCACGACAAGGCTTGGGTTGCGTGCTCATGCAACGCCAAAAAGTCATCGCTTATGCTTCAAGACAACTGAAGGTTCACGAGAGAAATTATACCACTCACGACCTGGAGCTGGGCGCAGTGGTATTCGCCTTGAAGATTTGGCGACATTATTTATATGGTGCTCGATGTACAATCTTCACAGATCACAAAAGCTTACAACACATATTTGATCAGAAGGAATTGAATATGCGCCAGCGACGTTGGGTCGAGCTGCTGAATGATTATGACTGTGAGATTAAGTACCATCCTGGAAAGGCAAACGTTGTAGCAGACGCGTTGAGCCGAAAAGAAAGGGTTAAGACCCTAAGGGTTCGAGCATTGGAAATGACGATTCGAACGAACCTCACTGCACGAATTCGAGATGCACAACAAGAAGCTCTTAAAGAAGAGAATCGTAAAGCTGAATACCTACGGGGTATGCTGAAATACATGGTGCCAAATGAAGAGGGAGCCTTATACTTTAAGAAGCGTATTTGGGTTCCACTCTATGGTGGCATACGAGAAGTCATCCTTAATGAAGCCCACAAATCGAGATATTCGATCCACCCAGGATCGGACAAAATGTATCAAGACTTGAAGGAGTACTATTGGTGGCCGAGACTCAAAAGCGACGTTGCTGTGTATGTTGGAAAATGCCTAACCTGTGCCAAGGTTAAGGCAGAATATCAGAAACCGTCCGGCCTACTACAACAACCAGAGATTCCCGTGTGGAAGTAGGAACAAATCTCGATGGACTTCATAACGAAATTACCCAGGACCCCGAGAGGGCACGATATGATATGGGTAATAGTTGATCGATTGACGAAGTCTGCGCATTTCCTACCAATCCGAGAGAAGGATAGCACTGGAAAGCTTGCAGAGATATACTTAAGAGAAATTGTGGCACGTCATGGAGTGCCAATCTCAATCATTTCAGACAGAGATGGACGCTTTGTCTCAAGAATCTGGCAATCATTTCAGGAAGCCTTTGGATCTCAGTTAGATCTGAGCACGGCATTCCATCCGCAAACAGACGGCCAGAGCGAACGGACTATACAAACGTTAGAAGATATGCTTCGCGCATGTGTCATGGATCTAGGCGGCAGCTGGGATACTCATCTACCTTTAGTTGAGTTTTCCTACAATAACAGTTATCATACGAGCATAAAAGCCGCGCCGTTCGAAGCTCTGTATGGCCGCAAATGCCGATCGCCCTTATGTTGGGTAGACGCTGGAGATAAGCGTATGGTTGGTCCTGAACTTGTACAAGAGACAACCGACAAGATTGCGCAGATCCGAGAGCGCATTAAGGCGGCTCGAGAGCGACAAAAGAGCTACGCTGATCCGAATAGAAAATCGGTAGAATTCAAGGTGGGAGACAAAGTGTTGATAAAAGTCTCACCATGGAAGGGCGTAGTCAGGTTTGGAAAGCGTGGAAA
Source organism: Helianthus tuberosus (assembly GCA_030545235.1). Classification (NCBI taxonomy): domain Eukaryota; kingdom Viridiplantae; phylum Streptophyta; class Magnoliopsida; order Asterales; family Asteraceae; genus Helianthus; species Helianthus tuberosus. The sequence continues at coordinate 170,524,276 of CM060452.1, forward strand.
GCTGAATCCACGATACATCGGACCATTCAGAATTTTGAAGAGAATTGGTACCGTGGCATGCAAGTTGGAGTTACCGGAAGAACTTAATGGAGTACATGATACGTTTCATGTATCCAACCTGAAGAAGAGTCCAACACAAGAAAACGTGATCATCCCGATGGATGAAGTGCATATTGATGAAGCCCTCCGATTTACAGAGCAACCCGTTGAGGTTACTGACTGGAAAGTCAACAAGACCAGGAGGAGCAGTGTGAAGCTTGTCAAAGTACGTTGGAGCTCTAAACACGGACCCGAGTACACATGGGAACGTGAAGACCAGTTCAAGAAAAAGTATCCCCACCTATTCAAGAAGACTCCAGCGAGAGTTAGTTCAGTCTGAATTTCGGGACGAAATTCTTTTAACGGGGGGAGACTGTGACAACTGGCACAAACCGGTAATTTCCGTACACTATAATTATTGCTTAGTGACTGCAATTATGAGTTTAAGTGTCAGCAATGTCTGAACACATGATTAAACAAGTGAATTCATGCATGTTGTATACTACAAAATATTGCTTTATGCATAAACGAGAGTGTTGCGTCAATAGTAAACTCACCAGTAAGACACTGTGTGTCAACAGAACTGCAGAAAGCAGTCAGACAATAAAATTGAGGCCTAGGTGTAGGTCCGACGACAAAAGAGCATTAAAACCCAAGAGTACATACAAGGGTTAATATATATGCAATACGAAAGCAAAAATAAGCACTAAAAAGCACCCGAAACGCACTTTAAGTGCAGAATTTATATAATTCAGCATTTAGACATATAAATATTATGCAGAAATGTCGTTTTATTATCCAGAATATTTCCCTAAGTGTTGGGAATTGAAAGAGTACAAGAAAGGTACTTAAACGACACTAAAAAGTGTAATTTAGCACTTTAACGAATCGGTATGTAACCGAACAACCGGACAATACCCGGAACACCAAAATAATGCTAGAAGCATTGTTTTTATTTTCTAAGCTAGTTAGGGTCCCCGAAAACCCTAACACACTGTATATTACTTAACACACTATATATTACACACACACATAAACCTTCAACTAATACTTGAACCATCATTTTCAACAGTGATCTTACCTGCCATATTAGCCTTGCGTGGTACATCACCTTGTGCCTTGTCATTTGATTCTGAAAGATGCTTCATCAAAGTCTGGTACTGAGTTTCTGACAACCCTCCTATGATGGATGCTTCACCATCGACATGGGCTACCTTTGGTTTGCCCTTTTCATTCTTCATTTTTCCGGGCCACCAATCTGGATATCCAATAATCTTGAAACACCCTTCTTTCTTGTGACCATCTCGACCACAAAAAGTACAATGCTCCTGCCCGTTATCATTGTTCCGCTTCAAATCCTTTTGCCCGACTTTATCTCCCACATTGTTTCGCCTGTTAGCATTATCACGCCTTCCTTGAGAATAAGTCTGAAACGCAGCAGGTTCGGCATGACTTTCTTTAGAAGCTGCAATGGATCGTTGTTGTTCATCCTCAGACGCAAGCCTGTAAGCCTCCCTTAGTGTGGGATTTGGTTTCATTGATAGAACTTGTGTTCGGATGGTTGAAAAGTTACTATCCAGCCCCATAAGGAACTGATACAAGCGCTCCTTTTCTTGAAATTCATTCAACCGTTTTCCGATTTCACAAGTACAGTGGCCGCAAGTACATCGGGGCGTAGGTAGAACTGAAGATATCTCATCCCAAAGGCCCCTAAGTGTGGTATAGTAGGCCGAAACAGAACAATTATCTTGCTTTGCTATAGTGAGTTTTTGTTTCAATTCATACGCACGAGGAGCACTTTCCTTACCAAAGCGTTCCTTGAGATCGGCCCAGATTTCTGCTGAAGTGTTGGCGTATTTGACGCTACCTCTAATCGTCTTCTCCATGGATGTCGTTAACCACCCCTTTATCATGGCATCACATCGCATCCATGCCATGTAGGTGTCGTGTTTCTGATCAGGCTTCGGAATGGTTCCGTCGACAAAACCCATCTTGTTCTTTGCAAACAAAAAATTGGCCATCTCTTGAACCCAATCACTGTAATTGCTGTCGGTGAGAGGATCGTTGGTCTGCATCTGTCTTGGTGAGTCAGAAGCATGGATGTAAAAGGGTGAACTGCTGTCGATCGTTTCATTCTTCGGGTTTGACGTTTGGTCGCAGGCCATATCGCGGGATTTAGGGTTGATGATTTTCAATTTTGGTTTCCTGCTCTGATACCATGAAAATTTTGGTATCAAAGCCGATCAAAAATTTTACTAGAACTGGGGAAAATAAATACATAAAGATCTCCTGAAAAGAAGGAGTAGAATACGTCCTAAAATCAATCTCTTCCTAATACATAGGAATATAAACAAAGAAATAAGAATAAACATAAAAAATAGATTAATTCCAACATATAAAGCAAAGGATAACAAAGATGAACACTGTATTTATCACGAAAGTACTGAACAACCGAGATAACAGCTCCGGTTTCATCAGCTGCATTTGGAACAAGAAGTCCAACAATTCGTTCATTATCTGTTGTTGTCTCAACAATATGAATGCACGCAACGAATATCTACAATCCAATCAACGCACACTATGTGTTTCAAATCAAGGGTCCCATCATTACAACCACTTGTTTGAAAATGGGCAGGAGAGTTGAAAAAACTGCAATTGGAATTGATCTTGGAACAACATACTCTTGTTACCATATGACACATGATAAAAGCGCTTTTTTAGACAATCTGGGATTATGTTCCGCAAATTGGGAACCACATATTTGCTTCATGTCCAAGTTTGATCACATTTGACTTCATCTGCGGCAGTCCAATGATTTTCTTCCTACGTATCAGCACCGTGATCTTCAAATTTTTGGTTCAATACCAACTCATCTTTAATAGTGTTTGTTTAAGAACCTGATTGTCACACCCCGATATTTACAGCTCAGCCCGGTGGGCCCGGTGGGGAGTATCGTGACGTAAGATTGACATCGTCATAGTCTAACATACACAGAATAGCACAACGGAAGTCTTGGAATATAAAATATATTACAAACTTAAATGTCGGAAAATACTGAAATGATAAATACATACGAGCTAGTAATATTAAATCCACATGCAGATCTAAATCAAATATACAACATGTTCAACAGACATAAGGCATTACGGAATTGCAAGATCCTCTACTTAACGCCTAGAAGCTTCCAGCCAATTACGTGTAGTACCTGTCACTTAGTCTTTTGAAAATACGTCAGTTTACACTGGTAAATACAATTAACCGACTCATTTAAAAAATGTTTATAAAATTGATTTAAATGCATAAGGCACAAATATTCTTTTATAACTTGGGACAATTATATAAAATAATCTTGTATACAGATTTACATGGTTGTCATGCATTTAGGACCCGGGATAGAAGCCGAGACATGATTAACCGACACACCACTTTATCCCTTCTCAGGGGAATCCCACAGAGGAGTTCATCTAGATCTTTTCCCTTTTTGGGGAGAAGAAACCATATCGCATCTGACAGGTGTATGTCTACACCCCGTGCTTAGGTCGTGGCCATTTGCAATTAAATGAGCCAAGGATATCCAGGACACGGTCGCATTAACCCCCAATGTTTATGTTACCAATCAAAACAGATTAAAACGGGTTATGTAATTTATTAATCACAATCCGATTAAATGATTCCACACCTGACCAAGCGGTAATAATTTACTGTATCCCAAGCCCGTATAAGGTAAAATAAGTTAAAAGTATTTACCTGAGCTTAAAATCCAAGATTTGTCTACTCAGCCGTATGATCTATTCAAACTAGTGCAAGTAGCTTTCATCGGGGCTCCTAAACTGGAACGAAGGTTTTATTAACCTATTAGATTACTAACATGTCTTATTTAAGTTGTAAACTTAGACCGGTTAGTTTAAAAAAAAGGTTTACGGTACGAAACGCTAGATTAAGCGATGACCGGATTGGAATGTAATTTAGACCTGACAAGCATGGAGACTTGTATTATATGGGTAAACTAAATACATTTTGGAATTTGAAGTTTAAATGATATGATTTGACCCGTTTTGGCTAATTTATGCAAACTAGTTACATAAACCGTACCGAACGCGTATATGCATAACGGGTAACCGGATGGGTCATGTACAAGTTCCATAAGTTATTATGCTTTAATTATGTTATGAGGATAGGAGTTGGCCAGAAAGTCCAAATTTCCTAAAAAGTGTAAAAAGTCATAAAACACCATAATGTTAACCATAAAACACACCAAAAACCCACAAATAATATGATGCAGATTACTAAAACATCATGTATGTGGGTTTTGTGTTGTGTTTTAGATGTTAAGGCTCTGATTGTGGAATGGCAAATATTATTGTGTTTTATGTTGTTTAGCATTTTGTGTTTTATATTCATAGTTCTACGATGGTGTGTTTGAAGTTTTTATGGACTATTAGAGTTTGAATATGGTGTTTTAGTAATATTCATTCTATTATTTGTGAGTTTTAAGTGTGTTTTATGCCTGAAATTATTGTGTTTTATGACTTTTTACACTTTTTAGGAAAAACACACTTTCCGTAGGATCCCCACTCATGTTATGATATCAACAATTATGCCCAAAAAGATTTTTAAACCAAATTAAGTCCCGTAAGGGCATTTTGGTCATTTTAAGATTTATAAAAGAAGTTTAAACATAAAATGATGTTCTGGTCTAATACATTATGTAAAAATATTTATTTTATAATGTTATAATAGTAGGATATCATACATATGTGTGGTTTACCATTTAAGGCCAAACTATGCTTCGTAGGGGCATTTTGGTCATTTCATATATGTTTTTAAGGACAAAATTGGAAGTCTGAGTTCATGACTTATACCTACTGTAAAAATATTAAAATTTATCTATAAACTCAGTAGGTAACAATTCTTGGGTGCTAAATATGAGTTTAAACCATACTAGGCACCTAATCAGCGTAAAAATCGATAATTGACGATTCTGAGATTTTGACCAGCCTTGAATGGTTAAAATATTTTATTTTACATATTAAGTCAGTAGGAAAAGGTTTGGCATGCTGATTATATGCAAATCACAGTTTATTAGCAAAAGAGGCATTATCGTCAATTATATACTTTATACGAGAACTCAATGATATGGTCAGTATCTAATCTGACCCAACATTCCAAAAATCCCTAAAAATAATATCATAACAGTAGGTAATGAGTTTGGTGCCAAAATTTAGGTTTAAACATGATTTATGCACAAAAGCGTAATTTAATCATAAAAAAGTTAAATTTTACGATATCTTGCATAACATCGTTTTGAGACCAGAAAATAATGTGCAAATTAACTTAGACATGTTTATATATCAGTGACTAAGTTATCTATGTGACCATATATTAAAACATTATAGTTTATAAGATATAGCAAGAATACGTAAAAGAATTATAAGTTTGTTGTGGAGGGGGGAAAACGTAACTAATTATGTTAAAATCAGGGATTTAAGTATAATAAGACGGGGGGGGGGGGGGGGGGCTAAAATATAATTATTGTTTAAAAGACCAATACACCCTCATTTTAAGGGCGTATTTATAAATTAAGAGTGAATTTTTATTTTTATTTTTTTTGGTATCTTAAAATGACCTCTTATCTATAATATATTAAAAAGGAAAAGTGATGTACACAATTGTAATTTTACCACAAGTATAAATTTTAAAGCATGATGTACAATAGTATACAAGCCATTTTAGATGGGGTTTCATCAAAATTTTAAGACGCTGGTGGGGCAAATTAGGGTTTTCACCCATTGAGTGAATGCGTTCGTCTCTTCACCTTCATCACCCTTGCGGCTTGCCCGAACTTTGATATTCCAGCCAATTTTCAGATCTCATGAATTTCCACAGCTTACCAGAAGAGAGCTTCAATATCTCTGGAAACTGAACAAGATCCCTGCTAATATCACCAATGTCGCCATGGCCGATGCCATCCAATCTCTTCATACCGTAAGCTGTTATGCTTTTGTTTTCATTTGATTTGTTATCGTAGCGTCTTTCAGATGAGGTAAATGCTTTTAATTGAATTAATGGTTTATCGAATGGTTCAGTTGTATGATTGAGGGTTTCAAAACCCTAATTATTTCATATTTTATTGTTTAGGTTAACTTCAGATGTATGATTGTTAAGGGGCCGCCGGTGATGGTATCCGATGCGATTTCACCGGCGATTGAAGGGCAAACTGGTAATTTTGACTCCGATTGGTGTCCGGATTCATCAGTGTCGGAGATTGTAAGTTCGCCGGATGATTCCGACGGCGGCGTTACGGTGGTGAAGAAACCGGCACCGATATAAATTCTTAATGAGCAAAGATTCCAACTGAATGATCGCTAATTTCAGTGCCATATTTGATGGAAAATCATCAAAATTCACTGTTTGACTGGCCATCTCAAGTATTCAATGGCATCCGATTTGTTCTTCTTCGTTACGATCCTCTAAAAAACTCACAGGTTTTAAAAGTTTTTGTTTTTGTTTATTAATTTCTATACATGTATCTGATTGTTTCATATGATGGATGGATTCATGTGTTAAGAGTTTATAATTGGATTATTTGTTTGTTTTTGTTTGATTTTTTTTCTTTTTACTTGACTGTTGTTTGTTAGTTAGGGTTTGAGTTGATTTATTAGAACTATAGGAATAAATTGTAATTTAGAATTATTTTTTTTAATTTAAGTTGTGTTTACAGGTTTCACTGAAATTTGTTAATGGCGGAGCTGTTAATGGCGGAACTGTCAGTTACTTCTTATTTCTTCACCTTACAAGTTCATTTTGTACATCTAACGAGTTAACGCTAACCCGCGCGTTGCGGCGGGATGTTAAATATGAATGTTTTAGACTCACGATATGAGATGCGAAAATTCTTAAGCTTATACAAACCTTTGAAATGAAGATGATAGATATATTTTGCAAATAGAATAGTTATTTGAGAATTATGTCGGTAAATTTTTTTTGCTAACATTAACAACGCACACGTGTTATGACATTTTAACTCGTCAAAGTAGGACCTAATCGTAAAGCATTATCGTACAAATTAATAATTAAATCAAAATAGTAAAAAAATCTATGTAAAAAAGAAAATAAAAAATAAAAAAAAGGTAATCTAAAAAAGGGTTTAGGAATGGAAATGGTAGGTAATGTCAATGTTTTAATGTTTTTTGTTCATGTTAAACATTTAAAGAATTTAAAGAATGAAGGTGTTTGGTAAGTATAATTAAGATGTAAACATCTAGAAAAATGGGTAATTTATTAATCAAGATTTAATTATTGGAAAAAAATAGATTTTTAATTAATATTATAGTTATGTATTAAACAAGAGTAAACTGCCATTTTGGTCCCTGTGGTTTGGGCATTTTTGCTATTTTAGTCCAAATCTCAAACTTTTTAAATCTGGGTCCCTGTGGTTTCATCTTTATTGTCATTTTAGTCCAAAATTCAAAATCCCTCTTTTTTTTACTGTTCCAAAAAGTTTGAGATTTGGACTAAAATGACAATAAAAGTGAAACCACAGGGACCAAAATGGCAGTTTACTCTTAATTTTGGACTAAAATGGCAATAAAAGTGAAACCACAGGGACCCAGATTTAAAAAGTTTGAGATTTGGACTAAAATGGCAAAAGTGCCTAAACCACAGGGACCAAAATGGCAGTTTACTCATTAAACAAATATAATAGTTATGTATTAATCTATGTATATTTGTTTTGTATCTAACATATATATATAAACATTCATTGGAATTCATAAGAGTAAATGTCTTTATCTTTCTTTTTTGAATGACTAACGTTACTCTCCCAAACTACTATATTTATAAATAACTCACCCTTGCTTGGGATTGAACCCAATACCTCCCACTAAGAGGCAAAAGCCTCTACCAAGTGAGCTAGCCCCACTTTGCAAATGTGTTTATCTGTGAAGCAATATTGGAATTCATAAGAGTAAATGTCTTTAACTGTGAAACAATATTTAAAACAATAGTAGTCAGTTACTATATTTTCTAGGGTAAAGTTATTAGAATCGTTTAGAACAAAATAACCACCGTATTTATTTAAATATTGTCATAAAACAGATATACAAACTCCCCTCTAATAATTGTTTAGCAGTTAACATACTTGACAGTTAACATGTATATGTATATATGCACTTCTGTATTGGATTATGATGTAGATTACTTCCAAAATATTCAATCTAGTTTTCCCTCAATTTTTATCACGTTATCAGGCACTTGACTCTCCGCTGAGATTTACAGGCCATCTGCAACAAATCAAACTGGGATCTTTTCAAATCTTCAACCAGACAACAGATTCAACACTTTTGTTCATCATATCCTGGTACACATATTCATAATCTTTAGTCTGTGTTCAATGTTTCCCTATTATAAATGCATCTCCAAAAGATGGATCACAAATTAAAATTTTTCACACCGGTTATTAAAAGGGATCTTTATCCCCTCTTTTTTTTTCTACGGTGGCATTTTACCCACAATTTTCACATATTTTTATTTTCAAATCCTGATTATCGGTCTCATCTTTTGGAACACAAGACATGTTTTTCGATCTGGAATTTCGAATACCAAAAATAGGTTTATTTTTTGTGCATCTTAGAACACAAGTAGGGTTGATAATTATTATCATTTTGAAACAAAATCCGGAGTTGTTGTACTCTTCAACCAACGACGGTCACTGCCGCCTCATACAACCGAACAAAACACATAAAACATCCCATAATACATTAAATTTCTAACCTGAAAACTTTCCTCCGGCGATTATCCTCAACCGCCAATTGTTTCTGTGGTGGTTCTTCAACTGTTACTGGATCCCAAATCGGCGGCCGGCGATGGAAGGCCGGCCAACCTCTAATTCCGACACGACGGAGACGCACGGCAGACTGTTCGTCACTTGCGAATCTAATATAACTTCCATTTAGTTTATGACCTGAACATTTTTCTCCGGCGAATAAACTCACTGGTCCGGTCCACCAGCCCGGTTCAGATGTCAATTTCCCGGTTCTTCATATATCAGGATTAAACCGGCAAATCAGGATTAAACCGGCAATTCCTGTTCGTTCGTCTTCCTCACATCAATTGGCATCAATTGTGCACTTTCTCTCTCTCTAACTCTGTTTTTGTCGCTGGTGGTGTATTGTATGTTTTAACATATTAACAATACATATTTAATAAGGCTTTCGAAGTGTCTAGAAGATATATATGCCACCTGTCCTTCACTATAGACTAGAAATATTATTGTTTAATATTTTTTTAAAATGTTTGTTGATTATACGTTTGTTTGATGCCTATATAATATATTATTATATTACTAGGTTAAAACCCGTGTATTACACGGGCTGAACAATGAAAACAAATTAATTAATATATATTGAAACACTTCTTATGATTGAAATGACGTGTAATAATATGATAACACAATACCAATAACACTAATAATAAATAAAAGTTACAATAACAATTCATTAGGTACCCATCTATTACACGGTTTAACAATGTAAATTAGATATGTCATAACATTATAAATAATCGAAATATAAATGACATTACATATCACATCACACATAATTTGTTAAGTAATTCTTCTTCATCCTAATTTTCGTCATCAAAACAATGTAGATGATGTAACTAACGATGAAGTTACTGTTGTAGAAACATAATCGGATTTTGGTATGAGATAGTCTTCCTCGGTCAACGCTTGGACTTCTCATTCCTCGTATTGTTCAATCAATATCTTGATAATCTGATACATCTTCAGCTTTTTGGTCATAATCCACTTATAATCTACATAACTAAATCATTGTCTTACAAGTTCAAAGTCATGAATTCAATATATTATTATCATAATTGTCTAATAAAATTATATATAGTATAAAAATATAGCAAGGAGATGGTAGTTGTGTACATCAATATATGTTAAAATATGATCCAAGTATATAAGCTAGTGTAGCAAGACGCTCCTCTTCTGAGAAATAAAACCATGGTTTTGCAATAATTAACCAATGGATGTTTAATTTTAGAATATATATACACACATACATGTGTGTGTGTGTGTTTGTGCAATATAAAGAAAGATAGATACCTCATCAAGGTTATCAATATCAAGATCACCAAAACCATCAATATTCCCAAACATGAATTCAAAAAGACGACTTATGTCACAACCCTCTTCATATTTGTCATTAACCCTATCCCTGAAAAATTTAAATCTTCTTAGGCAACAATGAATAAGATTAGACAAACTATGATATAATGTATATACAACACATTAGCGTCCAATATCTGAATTTACAGCCACATTGATATGCACTTCATGAAATCTATGAAAAAAATAGTATTACAAATAATAATCATAACCAAAACTAACCATATAAAGTAGCATCCCAAAAACTACATATTAGTTTGTTAATTTATCCCAAAAAACATCCAAAAGCACTAATTCCCCACAAAAGCCTACCAAAAAACAATACAATTTACAAATGTATAAACACATATACCGGAAGAACATGTAGCTATCATGAAAAAAAAAATACAGTAGAAACTCGATAAATTAATACTCGATTATTTAATAAACTCTCTAAGATAATATTTTTTGCCGGTCCCGACTCGGGGATAGGGTGCTAAATTAATAATTCGCTAAAATTGTAAGATAATACATTTTTGATAATTTCTTTAGACCCCATATAAAATATAAATTAATAATTCCTTATATATAGCATATTACATGAATGATTTATGAAGGTTTCTTGAAAAATGACTCAATTGTCTTTTGTTTTTTGTTGAAATCAATTTCCCCTTGAATCTCGTCTCTAATTTTCCTTAGCATGGTAAGAACTTCTGGTGTTGTTTTCTCAAATTGAACACAAAAAGCATAATAAGGTGGGAGATTGAAGGTTTCTTTCAAATTGGACAGTTCATTTGATATACATGCATTGTATACAATAATTAAGTGAAAGCTTGAAAGGTGTTTGTAAACTAAGTATTCTACTATAAATTAATAAAATATTAATTAATATATAAATTAATAATTATTAATTTATCGATTAATTAATAACTCTTTTAATTAATAAATTTTGGTGGTCCCAAGTGTATTATTTTATAGAGTTTCTACTGTATACAGAACATGTAGCTAAAAATACAGTTTACAAATATAAGGAACATGTATACTCATTTTGACCCATTACCCAACTAATGTATCGAAACAACAGAATGACCCTTAAAAATTGACTCGAAGTAGCCGAAGCAAGAAACATACCTTCAATGATATGCTCTTGGGCAGTGTAGCCATCACTTGAGTAGACATGGGGTAAATAGTACACATTGCTATGCTACTCATTCAAGACCTAAAAGTAGTAGCAAATTATAACTCCAAAATGCAATTACCTTTGCTTTCCCTAGCTAGTTGTTCTTTCCATGGTTTTGAGAAGCATAATTTAAGGCATTATGTATTTCTTCAAACGTCCAAACCTCCACCTGTTCATAGAAGCAATTTTAAACCAATTTGAAAAAAAAAATTGTGACTAATTTATTAGCATGCTTGTAAATAGTACACCAAGAAATTAGGAATTACATTAAAACAATACAAATGAAGAAATTGAACTATACTTGTAAAGTAAGAATGGAAATTGAAATGTATAATGTGACTACTGAATTCGCAGACAAAATAATGAGTTTTTGTTATTTAAAATTTTTGTTCATATTTACAAAATTATGAGTTTTTTTTTGGTAGTTACAAAAATTGTAACAAACAGATCAGAAAATTAAAACCCTAAATATAGACTTAGGGATACAAATAGTGAAAACAAAGCCAACCGTTCTTATGGATTTTTGAAAGGGGTGGCAGAATTTCCGATTGAATATCACAATCAAAGAAAATTGGCTTGAGTAATCTTATAGAAAGACAGGAAAAATAAAGATTCAAACTAAGAACACACAGATGAAGATGAGATAATGTTTAGTAATAAGATGTAACCTAATATGAATAATATTACCTTAGATTTGAACGATTGGAAACCAAATGGCCAGCAAAATAGAAGAATAAGAAATTTGGATAAGATCTTGTGGAGATGAGTAGGCTTCTTCTGGCGGAGGTTGTAGATATTAGGGTTTGTGAAAAGCAATATTTGAGGAGATAATTGGTTAGAAGTAATATTTAATCGGCGGGCCGGGCTTTTGTAAACAATCTCATAGGCGGGAATTCATCATATAGATTGCACAATAGATGGCCACGTGTCTTCAATAAGGTTTCTTTTATTATATATAAAGATTTTAGTAAAACCACCCAGTATATAATATATTAAAGCAAATTAAGAAGTTAAAGAATCATTGGAAAATGTCATTTACATTTCTTATTCATCCTATTGAATTTAATTGATTCATATTAACTATATTAACAATATTATTATTTAGCTATCCTCAAATACATATTAACAATACTATTTACTTGTTGATCGGATGTAGTACTACATATGATATTTAATCTTATTAAATTAAATAACATATCCAAAATAAATGTTGCGTTGTGCATAGTCTCCCTAATTCACCGAAAGATCCTACACAGTAACAGTTTCATACACAACAATTTGTATGAGAATATGTCGTTCTACTTAATATAAACTTTAGAACTTGAAGTTCTAATTATAAAGAACCTGAAGTTCTCCTATAGTATCCATTATATACACATGCTTGTTATTAAATGCATGTCTCTTTCCTTTGTAGATAATATGTCGAATTTATCAAAACTTGAATTCGCCGCCCTTGACATCTCGGGTAACAACTACCTCCCATGGACTCTCGATGCTAAAATCCATTTGACGGCAAATAATCTGGGGGAGACAATTATTGATGGTAATCAAACTTCACCTCAAGATAAAGCGAAAGCTATGATATTCCTCCGCCATCATCTTCACGAAGATCTAAAGCGGGAATATCTAACTGTTGAGGACCCCCTTGAACTATGGACAAATATAAAAGAACGTTTTGACCACCAGAAGTTGGTCTTACTCCCCAAAGCCCGCTATGAATGGCTTCATTTACGACTACAGGATTTTAAGACTGTCAGTGAGTATAATTCTGCCTTGTTCCGTATTACCTCTGAGTTAAAATTATGTGGTGAAAAAATAACCGACGAAGACATGCTTGAAAAAACTTTCTCAACGTTCCATGCCTCAAATATGCTCCTGTCGCAGCAATATCGGGAACGTAAATTTACTAAATATTCTGAATTGATATCATGTCTTCTGGTCGCGGAGCAAAACAACAAGCTCCTACTACAAAACCATCAATCGCGACCCGCCGATGCAAGCCCATTCCCTGAAGCGAATGCGGCCAATTATCAAAGCGGACGAGGTAGAGGTAGAGGCCGCGGCCCCAACAGAGGTCGTGGTCATGGTCGAGGACGGGGATATACATGGCATCGAGAGTCCCAGAACACTAAAAGTAGCGGTGGTGAATCGAGTCGACATAATACGGGGCGACCTTCAAAAGGGAAAAGTAGCGGGAACCAAAGCAACATTTGTTATAGATGTGGGATGTCAAATCATTGGTCCCGCACATGTCGCACCCCTAAACACCTCGTTGAGGCATATCAACGCATGATGAAAGAAAAAGGAAAGAATGCTGAAACAAATCTGATTGAGGATACACCTCAAGCCACGATACCAGACGTTCATTTGGATGCATGTGATTTCATTGAAAATGTTCGTGATGTTTAAACATATTTAATGTACCTTTTGTGCTTTACTTTTCACACTGTGACCTTTGTACTTGATTTGTTTTGAAACTCTTGCAATGTTTTATTTTACTTCTTTGCATTAACCTTTATTTATTTTAATTTCCTGAAGAAATATGTATGCTAGCTCCAGTAGAGCTATTATTAGCGATGAATGTCTGGTAGATAGCGGTAGTACTAATACTATTCTCAAAGATATGAAATTTTTCTCTGAGTTGTCTCCGGCAGAGACACCGATTGGTACTATATCTGGTGTCAGTAACCTTATCGAAGGCTCCGGTAGAGCACACATAACATTATCTTCGGGTACCCAATTAACTATCGATAATGCATTATTTTCTAGTAAATCCAGAAGAAATTTACTTAGCTTTAAAGATATTCGGAAAAACGGTTACCACCTAAAAACAATATCTGAAAATAATATTGAATATCTTCAAATTACGTCAAACAAAAATGGTCAAGAAACCGTTGTTGAACAACTGGAAGCCTTATCCTCTGGATTATATTGTACTAATATCAATCCTGTCGAATCATACATGGTGAGTAACCAAAAGCTATTAGATAAAGACACATTCAATATATGGCATGACCGTCTAGGTCACCCTGGTAGCATAATGATGAGACGAATAATCAAAAGTGCAACCGGGCACCCTCTCAAAAACTTAAAAGTTTTGCTACCACAAGACTTATCATGTGCAGCATGTTCTTTGGGCAAACTTATTACTCGGCCCTCACAAACTAAATTGATACATGAAACCCCATCATTTTTAGAAAGAATCCAAGGGGATATTTGTGGGCCTATTCTTCATCCGTGTGGACCATTCCGCTATTTCTTGGTCTTAATAAACGCATCCTCAAGGTGGTCACATGTGAGCCTTTTAGCTACTCGAAATGTAGCATTTGCCCGACTTTTAGCTCAAATCATACAATTGAGAGCCAATTTCCCCGATAATCAAATTAAAAACATCCGGATGGATAATGCGGGAGAGTTCACATCTCAAGCTTTTAATGACTATTGTATGTCAATTGGGATCAATGTTGAACATTCAGTACCTCATGTTCACACACAAAATGGTTTAGCTGAATCTTTGATTAAACGATTGCAAATAATCGCTAGACCACTTTTAATGAGATGTAAACTACCATCTTCTGCATGGGGACATGCTATTTTGCATGCTGCTGCACTGATTAGATTGAGACCAACTGCTGATCACGAATACTCCCCATTACAACTGGTCTCCGGACGAGAACCAAGTTTGTCCCACCTTAGAATTTTTGGTTGTGCGGTATATGTACCAATACCGCCACCACAACGTACTACAATGGGACCCCAAAGAAGACTGGGTATTTATATTGGTTTTAACTCCCCGTCCATTATTAAATACTTAGAACCAATGACGGGAGACATGTTTACAGCACGGTATGCTGACTGTCATTTTGATGAAACAATGTTCCCAGTCTTAGGGGGAGATAAGGATAAAGAAAGACTGGTAACGCAAGAAATAACGTGGAATGCATCATCGCTATCAAATCTCGACCCCCGAAGTGGTCAATGTGAATATGAAGTTCAAAAGATTATACATTTGCAAAGAATAGCGAATGAATTACCAGATGCATTCACAGACACGAATAGAGTGACAAAGTCACATGTACCAGCATCAAATGCACCTGCTCGAATTGAAGTAATCCCAGAAGCGATTACTATACAACGAAAGCGTGGGAGGCCAATCGGTTCCAAAGACAAAAACCCACGGAAACGAAAAGAGCAAAGTAACGCAGTTGGTGAAAACTCACAAAAGATTATAAATGAAACCCCGGTAGAGGTGAATGTCCCAGAAGAGACAACTATAATTCCAGAGGAAAATGAAGTTTCAGAAGAAACACCGGTACCGAACGAAAATGAGATCTCTATTAATTATGTACAAGATAGTACAATGTGGAACCGGAACAAAACACGTGTTGATGATATATTCGCATATGCTATAGCAACGGATGTAATCAATGAAAATGATTATGTACCTAAAACTTTAGAAGAGTGCATGCACAGAAATGATTGGCCAAAATGGCAAGAAGCCATAAATGCCGAATTAAATTCGCTCGAAAAGCGACATGTTTTCGGACCTGTAGTCCGAACACCCATAGACGTCAAACCAGTAGGTTATAAATGGGTGTTTGCAATAAAGAGAAATGAAAAGAATGAGATTGTACGATATAAGGCTCGACTTGTAGCGCAAGGGTTTTCCCAAATCCCAGGAGTTGATTATGAGGAAACGTATTCCCCTGTAGTGGATGCGATAACCCTTAGGTTCCTAATCGGCCTCACAATCTCTGAAGGACTTCATATGAGACTAATGGATGTCGTCACCGCATACCTATACGGGACACTTGAAAATGACATCTACATGAAAATCCCTAAAGGATTAAAATTGCCTGAAGCATTAAAATCAACACCTCGAGATATGTGTTCTATAAAGCTCCAGAGATCTTTATATGGTCTCAAACAATCTGGTCGTATGTGGTACAATCGACTTAGTGAATATCTCGAAAAAGAAGGATACAAGTCTGATATAATCAGTCCATGTGTCTTTATTAAAAGATCACTCTCAAATTTCACTATAATAGCAGTCTATGTTGATGATATCAACATCATCGGATCTCCTGAAGAGATAGAGAAAGCTGCTCAGTTGTTAAAGGAGGAATTTGAAATGAAAAAGATCTTGGTATGACGAAATTATGTATCGGACTACAATTTGAGTATCTGTGCAATGACACATTTGTCCATCAATCAAACTACATCCAGAAGATGTTAGTTCGTTTCAATATGGATAAAGCACATCCGTTTAGCGTACCTATGGTTGTCCGGCCGCTAGATCCACACAAGGATCCTTATCGCCCTCAAGAAAAAGGCGAAGAAGTACTTGGTCCAGAAGTACCGTACTTAAGCGTGATCGGTGCCCTTATGTACCTCGCAAACAACACAAGACCTGACATTGCATTTGCAGTTCATGTACTTGCGAGATACAGTTCGAATCCAACACGTAGACACTGGAATGGTGTAAAACATATATTCCGGTATATTTGCGGGACACAAGACTTAGGTCTTTTCTATCAAAATGATCAAAAGTCCCAGCTTGTTGGGTATGCTGATGCCGGATATCTATCAGATCCTCACAAAGCAAAATCTCAGACATGTTATGTATTCACATATGGTGGCACAGCAATTTCTTGGAAGTCAACTAAGCAAACACTTACAGCAACATCATCAAATCATGCCGAATTGATTGCTTTGTATGATGCTGGTCGAGAATGTGTGTGGTTGAGATCAATGATCAATCATATACAAGAAGCATGCGGATTAGAACAAATCAAGAAAGACCCGACGATTATCTATGAAGACAACGCTGCTTGCATAACTCAAATAAGAGAAGGCTATATTAAAGGCGATAGAACAAAGCACATCTCACCAAAGTTCTTCTCAACGTATGACCTACAAAAAGAAGGAGAAATCGATGTTCGTCAGATCAAGTCAAGTGAAAATCTAGCTGACCTTTTCACAAAATCACTACCTAGAAGCAGTTTTGAGTATTTATCACATAAGATCGGGCTTCGAAGATTGAAAGATGTTAGTTAAATTGAGGGGGAGCATTATACACGCTGTACTCTTTTCCTTAACTAAGTTTTGTCCCACTGGGTTTTCTTAGTAAGGTTTTTAACGAGGCAGCATAACTGATCCAGCAGTATCAGTTTATCTCATAGATCCTGAAGTATCGATTTAACATCATCCTGAAGCATGTGGTTAATAGTGTATAATGAATAAGGATGTATATCTGAGGGGGAGTGTCATAAAACAGATATACAAACTCCCCTCTAATAACTGTTTAGCAGTTAACATACTTGACAGTTAACATGTATATGTATATATGCACTTCTGTATTGGATTATGATGTAGATTACTTCCAAAATATTCAATCTAGTTTTCCCTCAATTTTTATCAAATATTCTATTTTGAACAAATATAAATTAATTGTGCTAGACAAATTAATCACCCTTATTCTTGTATGTCAATACTCAATACCATTCCCATTCATTTCAAACGAAACCCATTAACACTAAACGTGCATGAACTCGTTTCGTCATCAACAACTACGATCTATCATCATCTTCTTCAAAGGTGACGATTTGAATTGAATTTAATTTGGTACAACCGTCTTTTTTTCCGTTACGTGCAGAATTGAATTGAATTTGGGGGTGTGTATACACATCATCAATTCTGATTTCTTTCTCTTTGTCGCTTTCATCTCTTATATCCCCAGGAATTGGATTTGGGAATGTGTATGTATCAATATGGTTGTCGTTTACCGATTTGGACTGAGTTTCTTCTTCCGATTTCCTTAGTCCTTCGCCAATTTTTTTTTCTTAGAGTCTTGATTTTTTCATTCATCTCTAGATCTTTGTTTTTCACGGTGGTTTGTATGAAATAAAGTGATGATGATCTTTGTTCCTTAAAGATTTAGAATATAATTAAAGTTTTACGGTAGTGTTGTGATTTTAGTCCCTATTTTTGTTTTCAGACTCTGCAATCAAAAATCCACATACAATTATTAACATTAAAACGCATGTTGTTCATATCATACAAACAAAGAACTTAATGGTAAAAAGAAGGACCGAATTAGTAATCAATAGCAAAAACATAATATGATGGGGTGAAATCATACTGGAACCGAAGATTCTGTTGGATAAATGGAAAAATACTACGCTAAATCATATATGAAGATCGATACGTTAAATCAGCAACGAACAAAAACGATATGTAGATCGGTAATAGAGGAAAATGAAGAATCAGTGAGAGGAAGTTGTTGCCGGTTACGGGCGAAAGTGTACGTCAGCGTTGGTGGGGGTGGCATATAAAAGCGTTGGTGGGTGTGGCATACTTATATGGGATTGCCAACTAACTCAACAACATTGTTCTTCTATAAACGGGGTGTTTTGAATAGACGCGATGATTTGGAAGCCGTTCGTGGCTGATGTTACGTTGTATTATATAATAATTTTTTAAACCGACGCGACTTAAACGAAAGGGTATGACCAAGTTTATAATATTATTTTTTAACCGACACGACGCGACTTTTAAACGAAAGGTATAAAATATTTTTCTAACCGATGCGACTTTTAAACGAAAAGGTATGACCCAAGTTTATAATATAATTTCCTAAACAACACGACTTTTAAACGAAAATGTATGACCGAAGTTGGTTAAATCACACCTTTTCGACAATATGGAATAAAGTCAAATCACACATTTTCGAAGGGACGCGATGTTTAAACAAATAAGATGTAATGTATTAATAAAGGGTGTGTATATTGGGACATGTTGGTTTGGGAGGTTATATTTAAGGGGTGTGTATATTGGGACATGTTGGTTTGGGAGGTTATATTTAAGGGGTGTGTATATTGGGACATGTTGGTTTGGGTTATATGTTTATTAGTAAAGGGTGTGATGTAAAGAGACACAACTTTTGACTTACCCTAAGGCACCCCAAGTTACTTTTTGTAGGGATATGTAATATTCTAGACTATATGATTTAATGGGCCTCTTCATTTTGAACTGTAGGGAAGAGTTGGTGTGTCAGATATGATAGGATCAGAACTGATCACATCAAAAACCAATGGTAAGTTCAATTTTGCATCATTCTTCAATTTGAACAGCTTGCTTGATTTTGCAGCCACATGGTACCTAATGGTCGTTGGATTTCGGAACTGAACAGTTGTTATATACATATCAACATACATGTGTCTATGACATCATAAACCTTATTAGAACTGACATTGATCTTGCTTAATTTCGATCTATTATTTATCCAAAAGTACGAGTCTTCCTTTATGCCATCCATCACTTTTTATACCAGGATCCACCTTTCGTTGAAGACCTTATCATTTCTGCTAAGCCAAATACTCCACATACTTTTAAGGTAAACCATGTTGACCATCTACATCCAAGTTTTGAGCCCGACTGTTTTTGACAGAAGTCATGTCTCTCGGCATATCAATTCTCAGCCACGAACAGATATTCCACCAGACGCCTTGGGCTACAAGACATGACACAAATTTGTTGTGAAGAACTTGGAAACCATCTAAACATTCAAGTCATGGTAACCACCGGTGGGACCAGCTTAAAAGATGATATCGTGCGTTTATATCATGATATCTTTGTTATTTCTTCTTGTTGCATCTTTTTACACGTATCGCAGTTTTCTTCTTCTTGCAGGAAAAAATAAAGTCAGCTACCGACGATGGGCCTGCCTCGGTTTCATCGAAAGATCATGATGGATCCAATTGAAATGCAGGGTAATTCATAGTAATTCCACTTTCCTTATTTTTCTTCTATTTTTTCTTTATTTAATCATGTTTTGGATTCTTAGAATGAAACTGAGCTTCTAGAAGACAGCTTTGCGCTAACTAGGTGGCCATCTTTTCTGTGTAAGCTGGCTTCCAGTGAGGATGAATTTATAGAATCAGACGATTTCGACACAACCGTCCAACTGCAGAAAATAATGCTTTGGTGGACTTGAGAGGTGTAATGAAACGAGAGTTTAGACGCCCACCTGTCCCATCTAGCTGGCTCCTTTCATCGGTATTTTTTGTAACCTCTCTTATTCAACATTCTCATAGCCTTTGCTTTTAAAGTATAGGGTAATTCAAAAGAATAATTCCGACCTGTACTGTAAATTGGATGTATCTAACCAAATTTTTTCTACTTTCCCAATTATCCAGATATGCTTGGGAAGGGGACATTTGGTTTCCGTTCGTGAGCTCAACCTTGAAAGATATGATTAGGATTCCGATATGCATTACCGAACTGGATTGACTCGGTGTAGATTTTCGGTTTGGGTTTTGGCTGAGTGTTGTGGATGCCTTGTTGCAATTTTTATATCGATTTGGGTTTTGGCTGAGTGATGGTTTCGACTCAGCAAACGGATTGGTCACATACTATTTGGATGAGTATCAAAAGGTGATATATCAATATATTTGGATGCATTTTGTTTTATGTAGGTTGATAATTTTTTCTTTGGATTGTAATTTGTTCATTTTTGGATTAGTGTCTCTCATTTAGGAAAAAAAGATGTACAAAAGCTGCTTTGACTAAAGGGGTAGGTTGAGATTTATATATTTTGGATAAGTTAACAACTAATTACTAATTAGTAATGTTTTTATATTATTCGTATACCAAATAATCCAGTGCTCTAACTATGGACCAGACGAAGAAGAAAAGGTTCAGCAACTTCCATAAGTTCAAGTGGCACTAGCAAAACAGAGGATACAGTGGCTGGTAACAATTCATGCTGGCAGGTACTTAGTTTTACCTTTCTTTTGTATGTTTTTTCTGATGTAGTATTTCTATCTAGGGATGAGCAAATGGTACCGGTACCGAATTTACCGAAACCGGGTGCAATATCAATACGTATTTGGTACCGACTTTTGACATTTTCGGTACCGGTTTTTACCCTAAAATATCATTACCAACCATACCATATCAGGTATATTCGGTATCGGTACCCACTTTTAGGTATTTAGGTACCGGTACCGGTTGATACTGACCACTCCACTTGGCACATGCAATCGTCTTGATAGCGGTAACGACATATGTATTGAACTCTCTTTATGCTCATTATTATTTAATTTAATTAATAATATAGGTGGTTGCTGTTGGTAAGGCATGTGTAATTTTGATACTTTTTTAGTTGTAGGCTCAAACAATACTGTTGAAGATTTGGAAGGCAACATCGGGTCAACTACATTAACAAGGACATCTTCAATGGTCTAACAACATCCCCTTATGCAAGTGGCTGAGGCGGCGTCTTCCTTGCCCACCAGTAAACTAAACCGTGGAATGGGGCAGCAGGGGTAGTACCTTGCACTGCGAAGAAATCTAATTCTCGGATTCTTGTTTTCATCGGCATCACTCATTCATTCTCTTCGTCCTAAAGGTGTTCTACTTTTTTACTCTATTAGATATATGTTTCCATTGATTTGATTTGTGATTTTGCTTCTGCTAGGTTTCCATTCTTACAGATTGCATTTAGCTAAACACCGTGTTTCATCTTCATATGTTATTTTTTCATTTTTGATTTTAAAGACAGGCTTTTGAGATTGATCATCGATCATGTCGCTGCTGATTATAACAGGTTTGGGTAAAAATGGTTCATGTAATCTTTTTTGTAAAGGTATCAAACAACAAAAAATAGTAACAAATCTGTATATGTATATTTTTGAGCAAGGCAAAACTGGTTCGTTGTGTCACATAATGTAACGGGTCAGAACAGTTTTGGGTCAAAACGGGTTGTTTAATGTTTTACAATATTTATTCTGGTGATAGCTATGATTTCGTTTCCATTGTTAATCTTGGTTCCTTGCCTGATTCAAAATCGACTTGTGTATTGTTGTTACTGACTTTTGTTTTGTGAGTGTTTGTTTAGGTTAATTATTGGAATTCATATATTGCAACTAAAATTGGTATTTTGTATTAGCGTTTGATGTTGATAAGACAAACTCTAGCTTACTACAAGGATCAGCAATATTTATTTTAAAAACAACCTATGATTTCGTTTCTAATGTTAGTCGTGCTACTTTGTCTGATACAAAATTGACATGACTTTTGTTGCAAATATTGGAAGAGCCACAGCTTAGAAAATAAACATAGTAAGTTGACTACGTGGTGTATGTATCTATATCTTTTAATGTTATTAAAGTATAACCGACACATTGTTATGAAAATAACGCTCACACAGTTTGATAATATTCTCTAAAAAAATTTCTATCCCAATATAACAGCAAGCAACATAAACAAAAAATGACAAAGGTATGCTACGTCTATTATTTAACTGTCTCATGAAGCCGTTAAAAACCTATCGTCAAATGGTTGAATTTTGTTCATAGCCCTGTATTGTATTGTCGACCCCGCCGCAACGCGCGGGTTTCCCACTAGTTATAATATAGTATAGATAATTAAGTACATTGTTTGTAACTTTCTATAATATTTCCTATGATATGTGAGATTATATTGAAAAACTAAATAATAATTTAAAACCAAGGATAAAACATGCTCATTTTGTGGAGAAACAATATTTGTGGGGGCATATGTGTATTTGATAAGGATGAGCTTGAGACTAACCGATACAGGTATCGAAAATCCCTCAAAGTGGGTATCAGCACGGTACGATACCGCTATCTGAAGGTAAATACCAATACTAAACCAGTATCGAAAATATCAAAAGTTGATACCGAAATGTACTCGGTTTGGTAAATTCGGTACCGGTACCATTCATATATATCTATTAATTTGAAACATCCCAATGAATAGTGCTACAGTAATTTTTTTTTTTTTTTTTCTTTTTTATCTTTAACTTTGTCTTTTTGTTTTTTTTTTACTTTTAACCTTTAACTTTCAGTATTAACTATTACGACCCCTTAACTTTCTAAATACTTTTTAACCGAGTTTTACGTCTTTATTTTTATTTACGTGTCGATATAAACTTAAGTTGATTTACGTTTCGACATAATTTTTTTTTTGTGTTTTCTCAACTTTCAGTATTCACACTGACAACCCTTTAACTTTCTAAATATTTTTTTAGTCGGTGATTTTTTTTTTGTCTTTTTGCTTTTTTACTTTTAATCTTTAATTTTCAGCATTGACTCTTACAACCTCTTAACTTTCTAAATACTTTTTAATCGACTTTTACGTCTTTATTTTTACTTACGTGTCGATATAAACTTAAGTTGACATACATTTCGACATTTTTTTTTTGTATTTTCTCAACTTTTAGCATTGACACTGACAACCCTTTAACTTTCTAAGTACTTTTGTAATCAAGTTTTCCGGTCGATGTAAAACACGTGTCGACATACTTTTTTACTTACCACGACTTTATTTTGTAAGTTTTCTTTTTCGACTGCTATATCGGATCAAAAATCGGCTCGTCCCACCGCGAAGCGCGGCTGTAACCCACTAGTTTATACTCAATTTAAGTTATTAAGGATTATAAAAGCGACCCATTGTTTAATTTGTTTTAGTCAATCCATATGAACCCGAATATAATTTTTCTACCCAAATCAACTCATAGATGACTAGTGGTCATGATTGTTAGGATTAGATGGAATGTTAAATGATTAGCCAATTAAACTCATGTAAAGATTAGCCACAATTGGCACAACCACCGTCACCAATGCCGCCACCACTGCCACAACCACCACTGTCGTCAACGCAACCACTAGTCCACTGCTGACATTGCCACCACCCCAACCACCTGAAACAACTATCGTCGGCAACACAACCTCCATGGCCATTGTTGACACCACTACTTCAGTTACCACCACCATCACCGCCATTTCCACACTATCACGGTCGCCTTCTCCACCAGGGTCTCCGTCGGTATAGCCTATACATGTTGCCACTAGTAACCACACCATATAATTGTACATAGCGCATGAACCTTTTTTTTTCTAAACCGGCTTATTTCAACTCAAGTTAATTTTAGTCACCGGTTTTGACTTGAACCAAAGTGATACTTTTAAAATCGATCAGTTCTGACCCAAACTCATGTTCATTCAATCATGTTCGAAGCGGACACCTAACCGGTCTAACACACCCCTTTAACCAGGCATAATTCCATCTAACTAAATATATGCCTACACGATATACAACAATGCCAGTGAAAAATATACAACTTATCATCCTTACAAATCTACTCTATTGCAAGCACCGTATTCTAGCAGCTAATAATGCCATATGAATTTCTAGCGAGCCTAACGCATCTAGTTATTTCCAAAGCGTTAATTTTGTACTCCAAAAGTGGTCCCATCGTGCCTTGATCAGGCCGGACATTTTTTTTGCCACGACTCAAAACATGGCATAAAAATAATCTTGATTAATTAAACCTTGATTAATAAACACAAGTGAACGAACACGACATGTGTTCTTGTTCGTTCATTTAACTGAAAGGACAAAAAAACGTGTTCAAGTATGTTTGTTTATCAAATAAACGAACTTCATGCCGAACGTTTAGCTCATTTACAGGCCTAGGCAGAGGTTCACATAACTTGTAGAAAGTCATCTTCAGTTTTGCCCAACACTATATATGCGTAAGTTAAAACTTCCAGTACATCATGTACTCATATCAACATGGAACTGGATAGACAACCCAGAATGATCATTCTTCATCTCCTATACATTCAATTGCAGCTTGCTGGCCCTTGTGTTTATAATAAACAGCCGTTCATAAAAAAAAATGCACCATCTTCACAATAAGCAACCAATCATAAGACTCCAATAATTTCTCATCATTCTCTGTTTTTTCATCCAATGTCACTTCAAATCTAATTTCAAATGCACCATCGTAGTGGGACATGATGGCGGTTGAGGGCGACTTTAGAGTTTAGCCACATCCATGTCGGATTCTTTTGTTATATAGTGAAAAGAATTATGGCAGACTTCGCATGAAGTCAAAGAAATGGGTTTTCATAGAAAGAAACATCAACATTCACTTTAAACATGATTGAATTTGTTTTACGGGATAAACAATGTCTTCACAAATCGATAGGATAACATCTGTAGCAGTATCGTAGATTTTAGGTCTCGGCTATTGTTGCCAACGACTATTTTGTAGCAGGTGTGTTAACCAACCAATTTTGATATTCTTCACATGTGTTGATTTCCCTGCTTAAGAGCTATTGGACTATAAACACTCAGATCTTCAAGATATGAGTTACATCAAAACTAATGTAGTCCAGATAAACAAAACAACTCAGTCATATATATATATATATATATATATAGGGTAAGGTTCATGCGAGAACCACCCTTATTGCGAGAACCGCGAGAACCAATGTGAACACAAAATAAAATCTAAAAAAAATCAAAAAAGCACTCAAATTTTTTTTTTATTTTTTTTAATATTTTTTAATAAAAAATCGCTATATTTCGTTCCCATAAAAAAAAAAAAACTTTTTTTTTTCGAGTAAGAGTTATCCATGCACATGTGCATATGTATCATTACTTCAACAAATTCGGTAATACGTTATCAGGAATAGACAATTACACTTTAATTTACAATACCATTAGTAATACACTATTTTTTACATTACCAATATTCAAAATGCACATGTGCATAATTAGGTATAACCATGATATAACGTGTTTTGGTACAAAAAGTTTGTGATTTTGAATGGAGAAGTAGACTCATATACATGTTTTTTGGTTAGTTATATCTAGTGGTTGATGGTTTGGTTATAGTTGTCAATTTTTTATGTAATATGTTGATTGGATGGTATAAATGGTGTTTACATACATGTAATAAAGTGAAAATATTGTTAATGGTATTGTATTATGGATGGTAGGAGGTAATGGTATTGTATTATGGATGGTAGGAGGTAATGGTAGTGTATTATGGATGGTATGATAGATGAAAGGGAAAGTGTATTCAAAGTGGTGTACCAAAACACCTTATTTCATGTTGATACATATGAATGCACATGTGCATTTCTAATATTGGTAATGTAAAAAGTAGTCTATTACATATGGTAGTGTAAATGAAAGTGCAATTGTCTAATATATGTAATGAATTACGGAATTTGTCAAAGAAATGACAAAAATGCACATGTGCATGCTTGTGTATTATGGATGGAATGATAGATGAAAGAGAAAGTAGTGTACCAAAACACCTTATTTCCTGTTGATACATATAGATGCACATGTGCATTTCTAACATTGGTAATGTAAAAAATAGTGTATTACACGTAGTAGTGTAAATGAAAGTACAATTGACTATTATTTGTAATGAATTACGGAATTTGACAAAGAAACGATACATATGCACATGTGCATGGATAACTGTTACTCAAATTTTTTTTTTTTTTTTGAAATTTTTTTTATTAACAAAATATTGCGATTTTTTCAAAAAAAATAGTAAAAAAATAAAAAAAAATTTTTTGGGTGTTTTTTAGATTTTTTTAGGAATTACTGTTTGTGTTCACACTGGTTCTCGCAATAAGGGGTGGTTCCTAACAGATCTTTGTCCTATATATATATATATATACATATAGGGGACTGCTAAAATGAGAACCACCTCGAGTTGTAAGAACCGTGAGAACTACACCGTACGGGGCGAGGTGGACCAATTTTTTTTTTCATAAACTTAGATGCGTGTATTATAAACACATTTGTAAAAAAAAATGTCGTGTGTGTAGTTTTGAGCACCACAAGTTTGTGTTTACGGGTACCGTAAATCCTACCGGAAAAATTACGGTACCCGTAAACACACACTTGTGGTGCTCAAAAACTTTTTTTTTGAATTTTATTTTACAAATGTGTTTATAATACACGCATCTACGTTTGTGAAAACAAATTTGGTCCACCTCGCCCCGTACGGTGTAGTTCTCATGGTTCTTACAACTCGAGGTGGTTCTCATTTTAGCATGATCCTATATATATATATATATATATATATATATAGGGTAGGGATATGGTAAAAAGTGTCTAAAATGTGAGAAGGGTAAGAAGTGTTTTAAACCATTGGATATTTGATCTAATGGTTGAGATCAATAGGGTATAAAATGTAAATTGTGTTTTAATTAGAAGGACTTTATGTAAAATTGAAGGGCAATAGTGTCTTTTCCAATGTTTCAAATATGGTAACCGCCATCAATCTCCTAAAAACTAGCTATTCAAATTTAATTGCTAAATTATCTCGATCCCAAATTCTAAAAATAGAAAAATATGTAACTGCTGCAAAGAAACGTATAACACTATACATCCATCATATAACAATATATAACACTATACATCCATCATAGGCATGCTACCAGAAAAATATAACACTATATAACACTATGCATCCATCATATAACACTATATAACCAAAGAACACTATATAACACCATGTAACACTATATAATACTATATAAAAAATATATAACACTATACAGTTCTAAATGGTGGTTGCACTACAGAATTAATAATTGATGGTGTTATATAGTGTTTTTTGATGGTTGCGCTACAGAATTATATAACACTACAGAATTATATAACACCAAAAACCATATTATAACACCATATAACACCAAGTAACACTATATAACACTATATAAAAAATATATAACACTATGCAGTTCTGAATGGTTGTTGCACTACAGAATTATATAACACTACACACATTCGTAGATTAATTCCTAAAATCGAATTCCTATAATAAAGGGTGGAAGTTATTTTGGGCAGTTATCTTTAAATCAATTAATTGAAGGAAAGCAGAAAATTACTAATTCACCCTTTTGAATTAATTTAGATATAGGACACTTGTCATCACCACATTATTTCTTACCCTTCTCACACTTTGGACATTTTTTACAGGATCCTTTACCTATATATATATATATATATATATAGGGAGGGGATTATGCGAGAACTCCATTTATTGCGAGAACCAATGTGAACACAACCTAAAATAGCTAAAAAAACCTAACCCCCCCCCCCCCCAAAAAAAAAAACCTAAACCCCCTCACCCTCCCCCCAAGCTAAAATGCTAAAAACTAAACCCCCAAAAAACCTAAAAAAATCTAAAAAAATAAAAAAAAAATGTAACTTTTTTTTTAGAGTAAACTGCCATTTTGGTCCATGTGGTTTGGCCAGTTTTGCCACTTTAGTCCAAATCTCAAACTTATTACATCCAGGGCCCTGTGGTTTGCATTTTGTTGCCATTTTAGTCCAAATTTCAAATTTGACCAGATTTCTCATTAATGACCTACTATTTTGTCTTTACCCTCAGGGGCCTTATGGTCATTTTAAATTTATTATCTTTTTATTAAAACTCAATTATAATAAATATCTCTCTCTCAACATACAACTGTGCGCTCTCTCTCTCTCTAAAATTATATAGAACCTGCCTCTCTCTACCCCCACTCTCTACAATCAGCAAAGTAAACCAGATTTAAAACCCATTTGAATCAATCATCATCGCCAGATCTGGAGAACAGATTGAAGCAATCATCATCGGAGAACAGATTTAAAACCCATATCGATCTGGGGTTCTAACATCGTCAAAGGTTGTGCAGCTGAAAAGAAAACCAGATCTGGCGTCCACCACGAATTCCAGAAACCCTCTTGTTCCTAATCGAGCCAAACGGTCACTTATTGGGGATTTATCGTGTTCTGCCACTGATACACAAGTTCATCCTCAAGGGTTTAATAGATCGTCTTCTTCTTCGGAGGAGAGAGATGGGCATGACAGCGGCGGCAGACGAAGGTTCCGTCTCCGACAACGCCAAGAACGGCGGCGGCGGTGGCGGTGCTTGGCGGCGAGAGGGGGTGGTGGTGGTGGCAGGTGGTGGTGCTTGGCGAGATGGTGATGAGGGTACTTGAATCGGATTTGATTTCTGAACAATAACACCAGAAATCCGATTTGATTTATGAGGGTACTTGAATCCGATTCAAGTTACATTAGGTAACCACCAGAAATCTTGTGTTTTTGGATTGGTTTTTGTTACTTGAATCTGGTGGTTACTTGAATCTGCATCTCTGGGTTTTGATGATGTTCACAAATACAATGGATGTTCAGAAATCGGATTTGTAATCGTTTGTTGATTTTTGTAATTTTCTGGGTTTTGTTTAATAGTGTTCATATGTTTGAGAAAACAATAAATTTGTTGGGTTTTTGATGATGACTCGATTAGCAATGGATTCAACAAGCAAATTGTTCAGAAATCGTTTGTTGATTTTTGTAAATTTTCTGGGTTTTGATGATGATGTTTGAAGATGAACGATGTCTGGGTTTTGATGATGTTCTTGAAGATGATGATTTTCTGGGTTCTTTATTTTCTTGAAGATGTTCTTGATTTTCTGGATTTTCTGGGTTTTGATGATGATGTTTGATAATGTTTTGAAGATGATGTTATAAATCAGGGGTTATATTATATAATAAAGAGATAATAAATCTAAAATGACCAAAATGCCCCTGAGGGTAAAGACAAAATAGCTGGTCATTAATGGGAAATCTGGTCAAATTTGAAATTTGGATCAAAATGGCAACAAAAACCAAACCACGGGGCCCTGGATGTAATAAGTTTGAGATTTGGACTAAAGTGGCAAAACTGGCCAAACCACAGGGACCAAAATGGCAGTTTACTCTTTTTTTTAATATTTTTTATGCTCAAATCACGACTTTTAGTGGCAAAATTTTTTTTTTAAATTTTTTTTGCTTCGAAAAGTAGCGATTTTTATATAAAAAAATATTAAATTTTTTTTTTGTGTGATTTTTAGCAATTTTTAGGCATTTTTGGTTGTGTTCACATTGGTTCTCGCGGTTCTCGCAATAAGAGGTGGTTCTCGCATGATCTTCTCCCTATATATATATATATATATATATATATATATATATATATATAGGGTAAGGTTCATGCGAGAACCACCCTTATTGCGAGAACCGCGAGAACCAATGTGAACACAAAATAAAATCTAAAAAAAAATCAAAAAAACACTCAAATTTTTTATTTTTTTTTTTAATATTTTTTAATAAAAAATCGCTATATTTCGTTACCATAAAAAAAAAAAAAAAAAAAAAAACTTTTTTTTTCGAGTGACAGTTATCCATGCACATGTGCATATGTATCATTACTTCAACAAATTCGGTAATACGTTATCAGGAATAGACAATTGCACTTTAATTTACAATACCATTAGTAATACACTACTTTTTACATTACCAATATTCAAAATGCACATGTCTATGTAGTTAATAGCGGCGCTATAGCGGTGCTATAGCGGGCTATAGCGGTGGTCTGGCATCATAGCGGTCCAAATAGCGGTTGGGCATAGCGGTTCCGCTAATAGCGGCGCTATAGCCCGCTATTTGACCGCTATATGTAGTCTTTTATAGCGGTTGTAGCAGTGATACTAGCGGTCAGTAAAAAAAGGCCCAAGTTAATGAAAAGCCCATTTTTTTTTGATAAAACCCATTACAGTAAAAATGGCCCAATGTTTGATAAAACCCATTACGACCAATTAAAACCTAGACGACCAATTTATTATGTTCAGCGACCTTTATAGCGGCTGTTCGATTCTTCAGTCTTCGACATCATCAGAGTTCAGAGCTGTTCGATTCTTCATCTTCAGTCTTTGACAGTCACAAGGTATTAGTGTTCTCTTCGGTCTTCACTTTTACATTACCACTAATATTTGGAATGATAAAACTATGAATTTTGATATTACTATTAATATTTTTCAAAGACATATTTATATATATATATAAAAGTATATAAATTATGCATGGTATAAAAGTTACCGCTATATCACCGCTATACCACCGCTATAACCTATATATCGTATAGCGGACCTTGACCGCTATCCGCTGTTTTACCGCTTTAACTACTTAGGCACATGTGCATAATTAGGTATAACCATGATATAACGTGTTTTGGTACAAAAAGTTTGTGATTTTGAATGGAGAAGTAGGCCCATAAACATGTTTTTTGGTTAGTTATATCTAGTGGTTGATGGTTTGGTTATAGTTGTCAATTTTTTATGTAATATGTTGATTGGATGGTATAAATGGTGTTTACATACATGTAATAAAGTGAAAATATTGTTAATGGTATTGTATTATGGATGGTAGGAGTTAATGGTATTGTATTATGGATGATAGGAGGTAATGGTATTGTATTATGGATGGTAGGTGGTAATGGTAGTGTATTATGGATGGTATGATAGATGAAAGGGAAAGTGTATTCAAAGTGGTGTATCAAAACACCTTATTTCATGTTGATACATATAAATGCACATGTGCATTTCTAATATTGGCAATGTAAAAAGTAGTGTATTACATATGGTAGTGTAAATGAAAGTGCAATTGTCTAATATAAGTAATGAATTACGGAATTTGTCAAAGAAATGACAAAAATGCACATGTGCATGCTTGTGTATTATGGATGGAATGATAGATGAAAGAGAAAGTAGTGTACCAAAACACCTTATTTCCTGTTGATACATATAGATGCACATGTGCATTTCTAACATTGTTAACGTAAAAAGTAGTGTATTACACGTGGTAGTGTAAATGAAAGTGCAATTGACTATTATTTGTAATGAATTACGGAATTTGACAAAGAAACCATACATATGCACATGTGCATAGATAACTGTTACTCGATTTTTTTTTTATTAACAAAAATATTGCGATTTTTTCAAAAAAAATAGAAAAAAATAAAAAAAAATTTTTTGGGCGTTTTTTAGATTTTTTTAGGAATTACTGTTTGTGTTCACACTGGTTCTCGCGGTTCTCGCAATAAAGGGTGGTTCCTAACGGATCTTTGTCCTATATATATATATATATATATATATATAAAGGAACAAACCTGTTAATTTATAAAGGAAGACGAAGGAGGCTGCAAGTAATATATTTTCACGCATGTGTTTCACAAGTATAAGCCAAAATTAGGGTACTTATTGATTTCAAGTTTCATAAACACCAAAAATATGTAAACTACTCTCGACTATCCGCAGAACATGTGTTTTTTGACCAGTACAGTAAAGTTGAACATATCTCTATCGAAAAATTACAATGCTGGAAAAGCATTGATAGGTATATCATATAAATCTATAAGACGACTTAAAACAAACTTACCTCAATCAAATATTCTCTCCCCGGTTGAAAATATTAAAAAGACAAACGAACTTAAAATGCAAATCAATCCTGGGATGAAGAACACCATTTTCCAACTCTCCGGGCTAGAAAGATCCGAATCTTTAGCTTTAGAAGCTTCTAGAAGCTGGCCGGTCAACCCGACCCCAATAATACCAGCTAAAGTGCCAGCTGTATTAGAGACCCCCATTACAATGCCAGCATAACGTGGAGCGATATCCATGTGATTCACCGCAAACCCGGCTCTCCCTAGCGCCAGAAACCCGAGAGCCAAAGAAGAACAAAGCACCACGCCGTCAGGTGTTCTAAAATGCGGAATTGCAATCAATGCGAAAGAAGAAACCAAAAATCCGACGGTGTTTAATACCTTTCGTGTGTTTGTCACCGACATTATTCTTTTGGTTATCACATGGTCGGCGATCACCCCGCCGATGTTCGAAAATAAAAACATGTTCAAATACGGCATCATTTTAGAAGAACCCATTTCTTGAAGACTGGATCCGAGACCTAATTCGAAGTACGTCGGTAGCCAATTCATTAGCACGTATAGCGCGTAATGAAAAGTGAAATTGTTAGCAACAATAGCCCATACGGGTAAGCTAAAAAAGATTCTTCGCCAAGGGATTTGAGTCATTTGATTCTTGTCGGTCTTAGTCCTTTGACTTTGACCATCTTTGACCGGCAGCAACGACTCACCAAAACCAGATGCAGCGGCTTTCGGATGCTGTGAGCGTGGCGGGTCACTAGCGAATTTAAACCATAACAGAGACCACATGCCGCCTAAAGCCGCTTCGGCTAGAAACACGGATTGTGGGCCCTTAAACTTCACTAAACTGGGAAGTAAAAGCATACCCATGGCTGCCCCTAGGTACATACCAGACGTGGTTAAAGAAACAGATCTTGACCGTTCATGTGGTGGGACCCACTGAGCTAAAACGGTGTGGATAGATGGAAAAATGAAGCCTTGTGATACTCCCACAAGCAACCGAGCGGTAATTAAGGTAAACACTCTGTTTGGGTCGAGTGGTACTAAAGCACAAGTTAGGGACCATAATATAAACGAGAAAAGGAGTACGCGTCTACCGCCTATTTTTTGAGCTACCCAACCACCGGGAACCTGTGATAAAGCGTAACCATAATAGAATGTAGAAAGTATCGTGCCTTTGCTTGATTGACTTACTCCTTCAGCGTCAGCGGCAACTGTGTATGCGATTGAGAATCCGACACGCTCGATGTAGCATACCGAGGTGCAAATGAAGGTTAAAATGACAATCAGATATCGTGTTGGAATTGTTGCCATGCCCATTCTTGTAGTCCAGTTTTTAATATAGATTCATATATTATTAGGATATATACTCATTTCATTAACATGAAGCCATAGGACATGCAATGGACCTACAAGGATATATTAAAAGGCAAAAATTAGACAATTAAAGTTGCAGGAAACAACAATATAGACAAATGAATGCTGATCAATCGACTATTATTGACTATCATCTAACTATGCATATTATGCTACCATAAGATAGGACGGAATTATATGTAGAAGGAAGCACAAGAAAAGAGGAACTCTTTATTGGAAAAAATACATATATTTCTGAACGAAATAATTAGCACATAAAAATCTTAATATGGGGAAATTGACATTGAAAGCCTAAAATGGAAATTGACATTGAAAGCCTAAAATTGAAATTAGATGACTAAATAAATGTGTAGATTAATACATCCAGACTTCATGTGTTTCTAAAAAGAAAAAAGAAATCAATCAAAAGGACTAAATTTGAGGAAAAATCGTGAAGGGTCAAAATCAGGCTCCATATGGAAGAATTTTCTGATAGTCGGGCAAACCGCCTATGACCGTTTGTCACAACATCTGGCCCGTTACGCCATTTTTGTCCATATTTTACAGGCCTTGTAACTCCATACGAATCAAGAGTTATGCCCGTTTTAAGTTAGGCCTTTTCAGGATTTACATTGATGATAATTTAACATAGGCAGTGCATTAAAACAGACTGAATTGATTCTTTTATGGAAATTTATAGCTGTTAAATAAAAAACCGAAGGGTGTTAGTCCAGTTATTATTTATGATTCATAAGATCAATTGGTTCACATCAATAGCTATATTCAGAAAAGGTAATTTAGGAGCACCAAGATGCTTCCCTTCTTTCCAACATCATGATTCTATTTAGAAATTTAATAACAGCTGTTCTTCTGTTTAATCTTTTCAACTACAATGAGCTACAAAGGTAACATGTTACTCCTTTCAAGTATCACATCGAACATTTAGATATCAAAGGTCAAGCAAATAATTCAAGATTTTATGCCCCTACATTACAGGCCAAAAGCGGTGGATGGTTAATCATGCATCATGTGGTAGTGTTGATAGCAGAAAGACACGAGGGTACATGCACCAATTGGTCTCTGTCCCGATTGTTATGTGCCTTAGGTCCAAGGCTTGATACAAAACTACAATCGAGCCGGGGGTCTCAATGGAAGCAGCCTCTCTATTCCTACGGGCAGAGGTAAGGCTGTCTACATCTACCCTCCTCATACCCTACCGTAGCTTTGCTTTTGGTGGGATTTACTGAGTATGATGATGATGATGATGCTAAAAAATACTACAGACTGGTGTTTAAATTGATATGAAGTTACAAGCTACATTTTGACATTGAGTGTCAATGTTGATACAGAGCTTATCTAAGAATTTGGCAGACTCATACTTGGAGCAACCTGATTAAACCAAGTGGGTTAGAACTTAGAAAATGACCCAACTTAAAACGAACATAACTTTTGATCTGTATGGAGTTACGAGCCGTAAAATATGGACAAAAACTGTGTAACAAGCCCAACGTTGTGACAAACAGCAATATGCGATTCGCTCGACTTTTGAACCCATATTCCCTCGTCTAGAGCCCCGGTTTTGACTTTGACTGTTTTCCCCAAATTGATTAATACTAAAAATGCTTGAATAGCAGAATTCATTAATTCAAGCAATACCTTTCAAAATTACTTTATCAACTTTCTCTTAAAAAGTGTTGTATGTTATATTATGTGCTTCTTATTGCATCAAAAGCATTAATTACCTTTTAACTTAAACAATTACATAATAAATCAGTTCTATGCATTTCCCCTTTTCAAGTAAGCCAATATAATCGAAATCAACAGCAGTAAAATCGTAATCAAATGCCGATTAACATGAAAGATAATTTCTTCAATTAAAAAACTTAAATTCCACATCTAAATTGGAAAAAAAAGATGTTTGATATTTAACCTAA
Organism: Helianthus tuberosus; assembly: GCA_030545235.1. Classification (NCBI taxonomy): domain Eukaryota; kingdom Viridiplantae; phylum Streptophyta; class Magnoliopsida; order Asterales; family Asteraceae; genus Helianthus; species Helianthus tuberosus. Next base: position 170,560,033 of record CM060452.1, read on the forward strand.
TTTGAGAAAACAGTTCAAAACGCATCACACTAACAATAACCACTACACGATCACAGGAAATAAAAAACAAACATAAATGTAGCATTGCGGATGCGATTAAAGAACCAATTAGAAACTACGATCGTGCTAGTGAAAATAATTTTACCTGAAATCGGATGTCAGAATGGCCGTTGTTGCAAGTTCAGATCGCAGATTCTTCCGCAGCAAAATTGTTGATAGATAGTTCACGGCTTCAACCAACCTGAGAGAAGTGGAAATTGGGGTTTTGGCAGAAATGTTTTTGACGAAAATGTGTGCAGAATTGGATGGTGATAGAAGTAGTCAAAGATTAAAAGTCAACTTATGGATCTGGAGCCTGACGTACAATCGACAATGCATGTGTAACTTTGTCATGTCACATGTGTGTGATGACAACCTATAATGATATATAGATCAAATGGTGGAAGATTTGTATTTTTCTTGAGAGATACAAGTTCAATTCTCACTTGGTGCGGAGTGAGACATTGGTGGACAATGATAAAAGACCTAGGGAAACCTTGGTTCGATCCTTGAGCCAAACGAGTTTTACCGGTAATTTCACTGTCGTGCCTATGGGCGGGTGGGTTACCAGGTTTTCCCCGTTTGGTCCAGTAGGTGCCCCGAGAGTGTTCGAGATTGATTCTGTTGGCCGTTAAAAAAAGAAGCTATCTTAGGGTGGAGGGTATGATTCAAACACTTTAGGGTGTTTGAGTCATTCTCTACCCGATGATATCATGCCATGTCAAGTCCCCATTCCACTCCTCATTTTACACTCAATCACTGGCAATGATTCAAACACCTAGAGATTGGTAAAAAATTAAAAAAAAATTATGATTGCTTGAAAGGGGTTGGGACCCACCATTAAACCTCCTCTCTCCTCCTTCCATCCTCTTCCGAGCGAAAACTCAACTCCTCACTCACTGAAAAGAGGCCGGCGATCATCCCCCCAGCGGCAAACATGCTCCCCGCATCCACTCCCCGCAATCACTCCGACCCCCTTAAAATTTTAAAATGGTTTTTTTAGCAATTATCTTAAAATTTTAAAATGTTTTTTTAGCAAGTTACTAAAGCCATGGGCACAAAAGAGCACCATTACAAGTACATCAACCAAAGGCAAATTATACTAAAGTTGCACATCGGCCAATCTAACCAATTTTACCTAGCTCTATTTTTTATCCACAACAAAACTAGACTTTTGATTTCTCCGACAATTGATCTTAGGCACAGTTGTTTCCCACAAAATACCAAGGTATTTCTCAACCGCTTACTTCCCAGGTGCACCATAAGGATGTTGAAAAATGGTCTTCACCATTTTGGCTTGGGACTTCTTCTTATAGACTGTGTCCGGGTATGATAGAATGTGAGGATTATCATTTTCGTAAGGCTTGTAAGCTTGCACCATTGAAGGATAAAGGACCATACTGTCGAGGCAAAAGGGCATATTGTGTTATGAACTATATTAGTCCACCATGGGTCCAACTCAGCAGCTCGTTTAAGGAGCCCATTATGACCGTGAAGAAAAAACCATCGCAGAATATAATGCGGGTGAGTTTGGGAAAATAGGTCATGAAGATTGTTAAGTAAATTGGTTGTTCTTATCCAATCTCAATTCTATTCTGATCTGATTCCAATCTCCTTCTATAATTTTGATTTGTTTAAATCATGTATTGATTTCAGTTTCTTTATATTGTAATTCATCCTTAATTATATAGAAATCAAGTTGTTATTCTACCTTTTTGAGTAATGCTCAGTTGTGTTAAAAATCCATACACAACATATTGTGAATAAATGGGTTGAGGTTTCGTCGGTGCAACGACACACGTGCATACAAAAGTGTATTAACTAAATTTTAAAACTTTATAATTTATTTTAACATAAGTTCATGTATAAAATGCCTTATCGTACAAAACGTACGAAAAGCATAAAAATGCCAAAAAAAACGTGGTGACATTTTCGTAATTATTTACTCGTAGAGTAATTATCTAAATAACTCTACAAATGATCTTGTAGGGTAATTTTGATCTTGTAGACTAATTTTATAAAATGTTCTTGTAGGATAATTTTGATCTTGTAGAGTATCATAATTACTCTACAAATGATCTTGTATGGTAATTTTGATCTTGTAAGGTAATTTTGTAGAATATCATAATTACTCTACAAATGATTTTGTAGAGTAATTTTGAATTGTATGTTATTTGATAAAGTTGCAGCGTAATTTTGATACATTTGTATAATAATTTTGATAATTAACATACAAGATCAAAATTACTTTACAAGATACACTTGTAGTACAAATGATTTTGTAGAGTAATTTTGAATTATATGTTGTTTGATAAAATTGTAGAGTAATTTTGATACACTTAGTGTTTGTTTTTTCAGATGCAAAAGGTCTGCAGTCTGCGGACCACATCTGCAGGCATCTGCAAGAGAAGAGATGGACCAAAAGTCTGCAGTCTGCAAGGAGAAGAGGGTTTGTTTTTTTACTTCTATAAAAACCACTTCACAACACACACAACACACACTCCTCTCTCTCTGCCTTCATCTACCACCACCACCACCACAACCATCCGCCACCACCTCCTCCACCGTCCACCTGCCACCACCGCAACCAACAACCACCATCCTCGCGTTTCCAAGTCTGGTGGACCACAGAGAGGAGCCGGCAAGCCGGCGGCGACCGACGAGCTTCTCCGGTCGATGTGTCTCCTCGGTGGACCCCCCACACGTCCTACATTGCGGCGGGGACCCAATGACTGCAAAACGTGTGTCAGTAACGGCAAGCAGATACCGAATATCAAAACATAAATAAAAATGTCGTGAAAAGGATAGTCACTCTGTCCTAAAAAAACGATTTTAAATAACCTAATATATAATAATAGGACCCACGCGTCCTACACGTTGGAAATTCGGTTGTTTTCAGTTTAGTTATTACGGTGCTAACACGTTAAAATATGGATGAGCTCGGTACCGGTAACGGTACCGAAAGTACCGATCCGAAAAATCATCGAAATTAGGTACTGGCACCGAAAATGCTCGGTACAATACGGTATGGTATTTGAAGGTAAAAATCAATAAATACAGGTATGGTGCTAGACCGGTGTCGAACCGAAAGTAACGATTCTGAAAACGCCAAAATGTGGGTATCAAATTGGTACCGAAAATGATTTGGTATAGTAAATTTGGTAACAATACGATACCGGTTTGATTAAAGGATTTGATATGATTTGCTCATCAATAATCTAAATATCCAAGTTAATTTTACATGCTACAATTCATTCATTACAGAAAAAGACAAAAAATAAAGCAAAATAAGTTGTTGTGTATATAAAACCTCATTCAAACGAAATACAATTTACTTACTGTGTGTATGTAAAGTAATCTAAACGGTGCAATTACTTGCATTGCTACGTTGCTACAGGATTTGATGAGCTCGGTACCAACAGGTACGGAAAATACCGCTACCCAAATCACCAAAAGTGGGTACCGGTACCGAATATACCTGGTACGGTACGGCTCGGTACCGGTACTGGTACGACACCGGTATTTGAGGGTAAAAACCGATGAATACCGGTGCCAAACTGATACAGAGGGCACCGGTATTTGAGGGTAAAAACCGATGAATACCGGTGCCAAACCGATACCGAGAATACACCCAGTTTGATAAATTTGATACCGGTACCTAATACGAGCTCATTCATTAGTGATGTTACTATTAGTTAAATTCTATTTTTATTACTATATATTCATTCAATATTTTTTACACCCAGTTTGATAAGTTTAATACCAGTACCTAATACGAGCTCATTCATTAGTGATGTTACTATTCGTTAAATTCTATTTTTATTACTATTTTCATTCAATATTTTTTATTGTTCATTTAGTTTAGTTTTTAATATATAGGTAATTTTAAAGAACAAAAACTATTTATGGAGCTCGTAATTTCAAAATAAATACAATTATATGCAACACTTATAATAAATTTCAGTTACTAATTTGTAATTTGGATAGCAATAATATACCTAGAGAAATCTTTTGCATTAAAACACATATTATAGCATTACGTTTAATTAGTTGTAAGTTAAAGAATTTAATTTATGAAACCAATATTAGTATTTATAAGGTTATGTGTAATGATTTAAAAAAAACAAAACAAAGTAAAAAAAAGGTAATGTCACATTATCTATCTATTAGACCATTTGTAGTGGAAGACACAAATAATGCATCCACCTTTGGACGTTATACGTCATGTAGCAGTCTAGTCAGCAATGGATCATTATGGGACGTTTTTTTAAAATGGGTGTAGTGTGGATGTGAGTATTGTGGGGCATTATTTATGTTAAAAGGGGTGTAATATAATTAAATAAAAAAACCATCAAAAAAATGATATTGGACAAACAAAAAGAAGAATACCGGTGATTGGCCAAGAAAATTGAAGTAAGGCGTGGAAGAAAGAACGCTTCAGGCAAAAATTTTGTAAAAAACGCCAAGGGGTGGTTAGGGGATGTGGGTGGGCGTTTTTTTTTTTTTTTTTTTTTTTTTTTTTTTGTAAAAAAACGCCAAAAAACCCACAATACGAGCAGTCTTATATATAACAAATGAAAATAAGTGTGAGACACATGTCATGTTTTTAGGGGCTCTAGATTTGTTTTTTTTTGCGGGAAAATCATCAAACATTATTTTAAGAAAAGTAATTGCATATTTATTTTTTTTCAAATTTTAAAAGTCGCTAATTTTTAATATATATATATATATATATATTTTAATTTTCGTTTACAATTAGAATTATTTCCTTTTTTAATTTTCGTTTACAACATATGATTTTTTTATTTATCGTATAATTCATTTGTATTTTTGAAATTTAGATTGTGAACGAATTTTTTAAATCAATTTCATAATTATACTTTCCTTTATTCCTATACAATTGATTACACACTAATTGAGCAATATGTCTATATAATAGATTCAAAATTAAAACCAAAATTGTTAATTAATATTCATTATAAGTTTACGTAAACTTTTTTAAATATTTTAAAATTCTAATAGTTATAAATTTTAAAATGATATATGCAATTGTTTTGGTAGATATCAAGCCATAACCAAATCTAAAAAAAATATTTAAATAAATAAAGCAATAATCACATTCCAAAAATAAATATAATTTGAAAGGTAACCACACTAATTTTCAACAATTTGAATTTCAAATCACTAACTTGAAATGAAAGTATTCAAAATTCACAATAAAGACAACCATTTAAATTCTTTGTTTCTGTTTTTTACATGATTTATTGACATTTATCATCTTTAGTATCTATGATAACTTTATTTTAATAATGCAAATTGTTTGTTTATATAACATGTTTTTACGTACTCTTTTTAGGGGTCATTTTCTATGTCACTAATTAATGTGTAGTACTTATTTTTTTATGAATTTTGTAACCCATTTTAATAAAATATTAAATGATAATTATTGTATAAAAGATTCCATGTATCTAATCTCATAAGTAATTAAATAAATTTTAAAAAAATAAGTGTGTAAACATTAATAAAGATTTATATCATACCAAATTTAAAAAAAATAAGTGTGGGGATTACTTTTGTTTCACATATGGCTAAAGTAATTTTGTGTATGAAATTAAGTTGGAATCTGGTGACACTTTCTGTTTCCAAATGCAAAATAAGATATTTTTTAAAACTACAATTTTTAATAAAGTTGGTTGTTATTTATTATTGAGGAAATCAACCTCAAATGCCATTGATCTTTAAGATACCTATAACCAATACAACTTCATTGAGCTTCCTAATGATTTAAAGTATCATGTTTTTGAAAGTTGTATAGTCGATATCTTGGTAAATGACTCTATTGCATTAATATTTTTTTAATTGTTTTATTAACTTTTTAACAATTTACATTCTACTATTACTAACAATTTGTTCTTATTTTGTAGTGGTTATCTGAACACATCGGAATTTTCGCTGGTTTACACAAAAATTCCAAAATAATTATAAAGATGATTGGTGGATTTGAATGGGAATTAAAAATATCTATAGAAGAAGGGCAAGGCTTTTCGAAACCATAAGGTTTATAATCTATTTATAATATACTACATTGTTTTTTCTTATTTATTTTCATATCTACATTTAATAATTGTTGTTTGTTACAGGTATATTGTAGTCAGTAGGAATGATTTGATAAAATCGGGGGGGGGGGGGGGGGGGTTCATGTGGCAAGATGGGCATATTCAAATGGTCAACGAGCCAATGAAAGATTTACTTTGCAATAGACCGCGGCCTTTAATATTTCATAAACCGTGCTCATCAAAATCATTTCACATAACATTGTTTTTTATATTCAGTAGTATTGTGTGTTTATTTGTTGGTTGAAATATTTGAACATTATCATCTGTCTTTTTATTTATTATCATAAGTCATTAGTACGATTTTAACATTGTGCTACATGTTCAAAAACCTATGTTCAATTATACCAAAACTTTAAAATTCTTTTATAGATAACTTATTGTATTTTTAAATACGATGTTACTCATAAAATTAGAATATAAAAAACTTTCTCGAGCTCGGGAAACAGTCCTGGGTGAAAACCTAGTTACTACATAAATAAGGTTAGCTTTACAAATCATTTTAATCTATACTTGTTGTCCCCATACGTTGAGGAAACCCTAAAAGTTTCATATAAGAGCACCTACAACAATGGACCAAGTTCATACAATAGACTGCCTAATCAGTATGTCACATCATTCCAAACCACCACCACTCTAAACCTTACTTTTTCCTCCAACAATAAATCAGTTCAAACCTCCACATCACACCCCACTTTTTACACACAAAAAAAAATTGTGAATGGCTGGTCCCCACTCCTTCCAAACCATCCCTGTCAACTTGAGCAAACTTCCCTCCACTGGACCCCCTCCTCCAACAAAGAGCTTTGCTTGTGTGTTGGTTTATTGAGCGGACCAACCGAGCAGACTGCTGATTGTTGGGGCTCTAGTGACATGTCGTGACCATAGGTGGAGCTGGGTTGACGACATTTGTGTCGCTATAGGCCTTGTCACCACAAGGTCGTTTTCTTGTAGTGAACGAACATGCGGAAAACATTTTGTTCATTTTTTTTAAACAAACCAACATGAGCATATATATCTTTTACTCGTTAATATTCATTCATTTATTTTTGTTTGTTTACGTTTATTTATGTTCGTTAGTTTACGTTTGTTTAACTTTGTTTGCAAACATTTGTTTTTATATTTTGAAAATATTTTAGGTCATTACAATTTAGTGTAAGTCTCACATCGGTTGAGGAGGAGAACGAAGCCTTCCTTATAAGTGAGGTGGAAACCTTCTCTACAAGATGCCTTTTGCTTGGCCGAGCAACTCGTCGGGTAAAAACAAAACCGTAAGTTTCTAATTGGGCAACCCATTGGGGGTAAAACGGATAATATCTTGGTACGATTTAATTGGGATGTTACAAATGGTATCAGAGCTAGGGGTCGGGCCGATGTTCCAGCGAGGACGTTAGGCTCCCTAAGGCGTTGGAGATGTAAGTCTCACATCGGTTGAGGAGGAGAACAAAGCCTTCCTTATAAAGGGGGTAAAAATCTTCTCTACCAAAACACGTTTTGTCTGGACAAGCATCTTGTCGGTAAAAACAAAACCGGACAATATCTTGGCACGATTTACTTAGGATGTTATATTGAGTCTCATGAAATAAAAACACAAACAAAATTTAGTCTCATGAAATTAAAATACTGTCAAATTAGGGCCGTTCAAATCGCTCGCTGCTCGCTCGCCGCTCGTTCGAAAACTGCTCGGAAAATGCTCGTTCGATTTGACGCTCGGATGTAAACAAGCCGCTTTGCTCGGTTCGGTTTGTAAACGAGCCAAGCATGAGCAAAGGTCCGCTCGGCTCGGTTCGGCTCGAATTATTATTTTAATTAGTATATATATACATATACTTATACACATACATATATAAACATGTATACACATATATATATAGAGGCCGGTTATCATACAATATGCCTAATCGTACAATACGTACGCTATAACCACGGCCGTCGGATCATCTCAAATAACCCCCGTGTTTAACTATTAAATTAATCAAATAAACATATATATATGAAACCGCCAAGGTTAAAATCGTCCATTACGAAATAAAAAACCCTGGTAATCAGCAAACAAAACCTCAAAATCATAACGTAAGATTCTTAATAAAAAACGTAATCGAAAAATATAACAATTACTCAAAAAACGATAGATTCCTATTCACCATATCCTTCTTCGAATTGAACTTCTGATGAATTTGGAAATTTAGAACTGAAACAAATCGATGGACCGACTATCGAAGAAGATGATGCAGGGTGAAAATAAAAAAGAAAGGGTGTGTTTTTTGTAAAGTTTGCGAATTCATATAACATTATATGCGAAAACACTAAAAGTGTAATATAATGTGCGAATTCATGACAATACACATGCGATTACAATTAAAAGTTAATAATATTTGAAATTTCATATAATTTGAGAATTCATGCTTTAACACGTGCGATTTCAGTAAAAAAAATTATCTTCTGATTTCTTAAAGTTTGCGAATTTGTTTATGTTTCAAATGCGATTTTGAATAAAACACTGCAACTAATTTCAAATTACTGTCCTAAAAATGCAAAAAAAAAAAAAAAAAAAAAAAATTAACGAATCTTAAAAACTAAAATAGAAGTATTTTATATAAAAAGAACTTAATTTATTACCGATGTGACTGTAATTTGACATGTAATGATCAATTTTACAATAAATACTACTGAACTTACCACCATACCTACATAATAAATTTACTATATTAATATAAAAAAACCAGATACAACTAACTTCCATATTAAGACATACATAGAACAAACACAAACAGACCAACAAAAAATGGCATCTGAAGATGATGAAAAAATAAAAAACATTGCAATCAAAGAGCTATTGTCAACTCGCACGTTGACAGAACTAAGCACTGATGTCAACTCTTCTCATCTTGTTCTTGATGTGCAGGGCAAAATTCTTGAACAAATCAACAAAAATCAAGATATATGGGAACGCCTACTTCAAGAACCACCATCAAGCTTCAAGGACAGAGATTTGGAACACATAAAGGAGCAATCTCGAGCTGATGACTTAGCCTTCTCTTTCCTGACATATGCTCTAAACACTGTGAAGGAGAAGATGGAGTTCAGCTCTTCTGAACGTGACAAAATCTTTGCTTCAAGTAACTAAATTCTCTTTTTAATCGTTTTATGGTTGTGGCTGTGTTAGACAATAACAACTATATTTATATTTGGTGTACATGTTTTGAACACATATTATGTTTGCTTATATATATTAAATCGCATGAATGATATTGCCATCTGTCACATAAAAAACAAGTGAAATCGCATGTACTAAAAGTGAAATCGCATGTACTAAAAGTTTTAGATAACTCAAAATCGCATGTGCTAAAAGTGAAATCGCATGTAAGAATTATTATAAACTGAAGCATATAAAATCGCATGTTTATATACTAAAATCGCATGAGAAAATGATATAAACAGATGAATACAAAATCGCATGTGTTTCGTGTGAATTCGCATGTACATTTAGAAAAAACTACTCATCCTCATCATCTTCTGAAACCTCCTCCCACTGATCTTCTTCTTCAGATCCATCATCACTACTACCACTGTAATCTTCAAACTCATCTTCTTCTTCGTCGTCTTCGACCTCATTGTCTTTATCTCTGGGAACATTTTCAATCTGGACGCCCTTCATCTTCTTTTTTTGCTGTTTACCTTGTTGTTTGGCTTTCAGAATCTTGCAAGTCCGAATATCATGACCTATTACATTGCATACGCTACATGTCCTTGACCTTTTCCCTTTGCGGCTGATCATTTGTTCCTTCTTTGATTTAATCCTTTTATGCGAGCCGCGATCTTTGTTTCTTATACTAGCCGGAACACGGACAGTAGGAGGAGCATTAGTTACTGGTTGTTGATAACCAATCAACTTTGAAAATCAGTCAAATTTTGGATCAAGTTGCTTGGTTATGCGACTCTGATCAACTCTCTCTTTAAGCTGCATCATTTGATCCCTCGCTAAAACAAGTTGATCAAGGTCGGAAATCAAATTGCTAACCAAATACTCCCCTGTGTGGATGATTTCACGAGCAATCCGTTTAGCCTTATGTTGCACATCCTTGCCACCCACATTTAGATTGTACTTCACATTTAACTCATTCGGCACCACATCCTTCGTCCATCTCTTCGTAACATATTTGTTTGGTATTTCTTTAACACCAAACATCTTGAAAAGAAAATAGATGTGTTTGCATAGCAGCCCATACTGCTCAAAACGCAAACAGCTACACTGTGCAGTTACATCATTTTCAAGATTATTGAACTACACCTAGGAAAAACCAAAAAAAAAATTATATTAAAAAATAAAATCGCATGTGTAACATAACAATTTCACATGTCTAAAAATCAACTCCGTTTTCTTCACTGTTTTCGCCTATGTTCTCGTAATTTCGTCCTCTATCATGCTATCCTCTTAATTCTTCAATTCCAAAAATTGATTTTTTATTGATGCTCCAAATTCTTTCCCTTTTATGCTCCATTTGCACCTGCACGTCCAAACAACTAGTAGTTACCAAGTTCAAACAATTAAACGTGTAAAGCATGGGATTTTAATCTTTTTAAGGCACTTAAGGGTTGTCCTACGGACCACCCGTCACATCCCCACACTTACTCGTTGCTTGTCCCAAGCAACCTATTCAAAAACCATTTCAAAACCACAAGCGATCAACATGCAAATCAAGCTAAAATGTATCGTCCTTTTACTAACTTTTTATCACACCACAAGACACACCCCTCACAACAACTCTCGGTGACAAGAAATATTAGCACATTATGCTAAAACACTCAATGCACGTGTGTGATTGTGCGACAATAAGCTTGTATAAAAATTAAGTCTCCTTCTATTGAGTATTTAGCATGCTTATGAATCAAAAGGACTTACGGGTTGTAACGGGGCTAGGTGCAAAGGTAGGAAAATGGTGGAATATATATGCGAGAGCTAATTGATTTGACCCGGTTTTTATTTCTACCACTAAACAAAGCAACCATCAAATATATACACAACTTCTTCAACATTCTCAACTACTATTGCAACTAAATACTTTTTTTTTTCAAATTTTCCTCTTTCTCTTTTTTTTTCTTTTTTTTTTTCATCATTTTTTTTTCATAACACATCAAACTCAACAATATATACAAGAACATCAATACTACATACTAAATCTCCTAAACCGGGTCATCTCAATAGGTAAAATTTTGTAGGAAGTAGGTTTGGGTCACAACCGAATGGTATAAGGCTCAAACATGGCTTTCTAAAGACCAAACCCCCACCCCTCACAATACCAAGCTCATATATATAAAGTATGAGGTCCAACCCACCAATCCCACACTCTCACACGTCTAGACGAGGCTACCTAAAAGTCCCCTATCATTTTCAAACGCATGCTAACTCTAGGATTTAACAAGAATTCGTACACAAGTTCTATTAACACAATAAACACACCGCCACTCAAAACAAAGAAATATCTATAATAATCATATGTGGCTCAAACACTCACTAAGAAATGACTATAAAGGGGTGTCGGCGTGTCAAGTGGAACAATATCAAGTTTTCAAATTTTGACAATTTTCGCTTGGCTTCACAAAAATTTTTAAAATTCTCAAAAAATCCCCCCCATCCCCACACTTAGGATACATTGTCCCAATGTATGGTTTTGAGGGAAAGATCGCTTCTAACAAAAAAAACATTAGCTTTCGCTAATACTCTCAAATCCCAAATTTCTTTTTATTTTATTTTATTTTTTTAACAACTAATACCAATATTTTAATACTAAAGAACATAACAAGACCAAGGAAAGAGTACATTGACCTGGTGAAGTTTGACACAACAGATGTTGTAGATAATCCGACTTCCTATCATCACCTTCACGCAACTCTCCGCACATCTTCCCCACACTTATCTAAAACCACCTTGGGTTGCCTCCCAAGCAGCGCTAAAGTTTAGGTCTTCAGCCCGACCGTACCTGATATGTCTCAAGGTGGTCTCAATGCACATTTACCTTTTTCGTTGCTAATGTAAGCACGGTGTTTGATTCTTCTATTGTGTGTGTGCTTTGTCACATCCCATCTTTCTTTGCAAAATTCTTTAAATCCACATTTTCCTACCGAATTTCCAACAAATGCTCGGTAGTTTACTCTCCACTTCACTACTTCGTTTTCTGTGCCCAACAAATCCAAACTCTCCCATAAACATAACTTATGAATGAAATCTCCCACATCATGAAGTGCCACCTTCCTAGTTTCTAAACATGCATCCTTAACACTCTTGGTTTCCATAACCACCACAGCCGGAGAGTTGTAATCAACTTTGATTGGTTCATCAAGTAAAAGGCCCTCAACTTTGCTCTCCATAGGTGGTTCCTCCACAATAATTTCAATTGTATATTCCTCATTTGGCCCTAATAATTCAGTTTCAAGTTCGGGAGGACTCACAACCTTTTCTTCTACATCACCCATAGGTGTCATTTGTTCAATCTGCACATATATCCAGTGTTGTTTTGCTTGACGTTTTTCCACTATCGACTTCCCTGGCCTCATCTCTTTCACCTCTTTTGGTAACAAATCATATTTCCATTCCAAAAGTTCTACTCGTTCTTCCATTGACAAATGAGGTTTTGTTAATTCTTTTTCAACATGAACCATGTGTCTCTTTCTCATCATCTCGTCAAGACTTTCAGATTTATGTGACTGATAGTGCAAAGTAGGTTGTTGAGTTACACATTCATAACCATACTGATCAAATGTATACTGAGCATGATAATAGTCTTGATCGTACATCTGAGGGCCTTCATATGAAAGTTGGGAATATTCATCATAATAATCACCGTAATCCTACTCCTCTTGGTAACTCATTTCCGGATCAAATGCCAAAGGTGATAGCTTGTGAGAGCTCCTAGTACGCATGCACCTGTCAATACCTGCACACTAACACACCCAGCGTAAACCAGAAAAATAACAAACTTAAAAAGAAAGAAAATAACACACGTTGCGCACTACTCCCCGGCAGCGGCGCCAAAATTTGACGTGATGTCGTGGTCACAATCAAATTTAATCCAATTACTACTAAATAGATAGCGGTAAGTGGGTATCGAACACAGGGAGTTTGTGGAATGTGTGTTATTTGAAGATTTATCTAATTTAACTAAATTAATCTAATTGCAAGAGAAATAAAATTTAAGAGTTTATGTGAGTGAATTGGTTTTAGACTAAATTAAACTAATTAAATTGCAAGAGAAAAGTTTGGTTGTAAGCAAATTAGTGACAAATGACCATCCTAGATTTCCGGTTTGTTTCGACATTCATATTATCATTCCACTAGAAAGAACTACATAGACATAGCTCATGTGTGATTACTTGCAGTGATGAAAGGGAACTAAGTACTCAGATTCCTAGAACGTGAGGTTGTTACCCGATGATCAATCAACCCTTACCCAATTCTAATTCTACCCATGATATCTCGATTGCCAACGGCACCAAGAACGTATGGTTTCAAACTAGATTAATATAAGAATTAACAAGCTACTAACAAACAATCACACACCATAACAAACCAACCATAAAGATAAGGATTGTTATTCTAGAAATTAGGAAATCAAACACAAAATGTCTCAAGCAAACCTTCAATCCAGGATGATCATAAAGTGTTTAGCCACACATGGCTCGAATCAACATCATAACAAGTTTTCCATGTTCAAAGGGATCACCAACATAAAAACTAATGATTAACTCTTGTTCTTCACACCCAAAAGTCTCCAAGAAGCTCCCAATTTCGTCCACAATTAGGTAGTAACCGATTAGCAATGATAGGTCCCCATAAATTATCTTGAAATCAGCATTAAATGAGAAGTTACAAGAAAGCATCAGTCGGAGCCGTAACCTACGGCTCCCAGCCGTAGGTTACGGCAGTCAGCAACTCAAAAGGTCAACATAGGGCCGTAACCTACGGCTCTCAGCCGTAGGTTACGGCGATCAAAGTTCTTTACGGCTGAAGGCTCCTGTTTTACGGCGGGAAATGCTGAAAACTTGTTTTCAGCATAACTTTTTCGTTTCAACTCCGTTTTCTTCACCGTTTTCGCCTATGTTCTCGTAATTTCGTCCTCTATCATGCTATCCTCTTAATTATTTAATTCCAAAAATTGATTTTTTATTGATGCTCCAAATTCTTTCCCTTTTATGCTCCATTTGCACCTGCACGTCCAAACAACTAGTAGTTACCAAGTTCAAACAATTAAACGTGTAAAGCATGAGATTTTAATCTTTTTAAGGCACTTAAGGGTTGTCCTACGGACCACCCGTCACATGTGTAACATAACAATTTCGCATGTCTAAAAATCATGTAACTGAATAAAAATTAAAATCGCATGACAAAACCAAAATTGCATATTGCAGGATCATCATCTGAAAAAAAAAAGAAAATCGCATGTAGATTATAAAAAAATCGCATGTTTGAAATATATATGCTATAGTACCTCCAATAAACCATCTCCATGGGCTTTAAAGTCCTTCAACAATATCCTGATCTGTGGACCCTCTACTTTGGTGTCCATCGGCAGACATTCAGAAATTGTACCAGAAATCTCTATTTGCTGATCAAAGAATATAGACCTGGTGAATCTCTTAGCAGCATCTTTTTCCAAAGAAGTTTCGCTCCAATCAGCAGGCTCGGTATATCTTGAAATATGATCATTCTTTCTATGATTAAAACTTTGGACATCCATTGCACCATCAAAATGATTTATAAACTCTACGAGAGTGAGTTGTGAATTAGCCACCTAGCAGAAAAAATGGTTCTCACTCTCTGATCTTGAAGTTGTTCTCATAAGTTCCGACATTGGCTCGTGCCGGTAAAAAGCCGGAATCCACATGGATCTCATCACAAACATATCATCAATCTATTTGTTTTCTGTGAGACCGAACTCAATCATCACCAACTTCCACTGTCTCTCGAATTCTTCGGGCTCAATGGAATCAGTCCATACAATGTCGCACATCCTCCTTTTAAACTCATCGTTATTGCACATGTTGGTGCATGTTTGTGACAACAGCTTAGATTTGGTCTTTGGATATCCTTTAATTAGTTAAATGATAAACGGTTAGCGGGTTTAGCTTTGTATTAGTGAGGTGTAATGTTTGGGCTAACCAAACCCACACATATTGGGTGATGGGGGGCGAATTGGGCTTACTCCAATTCGCAGTCCATGAGGTTTATCCTAGCCCAAGTTGCAAACCTTGTGTTATATAAACAAGGTTAGGCTTTAGGGTTTAGGTTAATCAGCCAAAACAGTGTTTGAGAGATAGAGATTTCGTGAGAGCTTGTGCTTGGACGAATTTGAGTGTTGGTTAGGGTTTTGATTGATTGTAATTCAGTTTGATTGATAATCAATAGAAACCCGGTTTGATTGTGAATTGCTGATTTCTGTTTCTACTCATTCTGTGATATTCTGATCAAGAAGATTCCGCACTCTTGATCGGATAGACAATTCTGTGAAAGATCCATACGACAAGGGGACCTACAATTGGTATCAGAGCAATTAGGCTCTTGAAGGCTCGGTTCAGAATTGTTTGTGGCAGAAACAGGGAGATTTTCGAATTTTTTTTTGCAATTAGGGTTTCGAATTTTTTAGTGTGTTTGATAAAAATTTTCGAAATTATTTGGCTGTTTGATCTTCTGCGAATTTGTTTGTGTTTGATTAATTTGTGTGCTTGATTTGGCTGAAATTCGAAAACTGTTCTTGGTTTTCTTCATTAAGTTCATCAAATTTGGGTAAAAAGTTTGCTAATTTGCTGTTTCGATTTTGCAGGAAGTTGTTAAGAGAATCAGGAAAATAATCAGAATTTCGAAAAGATTAAGTTTCCAAATTTACAGACCAGCGAAATTATCTGGACCTGCGAATTTAACAGACCTGCGATGTCACACCCCAATATTTCCACGTATCACCGGTGGGCCCGGTGGGGAGTATCGTGACGTAGTTAATATCATTACAGTCAAACAATACAATATTTAAATGCACAGTGGAAGCAAAGATAGATAAATTTCAACCGAATATAATTGTAATATCAAGTATCACAAACAGTTGAAAATAATCCACAGGTGGATCAAAATAAAATGGAAACATTGTTCAACAGTTTGGACATCCAAGCTTGCGAGACTTATTGTGGACGCTAAGAGAAAGCCAGCCTAGTTCGCGTAGTACCTGCACTTAACCTTTTTGGGAAAATACGTCAGTTTACACTGGTAAATACAATTAACTGACTCATTTTGGAAAGGTTTAATAAAATTGTTTTGAATGCACGTGGCACAAACTTTTTTTACTTGGGATAATTATTTGAATATAATCTTGTAAAAGAATTACATGTTCCTTATGCGTTCAGTAGCCCGATCCGTAGACCGGGTTAAAGATCAATAGACACACCACATAATTTATTTATGCACCGACGGGTGTACGCCTACACCCCGTGCTCAGGTCGTGGCCATCTCGTAAGATGATGCCAAGGATATCCGGGACATGGTCATTAACCCCCCAAAGGCTTTAAGCAAACAAAACATTTCAAAACGGAGCATATCAATGATTTAACCTCTATTCGATTAAAGATTCAATGCCCGACCAAGCGGTATTTTATATACCATACCCCAAGCCCGTATAGGGAAAATAAGTTAAAAATATTTACCTTTGCAAGTATAAATCACAAATAGCAAGTGCGTGTAGCTTTTACCAGGTCTCCTATTCTGGAACGAAGGTTTATAATAACCTATTAGAATCCTAACTGGTCTTTAATTAAGCCTAAACTTAGACCGGTTAGTTTTAAATAAAGATACGGTTCGAACGCACGATTAAGCGAAGACCGGAATAGAATGTGATTTAGACCCGAAAAGTTTGAAGACTTGTATAATATGGGTAATCTAAACACATTCTGGGTTTTGAGATAAAAACTATAAGGTTTGACCCGTTTCTGCTAATTTATGCAAACTAGTTACATAAACTGAGCCGAACGCGAATAACGCATAACAGGTACCCGAAAGAGTCACTAACAGGTTTCCTAAGTTAATATGCCTTAAATATGTTGTGATATCAGTAGGATATCTTCCATTATGCCAAAAACGAGTTTAATCTCAATTTAAGCCCCGTAGGGGTATTTTGGTCATTTTAAAGATTATAAAAGAGATTAAATGAAATTTTGAGATTCGGGTCTGAATAAATCAGTAAAATAACTTAATTTATCATATTATATCAGTTGGTGATAAGTCTTATATGACAAAATGGTTTTAAACCCATACTAGTTGTTTAATACGCGTAAAAAGCCGTTTTAAGCGATTTCCGGGTTATACAGGAAATCAGAGTTTTCTGATCAGGTTATAAAGTTCAAAATACTTCATTTATTATATAAAATCAGTAGCAATTGGATTGGTGTCAAAATACTATGTAGAACTCATTTTATAAACAAAAAGGGTATAATCGGTATTTACCGAATCAACGCCATAACCTTAGGTTATGAGCAGGTTAAAAATAATTAAAAATCTTCAAAAATCTCAAAATATTATATTACATCAGAGGGTAAAGGGTTTGGTGTCAAAAATTGGGTTTAGATATGTCACGGCCCCCGACCCGGTTTAACCCGTTTCAGGAGCCGTGGGACAGAAATACTGCGGTATTTAATTAATTGAGTTTAACAGCGGAAGTTTAACATCAGGATCGTTTAAAGCTAAATTTTCCCGATTTATTTTATTTCACAATTCGGGATAAAACCCCGATAATTTACAATATTATGTTTTTACTATGAAATCGTGATATTACAAAATTTATTTCTTTATTTTATAATGAGCCACTATCTTAAGCTTGAAATGCTCCCCAGCACTTTTCCTGAATTACAACAGATCACCTGAAACATGTTTGAAAAAGGTTTTGTCAGCGGGAAATACTGAGTGAATCATTCTATTTACTAAAATGACACATTTGTTATAATGTACAGTATTAAGAGCGATTACAATGTTTCTATTATCAAACCAACTACCCACGGTATTTGTCACTCGACCGAATCTGTGACTATGGTCATATCCCCCATTGGTTGCCCCAATGGTGACGATTATCAAGTAATGTATACAAAACCCCACATACCGGCTGTAACTTGGTGATTACAAAGACTTAATCCCCGTAATTATAACTTTGAAAATAAACATGCTTTTGTAAATAGATTTGATAAAAAGAGAATGACTCACATTGCTGATTTAATACGGACAGAGTCTAGTCTATGATTTAGCCTTGTTAACCTAATTTAAATAACAATGCACACAAAACTAGGTTAGTAATCAATCCAGCATTTACGATAACTCACGAGATCAAATTCTCACAACGAACGACAAAGTGCAATACTTCATCCATCGAATTAACGATGATCCGTCAAATTAATGACGAATGATAAAGTACAATACTTCATCCATCGAATTAACGATGATCCGTCAAATTAATGACGAACGATAAAGTATAACCCTAATGTGGGCGGCACTTAAACATTCATTGGATATATTGATCGTCGGAAAATGAATCGTAGCAGCGATTGTGCTAATACCCTGTTTTGTGGCAGAATTTCGAGACCCGTGAGTGTAATTTGGAATATCAGTTCGTATCTCAGTGTATTAGTATGAATTCTTTCGACGTTGGATGTCCAGAAAACAAGTGCCAATGTCCTCTATTTATAGCTGAAATTTGGTCAGCCCTGCGCATCGTAGGCCTAAATACCCATACGATGCGTATGCCCTTTTTAACAAGCCTGCGCATCGTAGGCTATAAACCCCTACGGTGCGTATGGTTTGAAAATAGGCTATAGGGTAGCCACGATTGGGACTAGCTTAGCTGAGTTGACACTTTTAGTTAATTCCTTGCTGCCAACGTTTTAAGTGGATAATCGTCCACTAGGGTTTAACCCCCCTTGAGTTTTAGGGGCCCTAATCCTGATTCCGATTATTCCGAAAATTTTAGGGTTTGTGCGGAATCACTTGGGTGTCTCAATTAGGGTTTCCTAATAATCAATTAAAGTAATAATTAAGACTTTTTAGTGAGAGTTGTTACATTCTCCCCACCTTAAGAAAAATCTCGTCCTTGAGATTTTACTGGAATAAATGTGGATATTTCCGCTTCATTTCTGATTCCAGTTCCCAAGTATATTCAGCTCCCCTCTTTGAGTCCCACTTTACTTTAACTAGCACTAGGCGTTTGTGCTTGAGAAACTTTACTTTTCTGTCTTCTATCTGAATAGGTTTCTCCACAAATTTTAACTTTTCGTTTACCTCTATGTCCTGAAGAGGTACTACCAGAGATTTATCTGCTAGACATTTCTTGAGATTGGATACATGAAATACATCATGTACTCCAACTAATTCTTCTGGTAGTCGTAAACGATAAGCTACTGGTCCTATACGTTGGATTACTGGAAATGGTCCTACGTATCTGGGACTTAGCTTTCCTTTCTTACCGAATCTCACCACTCCTTTCCAAGGAGAAACTTTCAACAGTACTTTGTCTCCAACTTGGAATTCTAACGGCTTGCATCTATTGTCTGCATAACTCTTCTGACGATCTCGAGCCGTCTTCAACCTTTCCTTGATTTGAGTAATCTTATCAGTCGTTTCTTGCACAATTTCAGGACCTGATAATTGACTTTCTCCTATTTCTACCCAACAAACTGGAGTTCTGCACTTTCTTCCATATAGTGCTTCAAATGGAGCAGTTTCAATGCTTGAGTGATAACTATTGTTATAGGAGAATTCAATTAATGGTAAGTGATCATCCCAACTTCCACCAAAGTCTATCACACATGCTCGGAGCATGTCTTCTAGAGTTTGGATCGTCCTTTCACTTTGCCCATCTGTTTGGGGATGATATGCAGTGCTCAAATTTAATCGAGTTCCCATAGCTTGCTGGAAACTTTTCTAGAAATGGGAAGTAAAACGACTATCCCTATCCGAAACAATGGAGAG
This sequence comes from Helianthus tuberosus, assembly GCA_030545235.1. Taxonomy (NCBI): domain Eukaryota; kingdom Viridiplantae; phylum Streptophyta; class Magnoliopsida; order Asterales; family Asteraceae; genus Helianthus; species Helianthus tuberosus. Next base: position 170,580,175 of record CM060452.1, read on the forward strand.
TGGAACTCCATGTAAGGATACAACTTCATCTACATACAATTTAGCCAGTCTTTCCATGCTAAAGGTTTCTTTCATAGGTAGAAAGTGAGCAGATTTGGTTAATCGATCCACAATTACCCAAATCGCATCATTACCTTTTCTGGTTTTGGGTAACTTAATAACAAAATCCATTGTTATAAGTTCCCATTTCCATACTGGCATTTCTAATTGTTGTAGTAACCCTGAAGGTTTCTGATGTTCTGCCTTAACTTGTGAACAAGTAAGACATTTAGAAACATAGCTGGCTATGTCCTTTTTCATTCCTATCCACCAAAAGTTCTTTCTTAAATCTTGGTACATCTTTTTGTTTCCTGGGTGTATAGTATACCTAGATTTATGAGCTTCTTCTAAAATCTTAGGTCTTAAGTCTCCCTGCTTAGGTACCCAAATTCTACTTTTATGGAATCTCCAAATTCCATCAACTCTTTGTTCTAATTCCTTGATCCGTCCTTTCATTCCTTCAGCAGCATCCTTGATTGCTGTAGTTTGAACATTCTTTAATTGTTCAATTAAATCTATTTGTAGATTTAATCTGAGAGCACGAACTCGTCTCTGTTTCTCATAATACTTACGACTTAAGGCATCTGCAACTACATTCGCCTTTCCTTCGTGATACTGAATATCACAGTCGTAGTCACTTAGGATTTCCATCCATCTCCTTTGCCTCATGTTTAACTCTTTTTGCCCAAATATATATCTTAAACTTTTGTGGTCTGTGTAGACAGTAAATTTACTTCCGTAAAGATAATGTCTCCATATCTTAAGGGCAAAAACTACGGCTCCTAATTCTAAATCATGAGTCGTATAGTTTTCTTCGTGCTTTTTCAATTGCCTTGATGCGTACGCAATTACCTTCTTGCATTGCATAAGCACACATCCAAATCCTAATTTTGAAGCATCACAATATACTTCAAAATCTTCTGTTCCTTCTGGTAAGGCTAAGATTGGTGCATGGGTTAGTTTCTGCTTCAAAATCCTAAAAGCTTCTTCTTGTTTGGGTCCCCATTCAAACTTAGTGGCTTTACAGGTTAGCTTAGTTAATGGTACAACTATCTTGGAAAAATCCTTAATAAACCGTCTATAATACCCAGCTAATCCTATAAAACTTCTAATTTCCATTGCTGTTTGTGGAACCTTCCACTTGGTAATTGCTTCTATCTTAGCAGGATCTACATGAATACCTTCATGGTTTACCATGTGTCCTAAGAATTGCACTTCCTTTAGCCAAAATTCACATTTCGAGAATTTGGCGTACAACTTTTCTTTTCTTAACAAAGTTAAGAGTGCATGCAAGTGCTGACAATGCTCTGTCTGACTTTTGGAATAAATAAGTATATCGTCTATGAAAACAATTACAAATTTATCCAAGTACGGTTTACAGATTCTATTCATCATGTCCATAAATGCTGCAGGCGCATTTGTTAATCCGAAGGGCATGACTGTAAACTCGTAATGACCATACCTAGTTCTGAAAGCAGTCTTAGGTATGTCTTCTTCTTGTACCTTTAATTGATGATATCCGGAGCGTAAATCTATCTTAGAAAAATATCTAGCCCCCTGAAGTTGATCAAAAAGATCATCAATCCTAGGTAATGGATATCGATTCTTAATTGTAACCTTATTCAATTCTCTATAATCGATACACATTCTCATTGAACCATCCTTTTTCTTCACAAACAACACTGGCGCTCCCCAAGGGGATGAGCTAGGTTGTATGAATCCTTTACTTAATAATTCATCTAATTGCTTTTTCAGTTCTAACATTTCTGTGGGTGCTAACCGATAGGGTGCCTTGGCTATCGGTGTAGTTCCTGGAATTAAATGAATTCTAAATTCTACTTCCCTGTCTGGAGGTAATCCCGGTAAATCTTCTGGAAATACATCAGAATATGCTGAGACTACTGGTATTTCCTTAAGATCTTTTCCCTTAGTGCTAATGATTACCGAAATGATATACACTATTCCTTGTTTTCGTTCATAATTAGCAACTTTCATTACTGATATGAACTTCATGGGTTTAAGTGGTTTATCTCCTGTAATCCTAATCACTTCTCCGGTGGGTGATTGAATTTCTATGGAATTCTGATCACAAAGGATTCTAGCATGGTTGGCTACTAACCAATCCATTCCTAATACAACATCAAATTCAGCTAAATTCATCGGCAATAGTTTTGCAGAGAATTTATGTCCTAGAAGTTCTATGTTTCCTTCTTGCAAAACTTTATCTATTTTAACTGAATTTCCGTCTGCTGTTTCAACTGTAAAAATCTGCCTAATATTGGTTAAAGGTAAACTAAGAGCTTGGCAGAATGAAGTATTTATAAAATTTTGGTTTGCACCAGAGTCAAATAATACTTTTGCGTACACGTTGTGAACTAAGAACGTACCCGCTATCACATCCGGAATGAGTTCTGCTTCTTGAGTGGTCAGCTGAAATGCCCTGGCATTCTTCTTAGTAGTTCCTTCGGTCGTCTTGGGTTTGTTATCTACTGGTTTGACCAATTTAGGACATTCTGTTTTATAATGCCCCGCTTCTCCACAATTAAAACAGATTACTGTTTTCTTTTTGCAGTTCTCTTCCCGATGTCCTAAGGTTTTGCAAAAATTGCAAGTGATATCACATCTTCCATAATGTTTCTTTTTGCATTTCCTGCAGAATGACGGAGCTGGAGATTGCCCTGTTCCTTTTCTCTTGAAGCTGTTATTATTACCCACACGAAATCCTTGGGTAATTTTCTGAGCTAGTTCCTTTTTCCTATCTTCATCTCTTGTGCGCACCAGTTCATCGGTTAGAGTATTAGCTAATTCTACCGCATCATCAATAGTGCGAGGTCTCGCAGCTTTAACAATATTGCGGATTTCGCTAATTAGCCCCCAAATATAGCGAGAAATGAGTACCGGTTCTGGCGAAGCCAGTGTTAGTACCACTCTTGCATATTCAAAGAATGTCGAGGTATAACCACGACAATCCACACCCATCATCCGATGATTTAAAAACTTATTCGTTATCTGTTCTTTTTCATACTCGGGACAGAATTTTCTTTCCACCAAACCCTTAAATTCTTCCCAAGTCATAGCATAAGCTATTACTCTTCCTTTTGATTGTAAAACAGTATTCCACCATTCGAGTGCTCCTTCCTTGAACAGATTGGATGCATACATGACCTGATCATCTTTACCACATTTACTTATTGCAATGACTGCTTCGGTTTTCTCTAACCAACGCAGTGATGCAGTTGCTCCTTCATTTCCTGCAAATTCAGTGGGTTTACAAGCAAGGAATTCTTTGAAAGTGCAACCAGGTGTTGCAGTTTTCATTTTCTTGGGTAATGGAGCTTGATGTGGTTCCCTATTATAATTAACATGATTATTGCCTCCATTTACACTATTACTGAAGTTATCTTCAGTAATCTGTTTACTAAGAACAATTTGTTGCGGTTCGATTGGATTCTTTATAGCACGCGGCCGTGTCCGAGGCACTACTTTGTAAAAATTTTGCTTTCTTCGGTTTCTTTCACAGAAAATGGCAAGCAGAACAAGCGGATCATCTTCAAGAAGTAACCGACAAGGAAGGAGATCATCAACAACAGAAGACTCTCTTGTAAACTATGTTTACGCCCTAAGGGAGGCTATTGACGAAATGACGGGAGTGGAGGAAGCATTGGTCGACCGTATCAACCATTTAACAGTAGGGCTGGAGGGCTGTCTTCGAGAGGTAAACCTCTTGCACCAGAGGTTAAACCTTCTCGCCTCCCCACCTTTGGTACCTATAATAACCCAAAGGGCGTGGAACGTGGTGCCCGAAGTCATCATTCCGGCCGAATGGTATGCCATGCACCAAGAGCCTCCGCAAAGGGTGGTGCAAGGAGTCCCGGTGAATGTTCCCCTTCAGCCACCAGCTGCTGAGGAAAATGAAGCCGCATTCTTCCTTCCTAGGGAGATCGAAGAATGGCTTTAAACAACGTTTAGGGAAGGAATCCTTCGGCTAAAAGTCCTACTATATCGGGAAACTATTCTTGAAATTTTCTTAAAATAGTAGAACTCCTTATGATAACCTCGTGTACCTGCTGACCTATTTAGTTAAGTTTTAGTTTTATCTTAATTTAGGATTATGTAAGGTCTCTCTATGATTGCAATGAAATGATGGTTTTTAAAGTTTGGATGGTTCATAATGAATAAAACACACTCATGGTGGTAAGGGATAAAAATGGGAACGAGAAAAATGACCTCATACACAAGAACAAGGCAACCCGGCATCAATCTCCATTACAGAAGGTTCAACATGGGCCGTGTCCAACCAACACGGCCCCGTGCTGAACCCCCTGCAGAAAAACGCCCAGTTCAGGTAACTGGACACGGGCCGTGTTCACCAGACACGCCCCCGTGTCTAGACTTCTGTTTCTTCTCTTTAATTTCTGTTACTGGCACCTGAACACGGGGCCGTGTCCGGTCCCCACAGGGCCGTGTCCAGACTACCAGTAACATAAATCTTTGCTTTTAACACCATTTTACACATCTAATCAACCTAAAAATTTATTTTTGGGACACGTTGAGGACAATGTGTAATTTAAGTGTGGGGGGATGCTAAAACCTTGAATCTTGCAAGTCCTAAATACAAGCCTTACACAAAACTCTATTGGAACCGCTAATCACCCCAAATTTTTTCAAAAATTTCATTTTTTTTACTTGTCTAGGTTTAACTCGGGAAATTCAAGTTCTCAAAAAGGTTATATTTTTACGAATTTACAACCGATAGCGTAGTGATAAAAAGAACCAACATAAGAAAATTATGAAAAGGAATGGCAAACTTAGTTAAAATTTGATTATATATACTTGATCACATAAAAACCCATTCCCACAAAAGTGAGTTTTGAGCCTTTTATTGAGCATACAATTACATATCATTAAACTAAATGCTCATTTTTCGTTTCTTGTGTGAATAGCCGCTTGGTTCTTACGACTCTAGAACTTGCCATGACGATACATTCCCGGTCCTTATCAACTTAAACCCGAGTAAATAAATGATGGAGGCATTAGGACTAACCCTTTTTATTTCTACACCATTATTTTTCCTTTTCTTTTACCACCTACCCAAAAAATCCCCCTAGTTAGCCCCTTTAAACCTAAACCTTTTCATTTCATCACCCAAACCAAAACCCTTTTACCCACCAAAACCTTTATATATATATATATATATATATATATATATATATATATATATATATATATATATATTAACCTTTTGTTTTAGTAACAAGTTCGGTTTTTCCGTATGATCGATAAAAAAAAAATGTGTTGATGATGAAGCAAAAGATAAACAAACAAGTTCATCAAAAATAACTTTGTTTGACTAAAAGCTTCATCAAAATAAAAAGTTACAAAAATAGAAAGTCTTACGAAAACCGACACTTGTTACGCTTTTCGCCCTTTTTCTACTAACCACTAACCACTATCCCAACCACCTACCTTTAACCCAAGCCTAACCCTTAACCCACAAAGTCCTCTTGATATTTACAAAGGTATAAAAGTTAAAAAAGGAGGAGGATTGATTGCTTGGCAAGCTTATGGTAGGAATAAGTTCCATGCCGCTCTCGAGTGATTCACTAAAAATACACCTTCGGCCTAGTGTGAGTGATTTCTCCCGTGAGGTATGTGAACTTGTATATATATGGAATTTTAAAAAGGCATGTTATGCCCAAATAAGTAATTTCTCCTATGAAACGTTCTAAATAAATCATTACGAATAGGATTGTAAATAGATAAAAATAAAACCCAAAAAGATCTTGGATTCCCAACACTCTACGACAAGTCAAAACCTTCTCTTCTACCCATTCCATTTGGGAGTGTAAGCCACATATTAAAGAGTTTTGCTTGAGGACAAGCAAAAGTTCAAGTGTGGGGGTATTTGATGTGTGTAAAATGCAACATATAAATTACATCAAATGAGGCATAAAACTAATCCTTTTTAAGTACTAATATTGGAAAAAGAGTGTTTTTGTCTTCCTTTTGTATTTTCAGGATTAAATGAGCTCAAAAACACAAAAGAAGCAAAAAGACAGCTAAATCCAACATAAATACTAGGAAAGGAACATAAGTGGACTGCCCGACCCCTCAACGGCATCTTCCCAAGCAAAATAGAGAAGGCAGAAGACTGAACACGCCCCGTGCTCAGCCAGCACGGGACCGTGCCCAAGAAGCAGCAGAAAAGACAAACCTATAGAAGCTTTTATTGCCCACCACGGGGCCGTGCCCAGTGAAAACGGGGGCGTGGCGAAAGTACAGCAGGCGCATTAATTGTAATTGCGAATTAGAATTAATGAAGAGAGAAAGAGTGTCAGACAGGCACGGGGCCGTGTCCAGCGGACACGGGGGCGTGCCCAGCCTTCTGTTCAGCCTATAAATAGGAGTGCTTGGTTTCATTTCAACTCATCCCTTGGCACACCACCTCTCTCACACTTCATCCACCACCCACCACCATCACAACACCATCATCCACCACCATCATCCATTGTCCATCGTAGAGTGTGTGAGTCGTCTCGGGATCCAAGATTGATCGTAAGAGTTCTTGACAATCAAGGCCATGTTTGCCTAAGTCTCTTACATCACTTGGTGAAGACAAAGTGTCTAGTATAATACTTTTTATTTCTAATCTTTTGCACTTTTTATTTGGTTTTGTATTAATGACTTTAATAACTAGTTACTTATGTTGAAGGTGATCTTTCCTTATCGTTTGTCCGTGGTGTCTTGGCATTATTTTACTGTCTATATAAAATAAAGGATTTTCACCATTCATATCTCCACGGTCTATATGGAGGTATGTTGGCTACCTGGTCGGGGGTTAAGGGAACGGTTTGGTAAAGGTCTTGCCATTGTTCAGCGTTTAGAGGTCCTGCAATGGACCTGGGTCAAATTTAGTAGGACCTCCTTCAATGCTTCACGGTATTGGATGGCGGGGGTCCAAACTCTTTGATCCCCTCATAAGTTAACTACTATTAATACTATAACCCGGCTATTTAGGACTGTATCCCTGCTGACTCAGACTACTTAGCCGAGGGTAACGTCACCGCCAAAAGCGGGGCCTACCATAATACTGCATTAATAACTTAATTCATTATCTTCCAATAATCCACCCTTTTAGGACTGTATCCTTGCTGACTCAAACTACTGGGGTGAGGGTAACGTCACCTTCAAAAGAGGGGCCTACTACAATAACTAAGATAATCTCTTAATTATGTGCAAAAGTGCGGAAATAATCAAAGGTTATACTAGATACGAGTCGGAACCAAGTGATTCATCTTGTCTATCTGTTTTTATTTTATTTTTATTTTCAGCATTTTAGTTAGTTTTTACTTTTCTTAGTTTAAAACATTTTTTCTAACCTTTTTATTTTGATTAGACGTTGAGGATAAACCGATACTAAAAGCTCTTGTGTCCTTGGACGACCTTGGTATCTTACCAACGCTATACTACGCTCACGATGGGTGCACTTGCCCATATGTGTGTTTAGTGTTAGTAAAATATCGTGTTTTATAAATTTAAAACTTGGCTAAAAATAAGTGTTAAAAGGGCTTAAAATATACACCTAATATATACGACACTTACCACACATCAACGCGTAAACGAGACGAACAATCAATGCACCAATCACAGAGGGTTAAACCATCATATAGCCTGGTCCTAAGGAAGCTCTAAGGCATTTCTAAACCCATCCAAAACGGGTCAGAACTGAAGTCAAAGCAAAAGTCAAAGTTTTGCGACTTTCGGTTCCGAACCGGGTCTAAACAGAAAATTGCCGGGTCGAACATGCTTAGACATGTTCTTACATTTATTACTAAGTTATATGAGTGATAAAATAGGTTACATGCCTTCTACATTGCTAATTACATGTTAATTCGCAAATTAAGTTTCTGTTGAATTTTTATAAACAACTTTGACCCGACATTTGAACTAGTTAGAGCGGGAATCAGCGGGTGCCCTTTTAAGGGTTTATTGCCCACATAATTACCAACTTATAACAACTTTTAATTTGACTAAACACTGGACCATTAGTGATTAATCGACAAGTCAAACCTTAATTACGACGGTTTGACTTTTAAGCTAATAACTAAGCAAAACTCAATTAAGGAAGGTCAAGGATACTTACCAAGGTCTAATGCACGATTAGAGATGCTTGGGGGCTGATCTTATGCTCCAGGAAGTTCCACAAATGCAGATGGAAAGCATGATCACAAAGTTGCAACATGAGGGGCCTTTATAGTGAGTTTGATTGCTTGTGATCATGACAAACCACTCTACTATTGATCCCTGATCATCAACAAGTGTCCCTAGTGCCTAAGAACAAGCTTAGGCAGCCCTTGGTGTTGAGAAAAGGCAATGTAAGTCGGTTACAATGGACATAGCAGACACCAGCCACATTTTTCGGCATCAGAAGGCCCCTCGCGTCACGCGTAGGTCCCCTAGGGGTCCTTCACGTCACACGACGTCCCCTCTGATCCAAATCAAATTTTTCAGATTTTGCTGTTTTGGTCCTTGGTCCATAAAAAGTTGTTTCAACATTTATTTTTGCACTATGAGCCCTCTAAATTGATTTCCAGGGACTCCAAGATATAACCAATCCTTGTGAAGCCCTTGTTTAACTTTGTTATCTCCCGAAAAGTCATAAACTTCATCGTTGACGCTTTTAACCCCTCGTATACGAATTTTATCATAACTTTCTCATACGTTAGCGAAACTTGGTGAAATTTTTTATCATGTATTCTAGTGAGCATAATTAATCATTACAATGCTTCGGGTTTGCTAAAAGGTCACTCAGAGGTATACTTTAAACATGTTGACACATTTAACCCCTGTATTTTGAAATCTCTCACTTTCATTCACAATTAGCTTCGTATGATCCATGATTCATTCGTTTAAGGGTATAAACATCGTGTAGGGTTATTGTAAAGTATATTTATCCATTTTTGACATTTTAAACCCTTACATTATCATACTTTCCTTGTCTGTCAACTTTAGTCCCTCTAGAACCTTCTTTCACACGTTCACAGCTTATGACACGTGTCAACACATTATGGGACGTGAATTTTCGAGGTGTTACATCCTCACCCCCATAAAAGAAATCTCAACCTCGAGATTTACTGAACTAAATAAGGGTACTTTTCTTTCATTGTGGACTCAACCTCCCAAGTGTACTCGGGACCTCTACGGGCATCCCATTTAACCTTTACGATCGGTACATGCTTCCTTCGAAGCTTCTTAACCTGTCGATCCTCGATCGACACAAGTTTTTCAACAAACTTCAAGCTCTCTTCTATGTGCACATCTGTGTGTGGTATTACTAGTGATTCATCAGCGAAACACTTCTTCAGATTACAGCTGTGGAATACATTGTGAATACCACTGAGCTCTTCAGGTAATTTTAACTTATAAGAAACTGACCCGACACATTCGATGACCTCGAATGGTCCTATGTATCTCGGGCTTAATATACATTTCTTACCAAATCGCATTAATCCCTTCCAGGGTGATACTTTAAGCAACACTTTATCACCTACCTCGAATTTCAGAGGCTTACGCTTTAGATCTGCGTAGCTTTTCTGCCTATCCCTGGCAGCTTTCAGGCGGTCACGAATCTGGACAATCTTGTTCGTCGTTTCAAAGACTATTTCAGGTCCTGTCAATTGGACATCTCCAACTTCCGCCCAACAAATGGGCGTTCTGCACTTTCTACCGTACAAGGCCTCGAAGGGCGTAGCCTTAATGCTGGTATGGTAGCTATTGTTGTAGGAGAATTCGATTAACGGCAGGTGGTTATCCCAATTACCACCTAAGTCAATCACACATGCACGAAGCATGTCTTCCAAAGTTTGGATGGTACGCTCACTCTGCCCGTCCGTCTGGGGATGGTAAGCCGTACTAAAATTTAAGCGCGTGCCCAAAGACTGTTGGAAACTTTTTCAAAAATGTGATGTGTATCTAGTATCTCTGTCAGAGATTATAGACACAGGTACGCCATGTAGAGATACAATCTTATCTACGTATAATTGGGCTAACATGTCGGAGCTATAGGTCTCCTTGATAGGTAGGAAATGTGCGGACTTAGTCAGTCTATCTACTATCACCCATATAGTATCATTTCCTTTCCTTGTCTTTGGCAGCTTGGTGATGAAATCCATTGTCACCATTTCCCACTTCCACGTGGGAAGTTCAGGGTGTTGTAGCGAACCTGACGGCTTTTGTTGTTCTGCTTTGACTTGCACACATGTCAAACATTTAGCTACATAGGCAGCTACAGACTTCTTCAAGCCTATCCACCAATAGTTTGCCTTTAGATCCTGGTACATCTTATCAGCTCCAGGATGAACGGAATATTTAGAACTATGGGCTTCCTGGAGGATAACATCCCGAAGTCCTCCATAAACTGGAGCCCATATTCGTCCATTTAACCTTAGGATTCCGTCCTTGCCATAGGATAACTGTTCTTCAGTTACTCCTAGCTTTTCGTTAGGATAGTTAGCTTCCAACACAGCTTCCTTCTGTGCAACTAACAACCCTTCATTCAAACCATTCTTTATCTCAATGCTCTTGGCATTGATTCTTATAGGCTTCACTCTTTCCTTTCGGCTTAAGGCATCGGCGACTACATTCGCCTTGCCAGGATGGTACCTTATTTCACAATCATAATCATTCAAAGTTTCCATCAAACGTCGCTGCCTCATGTTCAAATCCTTTTGGTTAAATAGGTGCTGGAGGCTCTTGTGATTATAATAGATCACACACTTGATACCATATAAATAGTGCCTCTATAGCTTTAGTGCAAATACAACGACACCCAACTCCAAGTCATGGGTGGTGTAATTCTTTTCATGCACCTTTAACTGACGTGAAGCATAGGCAATAACCTTGCCTTTCTGCATAAGCACACACCCCATGCCAGTGTGTGATGCGTCGCAGTAAACCACGAATTCTTCGGTACCTTCAGGCAATGTCAGTACAGGAGCGTTGCTCAACTTCTGCTTCAAAATATCGAAAGATTCTTGCTGCTTGGGTCCCTAGTTGAACTTAATATCCTTCCTAGTTAAACAAATTAGGGGTGCAGCAATCCTTGAAAAATTTTCAATAAAGCGCCTGTAGTATCCTGCCAATCCCAAGAAACTGCGAATTTCTGTGGGCGTCTTCGGCTCTTGCCAATTCATGACAGCTTCAACCTTAGCGGGATCTACTTGGATTCCGCGTTCACTAACCACATGTCCAAGAAATTGGACTTCACGAAGCCAAAATTCACATTTAGAGAATTTGGCATAGAGCTTCTCCTGCTGAAGTAGTGAAAGAATACATCGAAGATGTTTCTCATGGTCGGCCTGATTCTTTGAATAAATCAGAATGTCGTCAATGAAGACGATAACAAATTTGTCCAAGTATGGTTTGCAGACACGGTTCATGAGATCCATGAATGCCGCTGGTGCGTTAGTGAGACCAAAAGGCATCACTAGGAACTCGTAATGACCATAACGAGTCCTAAATGCAGTCTTGTGTACGTCTTCATCTCTAACCTTCAGTTGATGATAGCCTGACCTTAAGTCAATCTTAGAGAAGTAACTTGCCCCTTGAAGTTGATCAACAGATTGTCGATCCAGGGCAATGGATACCTATTCTTGATAGTGACCTTATTAAGCTCACGGTAATCGATGCATAGACGCATCGATCCATCCTTCTTCTTGACAAATAAGATTGGTGCTCCCCAAGGAGACGAACTAGGTCTAATGAAACCCTTGGCTAGCAACTCATCTAGTTGTGTCCTCAATTCCTTCATCTCTGTTGGTGCCAACCTATAAGGCGCCCTCGCTACTGGTGCTGCTCCAGGGATGATGTCAATTCTGAATTCCACTTGCCTATCTGGTGGTAAACCAGGTAGTTCTTTAGGAAAAACTTCAGGGTATTCAGAAATGGCGGGGATATCCTCAATCTTAGGTTTCGGCTCATCAATAGTTACTTGTGCCATGTAGATGACGCAACCCTTCTTCAAACACTTAGAGGCCTTGACCATAGACACTTGCTCAGGCAGTCCATACTGGGTATCTCCCTGAATGGTAAGTGATTCACCAGACGGAGTCTTGATCACCACTTGCTTCTTATTGCAGACAATCTGGGCCTGGTTATGAGATAACCAGTCCATGCCTAAAACTATGTCGAAACCGGCTAACTTCAAAGGAAGTAGGGACAAAGGAAAAGAATGGTTCCTAATGGATATAACACATCCATCTAACACAGTTGAGACGGTTTCTATGGTTCCATCAGCTAATTCCACCTCATACTTCACACTTAAGGTTTTTACAGGTAAATTCAGCAATTTGCAAAACTTATTATCTACAAATGATTTATCAGCTCCTGAATCAAATAGCACTCTCGCATAAACATCATTTATGAGGAAGGTACCTGTTATCACATTGTCGTCCTGCACAGCTTCCTTTGCATCCATCCTGAAGACCCTAGCATTGGTCTTCTTCCCTTCCTCAGCTTTCTTTGCATATTTTGGGCAATTTCTCTTAATGTGCCCTTTTTCGTTGCAACTGTAGCACGTTGCGTCCTTCAGTTTTTTGCACTCTAGGGTCTTATGTTCCGAAGATTTGCAAATCCCACAAGGCCTCGGCTGAGATTGGGATTTTGAGTCAAGTCTGCACCTCCCAAAGTGGTGCTTCTAACAAATCTTACACTTGGGCTTATCTCCAGATTGATGCCTATCCTTCTTAGAACCAGACCCCTTCTTGTGGTCATTGTTTCCCCGGTGCTTCTTGTCTGGCCGTCGTGAATTATCATCTTCACGCTTCCTTTTCTCGGTATCCGTGTTCCTCAGCGATCTCTGTCTGACCGCGTCCAGTGTGAGGGACAAAGATATATCAGCTACAGATCTGAAAGTAGCTGGCCGAGAGGCTTTTACACTTGCCTTTATCTCTGGGGCTAAACCCCCAATGAAACGAGCTATTCTTTTGGGTTCCGGGGTCACGAGATAAGGAACCAACCTTGACATTGTATTAAAGCTCGTAAGGTAAGCTTGGCAATCCAGATTCTTCATAACCAAGGATAAGAAATCAGATTCAATCTTTTCTACCTCATGCTGAGGACAGTAGTTCTCCCTGACGAGAGTAACAAATTGTTCCCATGTCATATTGTACAGTGGAATCTTCCCAGTAGCTTGAATCAACGATCTCCACCAGGCTAAGGCCTCACCTTTGAACGATTGAGACACAAACTTTACCACATCCTTCTCAGCGCACCCGCTGATATCAACCACAGTGTCCATCTCATCCAACCATGTCATGCAGTCTATAGCTCCTTTTTCCCCAGTGAAATCCCTGGGTTTGCATGAAACAAAATATTTGTAGGAGCAACCCTTATCACGGGGTCCTTGATTCAGCACGATCCTTTGAGATGGGGCACTTTGCTGATTTAAAGAGTGACGATCGTCATCGTCTTTCTTGGGTTCTTCCTTCTTGGAGGGTGGTTTGCTGTGAGCCTCAGAATGAGTCTTAGGCTTGGAATGGGGTACTGATTGGGCTCTGCTCCGAGTACCACTTGTTTCACTATACTGCCTATCCAAGGCTTTTGTAACAGCATTGTCGATTAATGCTTGGAGTTCCGGGCCAGTCACATTGAACCTGGTGGCGTCCTGATTCTCCTTTGGCCGACTGTTGATCTCATCCGAGTCAGCCATTGTTTGAACTGTTACATAAGATATTGACAATAATTTATTTGGGAGTTTATTATGGAATTGTCTTTTATGGCAATTCATTAACCATGGTAACACAGGCCATATTTGGTTAATTTGTTAATTATATTTATTTAGGATTTTTATTATAATTTATCCTAATTATAAAACAATAACAGTTTTATTAGTAGCACAAAAGGCCAAGTCACAAGGACATTTTTAAATCATAAGCCATGATTTCAGAGAATCAAGGCATTAAGGTTTGAACATAGTTCATTACCTTTCTCTGACAGGGAGTCGTAGACTACTACTGTCTTTTGTCTTATATGATAATGAGTAGGGCCCGTAGGCACTATATTACCAATGGATGGTCAATATATGATCATCTTAATTGATGATTTAAACTCATGATTTATAGATCATTGAGTTGGGTTAGGAAATCTTTTGAAGAATCCTATTATAAGAATGACGTGTGTGATCTTAACGAATCACGTCTGCCAGGAGCGTTAACATGTTTTCAGATGTTAACAGGGATTTGAATCTTTTTAACAGGTCTTACCATCTTGGCCAAGTCTTATAATGACATGCAGGCTAGGATATACCTTTAAGATTCTTAGTTAATATTTAATAGGCAGATTATTTTAAAAAGGAATGATTTTGATTTATTTATTTCATATATTTATGCATACAATGACAAAAGTGAAATTTATAAACTTAACATTCCATTAGTTATTAAAGGATTACACGTTGCCCTAAACAGGACTTTTAACAGAAACAATTTGCCCACGCGGGGCTAAACCGATAATACAAGTCCACGCAGGGACCAAATACTAGAATAGATGTCCACGCAGGGACTACAAAGACAAGTCCACGCAGGGACTAAATACACAGATAAATGTCCACGCAGGGACTTGATTAAAATAGGAGATACAACAATACATATGGGGATTTAATGATCCCTTTTCTTCTTCTTCCCCTTTAACAAGCTCGCTAGGCCCTTGAGGAATCCCCGGTTGTTCCTGCGTTCTTCTTGAAACTCATGTTCCACCCGACTTAGTCTTTGGAGGATTTCCTCCTATTCCGGTGGGGAAAACCGTGGTGGCTGTGACTGCTGCCGAATCGGTGGTCGAGCAGGTATTTGATACCCATGAGTTGGATATCCCACTCCCCAAGGAGCTCTATACGGTCCTTCTGGATGTAGGGCGTTGTAGTTTGCCGCTACAAGGTACGGGCCGGCCTCAGCATAGTTATAATGAGTGTGAGCCGGCTGCTCAAACGGATTGTACGCTGTTGAACCGGCGTATGCAGGAATCGGGTTATCAAAACCAAATGGTGGCGGCTGTGGTGCAACTGGTGCAGAATTCACCTCTGGAATTGGGTTTGAGGGTCCACCTACTTGTGGGTCTTCATGCAGTGGCGGGTAGTGACTGCCACTAGAGTGTCGAGGGGTGCTAAAGTGAAAATCCCCTCCTCGCGCGGATATTCGTGCGCCTGTCCTCCTACGTCTTGGTGGTTCTGGAGGTGCTTGATGAACTGGTGGCGGTGGTGGCGGTGGCGTGACCGCCACGAAACGTGAATCCTAGGAGGGATCCTTCTGCTGCTGCTGCTGGTGAGGCGATGAATGGTGAGAGGGTGTAAAATACCATTCATGCTGATTGAACCTTGCTTGATAACTGTCTGGACCACGGTAGGGTGATCCGTGGAAGGATGAACCATCAGAGACCTCAATGGGATGGTTGGGTGTCCCGGTTGCAGGCTCGACGGGATCCGTGTCCTCGTCCATGTCCATTGCATTGTCTCCTGAGAAGTGGTCTTCAGGTCTTAGTGGGTTAAAACCCACTGGTTCTTGGATATAGTTTGCCGGGTTGAACCGGCCCTGAAAGACAGGAGTAGGGTCGCCAAATGAACGGTGCGAGGCGGATCGCTGGAGAGGTATATATGAAGGTTGTGGGTTATCGGACTCGTTTTCCGAATGCGGCCCAAAGGAATGACGATAGGGAGGTGTTGAGCTGTGCGAGACTGACCGTCTAGCGGGCTCCAAATGCTTCCTCCAGTTTCCCTGAGGATCGGCACTCATTGTAGTAGAAGGAGCTCGCCGGTGAGAAGGCCCGACTTCATGATCGTTGGGGGCACTGATTGGCCCTTTACCTCTTCCTCCTCTTCGGAATCTTGGCGGCACTTTTAAACCTGTCAATATAAACAAAGATAACAACGAGAATATATATAAAACAAAGTTAAAATTAAAAACAAATTTGGATTATTCCTAAGTTCTTGTCTAGACTCGAGTATGTACAATTGTGTCATTGAGATTAAACACAAAAGGCTAGTGTTTAATTCACTCAACGTTGGCTCTGATACCAACCTGTCACACCCCAATATTTCCACGTATCACCGGTGGTCCCGGTGGGGAGTATCGTGACGTAGTTGATATCATTACAGTCAAACAACACAATATTTAAATGCACAGCGGAAGCAGCGATAGATAAATTTCAACCGAATATAATTGTAATATCAAGTATCACAAACAGTTGAAAATAATCCACAGGTGGATCAAAATAAAATGGAAACATTGTTCAACAGTTTGGACATCCAAGCTTGCGAGACTTATTGTGGACGCTAGGAGAAAGCCAGCCTAGTTCGAGTAGTACCTGCACTTAACCTTTTTGGGAAAATACGTCAGTTTACACTGGTAAATACAATTAACTGACTCATTTTGGAAAGGTTTAATAAAATTGATTTGAATGCACGTGGCACAAACTTTTTATACTTGGGATAATTATTTGAATATAATATTGTAAAAGAATTACATGTTCCTTATGCGTTCAGTAGCCCGATCCGTAGACCAGGTTAAAGATCAATAGACACACCACATAATTTATTTATGCACCGACGGGTGTACGCCTACACCCCGTGCTCAGGTCGTGGCCATCTCGTAAGATGATGCCAAGGATATCCGGGACATGGTCATTAACCCCCCAAAGGCTTTAAGCAAACAAAACATTTCAAAACGGAGCATATCAATGATTTAACCTCTATTCGATTAAAGATTCAATGCCCGACCAAGCGGTATTTTATATACCATACCCCAAGCCCGTATAGGGAAAATAAGTTAAAAGTATTTACCTTTGCAAGTATCAATCACAAATAGCAAGTGCGTGTAGCTTTTACCGGGTCTCCTATTCTGGAACGAAGGTTTATAATAACCTATTAGAATCCTAACGGGTCTTTAATTAAGCCTAAACTTAGACCGGTTAGTTTTAAATGAAGATACGGTTCGAACGCACGATTAAACGAAGACCGGAATAGAATGTGATTTAGACCCGACAAGTTTGAAGACTTGTATAATATGGGTAATCTAAACACATTCTGGATTTTGAGATAAAAACGATAAGGTTTGACCCGTTTCTGCTAATTTATGCAAACTAGTTACATAAACTGAGCCGAACGCGAATAACGCATAACGGGTACCCGAAAGAGTCACTAACAGGTTTCCTAAGTTAATATGCCTTAAATATGTTGTGATATCAGTAGGATATCTTCCATTATGCCCAAAACGAGTTTAATCTCAATTTAAGCCCCGTAGGGGTATTTTGGTCATTTTAAAGATTATAAAAGAGATTAAATGAAATTTTGAGATTCGAGTCTGAATAAATCAGTAAAATAACTTAATTTATCAGATTATATCAGTTGGTGATAAGTCTTATATGACAAAATGGTTTTAAACCCATACTAGGTGTTTAACACGCGTAAAAAGCCGTTTTAAGCGATTTCCGGGTTATACAGGAAATCTGAGTTTTCTGATTAGGTTATAAGGTTCAAAATACTTTATTTATTATATAAAATCAGTAGCAATTGGATTGGTGTCAAAATACTATGTAGAACTCATTTTATAAACAAAAAGGGTATAATCGGTATTTACCGAATCAACGCCATAACCTTAGGTTATGAGCAGGTTAAAAATAATTAAAAATCTTAAAAAAATATCAAAATATTATATTACATCAGTGGGTAATAGGTTTGGTGTCAAAAATTGGGTTTAGATAGGCTTTATGCTAATTGCGCCGTTTAATTAACAAAGAGCTTTTTAAGTGTGCTATTCAGCATAACTCCTAATCTAGACCTCTAACTGATATGAATTTTTAGGGACATGTTTATAATTCATCAAAAAAGATTATTGTCCTCTCACATATCCAAAATTCTCGTTTTATGGTCAAAAGGGCATATTGGTCAACATTAGGCAATTAACGGAAACGCGTAAACGAGACGGACAATCAATGAACCAATCACAGAGGGTTATACCATCATGTAGCCTGGTCCTAAGGAAGCTCTAAGGCATTTCTAAACCTATCCAAAACGGTTCAGAACTGAAGTCAAAGCAAAAGTCAAAGTTTTGCGACTTTCGGTTCCGAACCGGGTCTAAACAGAAAATTGCCGGGTCGAACATGCTTAGACATGTTCTTACATTTATTACTAAGTTATATGAGTGATAAAATAGGTTACATTCCTTCTACATTGCTAATTACATGTTAATTCACAAATTAAGTTTCTGTTGACTTTTTATAAACAACTTTGACCCGACATTTGATCTAGTTAGAGCGGGAATCAGGGGGTGCCCTTTTAAGGGTTTATTGCCCACGTAATTACCAACTTATAACAACTTTTAATTTGACTAAATACTGGACCATTAGTGATTAATTGACAAGTCAAACATTAATTACGATGGTTTGACTTTTAAGCTAATAACTAAGCAAAACTCAATTAAGGAAGGTCAAGGATACTTACCAAGGTCTAATGCACGATTAGAGATGCTTGGGGACTGATCTTATGCTCCAGGAAGTTCCACAAATGCAGATGGAAAGCATGATCACAAAGTTGCAACATGAGGGGCCTTTTATAGTGAGTTTGATTGCTTGTGATCATGACAAACCACTCTACTATTGATCCCGGATCATCAACAAGTGTCCCTAGTGCCTAAGAACAAGCTTAGGCAGCCCTTGGTGTTGAGAAAAGGCAATGTAAGTCGGTTACAATGGACATAGCAGACACCAGCCACATTTTTCAGCATCAGAAGGCCCCTCGCGTCACGCGTAGTTCCCCTAGGGGTCCTTCACGTCGCGCGACGCCCCCTCTGATCCAAATCAAATTTTTCAGATTTTGCTGTTTTGGTCCTTGGTCCATAAAAAGTTGTTTCGACATTTATTTTTGCACTATGAGCCCTCTAAATTGATTTCCATGGACTCCAAGATATAACCAATCCTTGTGAAGCTCTTTTTTTAACTTTGTTATCTCCCGAAAAGTCATAACTTCATCGTTGACGCTTTTAACCCCTCGTATACGAATTTTATCATAACTTTCTCATACGGTAACGAAACTTGGTGAAATTTTTATCATGTATTCTAGTGAGCATAATTAATCGTTACAATGCTTCGGGTTTGCTAAAAGGTCACTCAGAGGTATACTTTAAACATGTTGACACATTTAACCCCTGTATTTTGAAATCTCTCACTTTCATTCACAATTAGCTTCGTATGATCCATGATTCATTCGTTTAAGGGTATAAACATCGTGTAGGGTTATTGTAAAGTATATTTATCCATTGTTGACATTTTGAACCCTTACATTATCATACTTTCCTTTTCTGTCAACTTTAGTCCCTCTAGAACCTTCTTTCACACGTACACAGCTTATGACACGTGTCAACACATTATGGGACGTGAATTTTCGAGGTGTTGCATGCGAACTTGTCGGCGAAGTTAAAATCTAAAGGCGACTTTGGTAACCGTATAATTTTCCACAGCGAAATTATTACGGTTTTCGGCGACTTTACTGGTCGTCGTAATAGCGAACTGGTTACCCGGCAAAATTAACAGACGAAATTAACAGCGAATTTGTTCAGCAAACTAGACCTGTGAAATTGACCCAGCATAATTAAACCAGAGAAATTGTCCCAGCATAATTAAACCAGCGAAATTAATTAAAGTGGTGGAATCTTAGTTGGCAAGTGTCGATAAAATTTCAGTGTTTTACAAATTGAAATTGATCTGTAGCTCGTTTGACATAACCGTCTGCACCGTTGAATTCCTCGCATGACTCTGGAAAATCCCGAATTCGGTTTTCGACATTAGATATCATTGGATTCGTCTTTTCGAGACGATTCTAACTGTGTAATTTGGTAACCACTGTTTTTGGAGATATTTTGTACGGTTTTAACAGTCTGCAACGTTTAAAATGTCGAACATGTCTACTTTGAATGAGCTTTTGAAAATGGAGCATGAGGTTGGCACTACCAACAAACCACCTAAGATGATGAAAGTGGAAAATTATTTAACATGGAAGGATCGTTTTCTATCCTTCATTGAATATCAGGACACACGCATATGGATATGTATTGAAGATGGGTACACAAACCCAACACACGACTTTGAGGGCAGACCACGTAGAACTGCCTATGTGAATATGGAAGATGCTGATAAAAAGATGTATGAGGCTGAAAAGAGAGCCTTGGCTGCAATAAAGATGTCCTTACCTGATAGCATCAAGGATACCTTCAAGAAGTACACTAATTCTAGGGATATGTGGGATGCATTAGAGAAAAGATACGCTGGAAATGCAGATGTCAAGAAGAACAAAGTTGATCTACTGAAGAAGCAGTTCGCTGTTTTCAAGTACATGAAACATGAGTCACTTGAGGACATCATCACTCGTTACTACCATCTGATGTCAGAAATGGAAAATTATGAGATCGATTGCTATACTGACGTAGAAAAGAATGACAAGCTGCTCGATGCCTTACCTACTAAGTGGGATATCTACACTCTCATGATTAACGGAAAGGCAGATTATGAGACAAAGGAACTGGAAGAAGTAGTTGGCAAGCTGAGAGCTTATGAGCTCAGTATGAAGAAGAAAGACACTGGATATGATCAGGTTCAAGATCCAGTGATTTACAATGGGCTTATATCTTCTTCATCTCACAACGCTTCTAGCGACTCTGCTACTGCGTTTCTATCGTGTGAAAATGAGCAGGTCACAGTGAATGAGGATGGTGATGTGTGTTTTGTAGCTGCTTCAAGAGGATCAACAGGAGCCAAGAGAACATCAGCTTCTAAGCAGAGTAGTGGTGTTAAGTCGATGCCTATGAGTGTTAAGTCTGCAGAAGAGCATCTTGCTCTACTTGCTTCATTTGTTGCTTCATATGAAAACTACATTCAGGGGAAGATATCTGATCCTGCCACTTTAGATGAAGATTACGATCAGATTGACCCTGATGATCTTGAAGATATGGATTTGCAATGGCAAATGGCCATGATTACGAGACGAGTGAAGAGATTTATGAACCGAACAGGAAGGAAGTTTATAGGAAAGACTGTTGGTTTCGATAAGACCAAAGTGAGATGCTTCAACTATCAAAGTTATGGGCATTTCGCTAGGGAATGTCAAAAACAAAAGCAGGAGACTTCGAGTTAGAGTTCAAACAATAGGAATGCATCAAACAACTCTAACTCCAGAGCGCTGATCTCTACAGTTAGAGAAGGTTCATATGACTGGAGTGTTCACTTGGAAAATGATGACAATGTCTCTCAGGCATTCATGGCAGAAATAGTGCCAGTTGATGATGGTGAAGCTACTGTGGGAGATGCTGAAGCAAAAGTGGATGCTGAGGCTGAGGTGAAGATAGAGAGTAAAGCTGAAGAAAAGAAGGTTGATTAGACAACAGATGCTGAAGTAGAAAAGCAAAATTCTGACCATGAAAAGGAAGCTGAAGAAAAGGAAGCTGAATACAAAAGAGTGAAAGCTCAGCTTGCGGCTCTCATAGCCAACCTTGACAAACAAACAGGAGAGGTAAAGTCTAATTCTGTGTGTTTAAAATGTCGTGAATTACTGGGTGAGGTAGACAGGTTGTCAACACAAAACCAAAGTCTGGTGGGCGAGATGTCTAACATTAAAGAATCTAATTTTTTTGCTAAAAGAAATGAATCTTCATACTTGAAGAAAATAAAAGGTTATGAAAGTAAAATTGAAGCGTTAACCTGCAAATTAAACGAAAAACTTCAAGTCATAGACTTAGCTCATGAAATGATGGCTGAGAAAACAAAAGAGATTTCTGAAAAATGCAAAGAGTTGTCAGATGCACAACTCAAAATTGTTGAACTTGAAAAGAAATTAGGTCAATTCAGGGACTCTACTTTTGTAATGAAACATATGATGGGTGGCTTGAAGAAAAGTAATGACAAAACCAGTGTGGGATTCCATGGTTTCAATGAAGTTCCACCTCCTGTTAGTCATGACTATTCTTTCTTGCCTGATGAAGCTGAGCTCATAGACTTTGTGTCAACATCACCAAGTAGTTCCACATCGAGTCAAGGAAATGTGTCTGAGAGTGATGATGCTAAGAAGAATAATAACAGCAAACCTGTTTTGAAAAAGAAAACATCACATCCTAAGAATCAGAATCCAACCTTTGTTAAAAAGATTATTTTTGTTCAAGGAAGTGACATGAAAAATGAAACTGCTGTTATTGAAAACGAATCGAATGTAGAGTTTGCTAAAAATAAGAACATTGAAAAATCTGAAATTAAGCAAACTGAAGAAAATCCTTCCAAGGCATCATCATCAAAACCTGAATCTAGTTCAAAGGCTTCAGATAAGAAGTCTTCGAAAAAGAGATCGTGCTTCAAGTGTCACACAAAGGGACATGTAGCTAGCTGCTGTACTAATAAAAAGAATGAAGCACAAGTGAGTGAGAGAAAGAGAGAGAAATCACCTGAGAAGAAAGGTGATAATGAGGAGAAAGTTGCAAATTCTCCAAAGAAATCTGCTCCCAAGCAACCAGAGGGTGTTGCTGTTGGTGTAGATAAGGCTGGAAAAGGAACTCCATAAGTTCCTCGTTTTCAAAGAAATCAACCAACATTTCAGCCTAAATCTCCACCAGGCAGATATGAGAGACCTAGAAGTAGTTCACCAAGAATGAACAATAATAATACAAATAATTTCAGGAGTCAAGGTCAATATCAAAATCGATACCAAAATAATGGTGGTCGAACTTTTTATAACAATGGCTTTAGAAATTACAACAATAATGCTTCTTGGAATCAAAATTCAAGGTACCAAAATCAAAATTTCCAAGGGGCAAATAGTCCAAACACATATAGGAACCCTCAGGACCATAGACCTAGTAGAAATCAAAATCAAATTCCATCAACAGGTCTGAGATCCAAGACTCCAGTTAGGAGTAATGGATATTGGATGGATGTTCAAGTGGTTGGTGAATTTGGACGACCCAAGACCATTAAGGCTTGGGTCCCCCAATCTAACTAATTTCTTGGTTGGTGTGTGCAGGAGCTGCTAAGGAGGATTATCAACTTATGGTATGTTGATAGTGGCTGCTCTAGGCACATGACGGGGGATGCGAGATTGTTAACTGAGTTTGAAGATTATGATGGTGGACATGTGAATTTTGCGGGTGCTAAAGGTGGTAGAATTACAGGACGAGGAAAAGTGACCAATGGGAAGATCACACTGGACAAAGTGAATTATGTTGAGCAGCTTAAACACAATCTGATGAACGTGTCACAAGTCTGCGACAAGGGTCACTCGGTCCATTTTACCAAGAATGAAGCATTAGTGTTGAAACCAGGTTTGGTGATTCCGGACGATTTGGATAGTGATGAGAGAGCCAAGGAGAAATGACACTTATGTCATGGATATGGGTGCTAAGGATCCAAATGCTGTGGTGGCGTGTTTACTATCAAAAGCATCTGAAGCTGAATCGATGTTGTGGCATAGACGCATGGCCCATATTCACTATCGAAAAATGAATTACCTTGTTAAAAATGAGCTAGGGAAAGGGGTTCCAATGCAGAGGTTTCAAGTGGAAGATAAATGTCTTCCATGTCAAAAGGGAAAACAACACAAGAAATCTCATAAGTCTAAAACAGTAAATTCCATAGATGCCCCTTATGAATTACTTCACATGGATTTATTCGGTCCAGTGAACGTGAGGAGCATAGGTGGAAAGTACTATTGTCTTGTTGTCACTGATGATTACTCACGTTATTTATGGGTTTTCTTTTTAGGTACAAAAGATGAGACAACAGAGATGTTGATAGATCTTTTTACAAAATTGGAAAACGTCCATGATGCAAAGATCAAGAGGATAAGGAGTGATAATGGCACGGAGTTCAAGAATCAAATTCTGGATCTCTACTGTCTTCGAAAGGGAATAGAACATAAATTTTCTGCTCCTTATACGCCTCAACAAAATGGGGTAGCTGAGAGGAAAAACAGGACGTTGATTGAAGCCGCTAGGACGATGCTTTCAGATTCAAAGCTACCAGTTCTTTTCTGGGGAGAAGCTGTGAATACAGCTTGCTATGTCCTAAACAAAGTTTTGACTGTTAAACGTTTAATAAAACTTGTCATGAATTAATGTTTAACAAGAAACCAAACTTAGAAGGCTTTGAACCATTTGGATTACCCTGCACCATTGTGCGAAATAAAGATAAACAAAAATTCGGTGAGGTGGGTGACGATGGCTACTTTCTAGGTTACGTGCCTGGCACACCGAATAAAAGGGTTTTTAATCTAAAAACTGGTAAAATTGAGGTTGTGTTTAATGTGGAAATTACTTCATACAAACCTCAACAATCAACGAATGGACCTGCTATATTATATGATTATGAAAGCGTTTTTAAATCATTTAATATTCCTGAGTTTTCCAATGCAGATGATTCTCAGCTGATTCAGACAATAATTAGTGAAGACGATGAAGGCGAGTTCATGCCTAGATCGAACGTTGATATGACAGATGCTCCAGAAACTTCCCAAGGTGCTGCTGATACTGATTCAAGCGATAGTGAACCTGAACCCAATCAGGGGGAGGATTTCATTAATCCGTTTGCAAATCAGAATATTCAGGGGGAGATTGGATCAAACCTGGGTGATAATTTAGAAGTGGATACTGTTGCTACTACACGAGCAAATAGAGATCATCCTGTTGACATGATACTTGGATATCCTACTACAGGTGTTCAGACAAGGCGAAGCATAGCAGCGAATTCTGGTTTATTTGTTTCGATTGAGAAGACTGAGATTGTGAACGAGTGCTTGTATAGTTGCTTTATTTCCCAAGAGGAGCCGAAGAATATTCATATGGCTCTTAAAGACAATTCATGGGTTGAAGCTATGCAAGAGGAATTGGCACAGTTTGCAAAGTTGAAGGTTTGGGAGTTAGTTGACCTTCCTAAAGGTGAAAGAGAGATTGGTACTAAATGGGTGTTTAGGTGCAAGAAGGATGAAAGAGGAATAGTAACACGAAACAAGGCTCGATTGGTAGTAAAAGGTTTCAATCAGCAAGAAGGGATTGATTACAATGAAGTGTTTGCACCAGTGGCAAGGTTGGAGGCAATTCGTTTGTTTCTAGCTTTCGCTTCATTCAAGGGATTTAAAGTTTACCAACTAGACGTGAAGAGTGCGTTTCTTTACGGGAAAGTCCAAGAAGTGGTGTATGTCTCACAACCAGATGGGTTCGTTGATCCTGATTATCCAGATCGTGTGTACAAGCTTGATAAAGCTTTGTATAGATTACATCAAGCTCCCAGGGCGTGGTACGAGACACTGTCTACACATCTGATCAAGAATGGTTTTGAAAGAGGTCAGATTGACAGTACACTATTCATCAAGAGGAAGAAGGAAGATTTTCTGCTAGTACAGGTGTACGTGGATGACATCATCTTTGGGTCATCAGATGAAAACATGTGTAAAGAGTTCGAGCAGGTGATGAAGAGTAAATTCGAAATGAGCGCTATGGGTGAGCTATCTTACTTTCTGGGATTACAAGTTGAACAGAAGGAGGATGGGATGTTTATTCATCAAACAAAGTATGTGTATGACATTTTGAGTCGGTTCAAAATGAATGATTGCTCTACTTTCAAAACACCCATTTGCAAAAATCACAATCTTGGCCCAGATCACGAAAGTACTGAAGACGTTGATCCAACTCAATATAGGGCAATGATTGGTTCTCTAATGTATTTGACTGCTTCAAGACCCGACATCATGTTTGCCGTATGCTTGTGTGCCAGATATCAAGCTAATCCAAAAGAGTCACACATGAAAGCAGTGAAGCGTATTCTTCGTTACTTGAAGGGGAAACCTAAACTTGGGTTGTGGTATCCAGCTGATAGTGATATGAATTTTGTTGCTTACACTGACTCAGACTTTAGGGGATTCAAGTCGAACAGAAAGTCTACAACTGGTGGTTGTCAGTTCTTAGGAGGCAGGATTGTGTCTTGGCAATGCAAGAAGCAATCTTGTGTGTCTACCTCTACGTGTGAAGTTGAATATATTGCTGCGGGAAGCTACTGCTCTCAGTTTCTCTGGATAAAACAACAGATGCGCGATTACGGTTTGGATTTCACTCGTACTCCTATTATGATAGACAATAATGCCACAATTTCAATAACAAATAATCCCGTGAAACACAGTCGCACAAAACATATTGACATTCGTCATCATTTTATACGGGATTGTGCTGAAAAGAGACTAATTGAATTACATCGAGTCGACACAGAAGATAACCTGGCAAATCTTTATACTAAAGCATTTGACAGGGCTCGCTTTGAACATTTAGTCGAACTCAACGGGATGAGGAATCCTGAATAACTGGTTTTTCATAAGAATTTTGTAAATAGTTTACTGTTTTTCTTAAAAAAAAATAGTAAACCACAAAATCCAAAAACATTGAAAAATTGAAAAACATAAAAAAAAATAGAAAATCAAAATTGAGTTATCACTGTGTGAAAAAGAAGAAATGATAGTACATCAGCAAGTTAGACTGTCACACTCAAATTAAATTGCTTAAGTGTGATAGCAGCTTCATCATATGATGTACCAGTAGGCAAAAGCATGAAATAATCAACTTACCAATGTGATATAAACCTAAAGGAAATGTGTATGAGTGGGGAACACATCAGTGGTGTATGGTTTAATGACCTTAAATCTTGTGTTGATAGATTGCCAAAATCTGAAGTTTTGGGTCTTTATACTGTTATTTCATCTGGGGATATCAGGGTTGTCCTTCTGCTGCATCCAGATACATGCTGACCTAGGCACAACCAGGATATCTTAAAAGGGCAAAAAATGCCAAATCCCATAAATGAAGAAGCTCTCATATAGAGTCATTCAAATGTGCAACAAGCATAAATCGTACCAAAAAATGGTATTTGTCATAGCCCTCGTTAGATATTTTGGTCTCTTTGCTGTACGGAAGTACTGACCTGATCACCAATTATCTAAACGTTGAAAAACAAAACGGATGAATTCAGTATACTCACCTACTACGATGAATCTTTGTGCATACACGCTAATATTTTAGTAAATAAAATTACCTTAACGTATCATATGGTAATGGTACTTGAAATGTTCATGCATTTTGTTTAGGTGGACAAACATACTGGTAATCGTCTTGGACTGCTTTTCACGAAAAATTAAATAAAGAATTATCTAATAGTGTGAAACAGTTTGATTGTGCTGATATGATCTTCTTACCAGTGATTCTCACAAAAATAGAGTGTTTATTGCTTTTGTATTTACTTGCTTTCAGAAAATATAAAAATCCAAAAATAGTGTCTTTTTCTGTTTAAAAAATTCTTAACGTACGGAAAACTGTTATTCTTGGAGGAATTGTTACTGATAGGGGGAGACGGGGTTAGAAAGTGAGTTCAAAATTTTAAACCATGCAGGTTCTTGTGTGTTGGACAAAAAGTTTTGCGTGTTGGTGATAAGTTGAAAATGCTTAATCTGTGATACAGTTTAACTATCTCTTGAAAAAAAAATTTATTTAACTGTGAAAAATTCTTATGGTTTCTCGAGATGTTTGTTTTATAGTATACAGATTGAAGCAGTGTGTTGCTGAGAAGTTAAAGTGATGAGTTGCTGTGAAGAGGTGAGAGTTTGATTGGATGCATGGTAGAACCTCCTTTCTACATTGCATACAAAGTTGAAGAGTTTGAAGATTGTTGTGCAAATGCTAAACTAGAGTTTACTCAAACGCTAAAGTTTTTAAAGATTTGGTGATTGGATGCATCAGCTTAGGGGGAGTCTCTGTTGCTGACAGAAGCTGTTAAAGCTGAAGTTATCCAAAGACCAAAGACAGTGCAAGCTTACATGAAGATTGCAAGAAGACTGAAGACAAAGTTATTTTATGAAGCTATTGTCAAGGGGGAGTTTGTTGGTGCATGTTTGTGACAACAGCTTAGATTTGGTCTTTGGATATCTTGTAATTAGTTAAACGATAAACGTTTAGCGGGTTTAGCTTTGTATTAGTGAGGTGTAATGTTTGGGCTAACCAAACCCACATATATTGGGTGATGGGGGGCGAATTGGGCTTACTCCAATTCGCAGTCCATGAGGTTTATCCTAGCCCAAGTTGTAAACCTTGTGTTATATAAACAAGGTTAGGCTTTAGGGTTTAGGTTAATCAGCCAAAACAGTGTTTGAGAGATAGAGATTTCGTGAGAGCTTGTGCTTGGACGAATTTGAGTGTTGGTTAGGGTTTTGATTTATTGTAATTCAGTTTGATTGATAATCAATAGAAACCCGGTTTGATTGTGAATTGCTGATTTCTGTTTCTACTCATTCTGTGATATTCTGATCAAGTGGATTCCGCACTCTTGATCGGATAGACAATTATGTGAAAGATCCATACGACAAGGGGACCTACAGCACAACTCGTGTCTAACCTATAACAATAAATGCTTTTTATATCAGCCTATAACATGATATAAAAAACATAACACTAACGAAAGACAATATAGCATGCTATACCTTATCTGCCACTTTTTTCATTATGTGCCACATGCACAATCTGTGTCTGCTGATAGGGAAAACCTCCTCAATAGCCTGTTTCATAGCAGGGTCTTGATCCGTCACTACAACGTTTGGCTGCCGACCAAATGACTTTAAGAATGAATTCAGAAGCCATTTATATGATTCAATGCTCTCCGATACCAACAACCCAGCTCCAAGCGTTACATTTCGACAGTGGTTGTCAATGCCAGTGAACGGAACAAACACCATCTTGTACCTGAACAAACACATGCGAAAACACATTTAAAACATGCGAAAAAGACAGATATCACATGCGAAAACAAACAGTATAACATTCGATATACTCAACATCAATTCTTCAACATGTCTACACATGCGATATTACAAGCTCATGAAGACATATAACATGCGAAAATTAGTAAAAAAACATGTTTGTCTTGAAAAAACTTATCTGTTTGTCTTGAAAGTTGCATCGAACGATATCACATCCCCAAATTCCATATAGTTAAGCTTGCATAAACCATCAGCCCAGAACAAACCAGTTAACCGTTTGTCATCATCAACAGAATATTCAAACGAATAATCAACTAAATACTGTTTTTTGTCAGTCATCCTCTTAATCACCATGTCAGCGTCATATTCTCCTATATAGCTGTTAATTCGCTTCCTAAAATTTTTGCAATCATCAACCGTGGCACCAACGTTCTCGAAACCACCATAACGTTTCCTCATTATATGGAATGCTTTGACAGGACCAAGGTTTAAAGTGCCTAGTTCCCAAACCAACTCCTCCTGGACATCTGACAATTGTCTGTAAGCTGGCAACATGTGAATATCATCTTGGCATACAAACTTATGATTATGGCCATCAACAAATCTCTTTACTGTATATAATCTACCATCCACAGTGCAAATCATAAGTTGAGCTTTGCATCCAGTTCTAATAGTCCCCCTGTTCCTTGTTTTGAATTGCTTTTTTGACTTCGAACGATCGTCAATACACAGTGGCTTATGTCCCTCTTTAGAACAAACAAAATACTTAGTTTTGATTATACCACCACTGTGTACTTCACCACCTTTTCGAATAGAAAAACCAGCTAACTTAGCATATGATTGGTAAAACGCATATGCTTGTTCAATAGAGATAAATTGCATTCCAACAACAGGTGTAGCTGATGCTTGAAACTCCGGAGTGTAAACCCTTTCATCTACAAGAACCAAAATCAGAAAACAAAAACACGTGCGAATTATCGGACTAGTACATGCGACATATTAATTCCATCATAAAAGAACAAGCACACGTGCGAATTGTATGAACAAAAACATGCGAAAATGATGATTTTGATTAATCTGTTTTATATATGCGATTTATTATACCATAACATGCGAAAATGCATAAAAAAAATCAAATGCGAACTGTAAGAGTAATAACATGCGAATTTGTGCATGTTGCTTTCATATCAAAAATATAATCAACATTCAAACTTCAAAAAACAGCTACAACAATATAAAATCATTGCTACGATTAAAATCAATTTAGAGATCTGAATTAACATAATTACCATTAAAAAACTCGTTTACAGCACTTGTACTTGCATGTCACACCCCGACCACGTAGAACATACAAAACGTGGCGGAAATGTCGGGGAGTGTTGTAACAGAATTAATTGTTTCAAATCCATGGCAATTGAAGATTCGTTTTATTGATTAAAAGTGTTACAATGTCTTAACAAACAAAGAAATACAACATAATTAACTAGTCTTGCATCTTTTATTGTCACTAAAGCCCAAGTCTACCTATGTGTATCTTGATCATCTTATGCAACAGCTCCTGAAAAACACATGTGAAAATAGGTACGTCAGCATAAAAATGCCTGTGAGATACATAGGTTTTGTGAAAATAGGTTTCATGACTTATGTTTGAGAAAATGTTCAGTCATGAACCTTGTTATTTGCTTTGTTTTGTAAATCATTTGAAAATCGATAAGATCAGATGATAAGTATAAATAAATGTAAGGTTAAATGAATAACCAAGTAAAATATGTTTGCATAAGATAAGATGTTTATAAATCAATGTCTTGTGAAAAGTATGTTATTTGTATAAAATGTTCTATGTCTCAAACTGAAATGATTCAAATAACGCTATGATATGTAATACCATACAAACACTTATATATAGGAAGTACCAGCGGCGTATCCACCATGCTTGTATCATATTACACACACATCGTTACTTAATCACTTAATCAAACCAAACCAAACAATGTAAAATGTCTATGTTTAAATCAATTGTCAAATGTATTGAATAATATGTCAAAGTATTCATGTCAAGATGTAAATCATGTCAAAATGTCTATGTCAAATATCCATGTCAAATGTTTATGTCAAATATCCATGTCAAATGTCTATGTCAAATATCCATGTATGGCAAGTGAAATGTCTCAACTAAACCATATGCACAAAAACAAAGTATTGAAGTAAAACTTGGTTTAAATCAAAGTTATGTTTTGCGGGAAATACATGATCAATGTCAATCATGTTAAAATGTCTATGTCGAAATGTCTATGTCAAATGTCTATGTCAAAATGTCATGTAAAACGATGTACTAAGTAATGCACACAATGGCAATACATAGCATGAAATGTAATGAAATCATGTACTATAATGTACTAACGAACATAGCAGTATATGATGTGAAAACAGGAAAGCAGGAAAGTAACAAGTAGGCACATGTGTTCCACCCCAAAACGTTTGGAAAACAGTAAAAGAGGGGTCTATGTACTCACTTGAGATTGCTCAGAAGTCCTAGGATAACCACCAAGCAATGCTAGAGATCGCGGAATATCAAACGGCACCTAATATAGGTAACTACATTAATAAACCGGACCTAAATCGGAAGACTGGGTAGCATGAGGGTTTGTAAACCAAATGAGTGTAGGAACTCATGTGATATGGTTAATCAAAGCCTACATACTAAATGAAACTTAACCTAAGTGTCTACGACCCATTACGACCTGTTTAGGTAGCTTATGCTACTTTAACGCGTCGTTCGCGTGGAACGCGTTCGGATCGCCTAACTAGTCCTATGACAAGTGTTATATGCCTAAACATGTTACAAAATTAGTTATGTGACAAAAGTTTAGGTTACATATGCTTAATTACCAATTATACATGAAAAGGGTATTCTGGTAATTTACCTAAGGCATATAAACTACCTATCATACAACTACTTAAACGATGTGACCATAGGGTATAACCTCGGAAGGTTATTCCCTACACTATGGTCACCTAATGTATTTGGTCGGATCCTAATGATCGACCAAACTGGGTCGGGTTCGAAGGTATAAGCGATTTA
Source organism: Helianthus tuberosus (assembly GCA_030545235.1). NCBI lineage: Eukaryota > Viridiplantae > Streptophyta > Magnoliopsida > Asterales > Asteraceae > Helianthus > Helianthus tuberosus. The sequence goes on from CM060452.1 coordinate 170,612,100, forward strand.
TTAGATCGCTTACCCTACGACCCTAGACAACGTGGTAATCAGTAGGCATAGTCCCAAGGGACTATAACCAACGTGATTACACTCACGTTGCGAAGTTCAAACGAACTTCGCATTGACCATTACTGGTCAATGCTGAAAGTCAAACAAAGTTTGACTTTCTGACTCGAAAAGCAGTAAAAATAAGGAAAAGAACGAAGGAATACTTACGAAGGGTCCCCGAATGCTAATCCCGATCCAAGAACTCAGGTATGAAACAATGGTTTCAACTTAGAGCTCTCAAATCAGAATTCTTGTGCAAAATGAGGTTGTGTGGGTTGGGTATTTATAGGAATACCCGAACCGTTAGGATCGTTCCATGGAAAACGTGCCATGAATCCAACCCGTACACTTGTCGGAACCTTATGGTGGCTGGAAATCCATCCTTATCAGATGACTAGATAATTAGGAATGTGTGGTTGTGGTTAATCCAGCTGAAAACAGGCTGTTAAGTACATTGCATCTGGTCTGCAGACCCCTAGCGCACCGCTACGCTAAAAGTGTAGCGCACCGCTAGGCGTAAGTTTGGCAGATTTACACTTTTGGTCCCTGTCATGCATTCAGCCCATTTTTGACACGTTTAAGGCCCGTTAACCCCATTTCAAAGCTCTAAAATGAAGTTAAAGTATAGGGAACTTAAAATGTGTTCAAAAATATCTCGGATGTCGGTTCGTTTGGCCGTACGAACGCGATGTTCGCTTAATTACTAAGTAATGCGCACAAGCGCGAAAAACGATCCAAATGACGCGACGAATGGATTTTTCTTAAGGCGAACCATAAAATATAATGTAGTCATGCTTACATAAATTTTTGGATGTCCGGACGTATTCAGAACGTAAGTTATGCGCGAAAATGCAAACTTGTGCACTTTTTGACGCTTTTAGTCCCTGAATGACACAAAAGTTTATTTTAGCATACCCAACACCTCAAAGCCTATTTCTAAGCTATGTAAAGGATATTTATGGTATGTTTAACTTATGGTCATGTTCCGGAAGGTCTGTTACAGTTCAAATTGGCAAACTTTCGCAGTTTGTCAACTTTAGTCCCTGTAAGCGATTAAACTTTGATTTCACCACACCAAACCTTTCAAAACTTATATCTAAGTTATGTAAAGGTTATTTAAGGTATGTTAAGCCTATTTCACTATTCCGGAGTGTTCGTTGGATTAAATTGGTTATATCTACTCATCAGAGCGCGTATAACCCTCCTGAAAGCGATTTAAAGCTTGAAATCGAACAAGAATTGATATGTGTAAACGATACACATATTTTTACAAATCCCAAGTATGAAATACTATATTTCATTGGTTTGGCATTTGTTTGATGGTTGAAATGACACAGGTGTTACAGTCTCCCCTACTTTAGGAAATTTCGTCCCGAAATTTAGTTTTAGAGGAAACTTGTGGAGACAGCTGTGACGGTTTTGCCTTCAGACAAATCCATTGAGCCCTTAAGTAAAACTCTGGGCCATGTTAGGATTCTTAGCAAAGATGTCAACCCTCAAATTGAAGTCATTGTAGTAACAAAACATGGAGTTTTGAACTATAGACAGGAGAACAGTTCCCGTGAAGAATTATCATAGGAAACTTGTGTGTGCTTGAAATCAGAATTGGGAAGTGTAAGAATAAATGACATTTGTCAAAGTCCAAGACTTCTCCTGTATCATTACTCTTGTCACTGTAGGTCTTAACACATGACAAAACTTTCTGTGGTTTCTATGCACTGAATTCCATAATTATGTAGGCCTCCATAATTACGTAGTTCCTTGCACAGTCCGCACAGTTCGTTTCATAACATCTCTTGATTTAGACCACCCGAGGGCCTATTTAACTACATAAACACATGATATATTTAACTAGATTGTCGAACCAATCTATTTAACTTAGATCGACGTAGGATCTCTTTAACTAACTACCTACGGGGAATATTTAACTACACCGACGTAGGATGTATTTAACTTTAGATCGACGTAGGATCTCTTTAACTCAACTACCTAAGAGAAACATTTAACTACACCGACGTAGGATGTATTTAACTTTAGATCGACGTAGGATCTCTTTAACTCAACTCTCTAAGAGAAACATTTAACTACACCGACGTAGGATGTATTTAACTTTAGATCGACGTAGGATCTCTTTAACTCAACTATCTAAGAGAAACATTTAACTACACCGACGTAGGATGTATTTAACTTTAGATCGACGTAGGATCTCTTTAACTCAACTATCTAAGAGAAACATTTAACTACACCGACGTAGGATGTATTTAACTACTACACCGACGTAGGATGTATTTAACTAGATTGTCGAACCAATCTATTTAACTTAGATCGACGTAGGATCTCTTTAACTACTACACCGACGTAGGATGTATTTAACTACTACACCGATGTAGGATGTATTTAACTACTACACCGACGTAGGATGTATTTAACTAGATTGTCGAACCAATCTATTTAACTTAGATCGACGTAGGATCTCTTTAACTACTACACCGACGTAGGATGTATTTAACTACTACACCGACGTAGGATGTATTTAACTACTACACCGACGTAGGATGTATTTAACTAGATTGTCGAACCAATCTATTTAACTTAGATCGACGTAGGATCTCTTTAACTACTACACCGACGTAGGATGTATTTAACTAGATTGTCGAACCAATCTATTTAACTTAGATCGACGTAGGATCTCTTTAACTAAATTACCTACGGGGAATATTTAACTACATCGACGTAGGATGTATTTAACTTATCAACACATGTTGCCTTTAAACTTTGGAATAGTACTTTATAATCCAAGGGACTTAACTACAACGTAGAAGTCCATTAAGGATTTAAGATAGTACCTTTTTGAATATCCTACTATGAATTCTTCATATGAAGATAAGAAAGATTCTATGAGGATTCGGATAACGAATATCCAGAGTATATAAAAACACAAAATGCATAAACACATAGTCACGTAACCATAAAATTGTTTATCTAGATCTTTGATTTGTAAGTTTTGTTTTGTTAATTATGTACATGCATTTAAAGCACACTAGGAATCCATTTCATGGATTTCATTCGGTACTTTAAACATTAACAAGAATCTAACTATGAAGATGGAAAGATCTTCCAAAAATTCGATTTCGTTTTCAAGAAAACGTAATATTCGAATTAAGGAAACACAAAAATTTGAAGATACGGAAATACCCTTAGGTACCCTATTAAGAATTTATAGTGGTACGTTGGGTATTCACACAGAGTTGTAACTTGCGCCTTGTACTTCGTTTCTTTGCAAGAGACGGGTACTAAGGATTTCCGTGGAAAACGCAAGAGATAATAAAATGGAAGAAATTTTGGGGTAGTCCGTTCTTCAAGGAATACGATTCCTTGATTGTCGGTATTGTAGGGAATACGTTGTTTATACATGCCATCATATTTGTACATTGCAATGCAAAATAAAAAGATTTATTTATAAACAACCACAACAACAACTGTTTCATGGACCTTGACAACAAAAGAAAATAATACATAAGGCTTGATTATTTCTAAACAACATTGTCTTCTAGTTGGTCCGATGCTCATCCCTGCGCTGGATTCGCATTAGCAATCTTTGGGCAATTTCTTCGGAAATGGCTCATCTCGCCACAGTTGAAGCAAGGACCTCGTGGAAGACGAGCTTGAGCAAGATTTACTTGAGGTTGGTTTGGACCAGCTTGGTTCGGGGTAAAACGAAAAGCATTTGCCAGGTGACCGAGTCGTCCACATGATGCACACAAACGACACTGTAGGTGAGCTAAGTGGTGTGCATTACATTTGTCGCATATCGGTGCAGTACCGGCATAAGGTTTCCTTGCAGGAGGCTGAGCTGGTTGGTGGCGGATGTTTTGGTTGGGTTGAGCAGCAATCGCAAAATTCTGCGAAGCCTTACGCTTCTTATTCTTGGACACCTCAGCATGTTCTTCCTTTGGTTCCACTTGAGCAGTCTTGTCGGATGGTCTTGGGTCGCCTTTTCGAAAAAGCTTTTTCTTTCTGATGTGGGATTCAGTTAGAGTAGCTGACAATTCAATGGCTTGTCTGACAGTAGTAGGGTTGCTGCCAGTAACAATATCCTGAACTAGGTCAGGAAGACCATCAGTATATTTCTCGATCGCCTTATCCAAGGAGTAACCATAGCAGGACACAACAGGCTCAATTCTTCAAAACGGTCAGTATATGCTCGATGTTCACCACTGTCTTGCTTCAAATCATCAAACTCCCTCTCCAAAGCTCGCAGTTCATGACGAGGACAGAATTCCCTCATCATAAGAGCTCTAAGCTCGGCCCAAGTCTGTGCTAGTGCAATTTCAGCACCCCGGTCTCTCATAATCCCGTTCCACCATGTAAGAGCCCTCTTCTGAAACACGCTCGAAGAAAACTCGACCTTGCGATTTTCAGGACACTGAACGTGACGGAACGTATTCTCAATGCTCTCGAACCATTGAAGAAGCCTAGTTGCTCCCTCTGAACCACTAAACTTGAGCGGTTTAGCTGAGTTGAAACTCTTAAAGTTGCAGGGAGCATTGTTGTTGTTGATGGTCTGCATCATTTGAGCATAAAGATTTGGGAAGGCAACAGCCATTTGCTGCGCGATGATTTCCGCCAGTTCGGCAGTCTCTATCTGATTCTCGCGTCGAGGAGGCATTCTAAAAGAGGAACATGAAAGGAAACGAGTGAGAGAATTTAGACGAAATGGATGAGATGAAACAAATTTGATGAGAGCAATGATAGTGGTCATTTGTTTGTTACCACAAGGTAAACAAACGACACACAGTGACTAATCAAAGTAAATGGGTCAAAAAATAATGTATCGCGAAGACATGCTCGCCTATAAGTGAACACTCATCCCAAGAATTCCCAGGTAAGCACAACTGGTCTCGCGTCTGATGAGATGTATACGAAGTGCTTGCCTAGACAGAAAACCCAGAATACAGGCATTCACCCTTCCAGTTTGCACGTGTTCACATTATTTAAAACCCAAAACCTTGACGAGAGTTTTGAAAACTCAAAGGGGTTCAAAACCATATAACAGAGGGTTCAAAACCTTATAATAAATCATCCTAGAACAGATGATTTGTTTTCAAAGCGGTTTTGAAATTTATGTTCTTGTTGTGGTCGTCGCCTAAGGATAGGTGACGGTATTGTTTTATGACTAAACGCAAGTAAACTCGCGTTAGGGTCCTAAGAAGGTTATAGACTAGGTCAAAGCATTACTAATAACCTAATTCCCTATAACCATTGGCTCTGATACCATCTTTTCTGTCACACCCCGACCACGTAGAACATACAAAACGTGGCGGAAATGTCGGGGAGTGTTGTAACAGAATTAATTGTTTCAAATCCATGGCAATTGAAGATTCGTTTTATTGATTAAAAGTGTTACAATGTCTTAACAAACAAAGAAATACAACATAATGAACTAGTCTTGCATCTTTTATTGTCACTAAAGCCCAAGTCTACCTATGTGTATCTTGATCATCTTATGCAACAGCTCCTGAAAAACACATGTGAAAATAGGTACGTCAGCATAAAAATGCCTGTGAGATACATAGGTTTTGTGAAAATAGGTTTCATGACTTATGTTTGAGAAAATGTTCAGTCATGAACCTTGTTATTTGCTTTGTTTTGTAAATCATTTGAAAATCGATAAGATCAGATGATAAGTATAAATAAATGTAAGGTTAAATGAATAACCAAGTAAAATATGTTTGCATAAGATAAGATGTTTATAAATCAATGTCTTGTGAAAAGTATGTTATTTGTATAAAATGTTCTATGTCTCAAACTGAAATGATTCAAATAACGCTATGATATGTAATACCATACAAACACTTATATATAGGAAGTACCAGCGGCGTATCCACCATGCTTGTATCATATTACACACACATCGTTACTTAATCACTTAATCAAACCAAACCAAACAATGTAAAATGTCTATGTTTAAATCAATTGTCAAATGTATTGAATAATATGTCAAAGTATTCATGTCAAGATGTAAATCATGTCAAAATGTCTATGTCAAATATCCATGTCAAATGTTTATGTCAAATATCCATGTCAAATGTCTATGTCAAATATCCATGTATGGCAAGTGAAATGTCTCAACTAAACCATATGCATAAAAACAAAGTATTGAAGTAAAACTTGGTTTAAATCAAAGTTATGTTTTGCGGGAAATACATGATCAATGTCAATCATGTTAAAATGTCTATGTCGAAATGTCTATGTCAAATGTCTATGTCAAAATGTCATGTAAAACGATGTACTAAGTAATGCACACAATGGCAATACATAGCATGAAATGTAATGAAATCATGTACTATAATGTACTAACGAACATAGCAGTATATGATGTGAAAACAGGAAAGCAGGAAAGTAACAAGTAGGCACATGTGTTCCACCCCAAAACGTTTGGAAAACAGTAAAAGAGGGGTCTATGTACTCACTTGAGATTGCTCAGAAGTCCTAGGATAACCACCAAGCAATGCTAGAGATCGCGGAATATCAAACGGCACCTAATATAGGTAACTACATTAATAAACCGGACCTAAATCGGAAGACTGGGTAGCATGAGGGTTTGTAAACCAAATGAGTGTAGGAACTCATGTGATATGGTTAATCAAAGCCTACATACTAAATGAAACTTAACCTAAGTGTCTACGACCCATTACGACCCGTTTAGGTAGCTTATGCTACTTTAACGCGTCGTTCGCGTGGAACGCGTTCGGATCGCCTAACTAGTCCTATGACAAGTGTTATATGCCTAAACATGTTACAAAATTAGTTATGTGACAAAAGTTTAGGTTACATATGCTTAATTACCAATTATACATGAAAAGGGTATTCTGGTAATTTACCTAAGGCATATAAACTACCTATCATACAACTACTTAAACGATGTGACCATAGGGTATAACCTCGGAAGGTTATTCCCTACACTATGGTCACCTAATGTATTTGGTCGGATCCTAATGATCGACCAAACTGGGTCGGGTTCGAAGGTATAAGCGATTTATTAGATCGCTTACCCTACGACCCTAGACAACGTGGTAATCAGTAGGCATAGTCCCAAGGGACTATAACCAACGTGATTACACTCACGTTGCGAAGTTCAAACGAACTTCGCATTGACCATTACTGGTCAATGCTGAAAGTCAAACAAAGTTTGACTTTCTGACTCGAAAAGCAGTAAAAATAAGGAAAAGAACGAAGGAATACTTACGAAGGGTCCCCGAATGCTAATCCCGATCCAAGAACTCAGGTATGAAACAATGGTTTCAACTTAGAGCTCTCAAATCAGAATTCTTGTGCAAAATGAGGTTGTGTGGGTTGGGTATTTATAGGAATACCCGAACCGTTAGGATCGTTCCATGGAAAACGTGCCATGAATCCAACCCGTACACTTGTCGGAACCTTATGGTGGCTGGAAATCCATCCTTATCAGATGACTAGATAATTAGGAATGTGTGGTTGTGGTTAATCCAGCTGAAAACAGGCTGTTAAGTACATTGCATCTGGTCTGCAGACCCCTAGCGCACCGCTACGCTAAAAGTGTAGCGCACCGCTAGGCGTAAGTTTGGCAGATTTACACTTTTGGTCCCTGTCATGCATTCAGCCCATTTTTGACACGTTTAAGGCCCGTTAACCCCATTTCAAAGCTCTAAAATGAAGTTAAAGTATAGGGAACTTAAAATGTGTTCAAAAATATCTCGGATGTCGGTTCGTTTGGCCGTACGAACGCGATGTTCGCTTAATTACTAAGTAATGCGCACAAGCGCGAAAAACGATCCAAATGACGCGACGAATGGATTTTTCTTAAGGAGAACCATAAAATATAATGTAGTCATGCTTACATAAATTTTTGGATGTCCGGACGTATTCAGAACGTAAGTTATGCGCGAAAATGCAAACTTGTGCACTTTTTGACGCTTTTAGTCCCTGAATGACACAAAAGTTTATTTTAGCATACCCAACACCTCAAAGCCTATTTCTAAGCTATGTAAAGGATATTTATGGTATGTTTAACTTATGGTCATGTTCCGGAAGGTCTGTTACAGTTCAAATTGGCAAACTTTCGCAGTTTGTCAACTTTAGTCCCTGTAAGCGATTAAACTTTGATTTCACCACACCAAACCTTTCAAAACTTATATCTAAGTTATGTAAAGGTTATTTAAGGTATGTTAAGCCTATTTCACTATTCCGGAGTGTTCGTTGGATTAAACTGGTTATATCTACTCATCAGAGCGCGTATAACCCTCCTGAAAGCGATTTAAAGCTTGAAATCGAACAAGAATTGATATGTGTAAACGATACACATATTTTTACAAATCCCAAGTATGAAATACTATATTTCATTGGTTTGGCATTTGTTTGATGGTTGAAATGACACAGGTGTTACATTGCAATTGGATTTGGATTTGGATTTACAGGTGGCGGATTTAAAACATCCTCAATCGAAACTCTCTGATATTCAGATAATTGAGCATGATCACCGATCGGTCGAGTTTCTTCAAAATCAACATCTGTTCGTCCAGTGCTACTCTGTGGATCCAGAAGAACGAAAACTGCAATTTGAGAATTATGAAAAATTTGAAACTGATTCGAATGATAATTACCGGGATATTAGTGTAACGAACATCTCGCTGATTGAATGAAGAGACGAATTTGCCCTCAGATGATTGAAGTCTGATTTAACCTTATTAAAGAAAAACTGAATCAGGACACGTGTACGACTCAAATTCTCGCGTATGTAATGTACGATAACCTTATTTGTACCATACTCTTTACCTATATATATATATATATATACACACACAAATATAAATTATACATAATACACACACACCTATATATATACACACTTACACATGCATATATACTTAAGTATAAATTAAATTTATAGTTTTATATGTATCACTCTATTAGATTTTAGTCAACGATATACAAATTTACAACTATATCTATACGTCCTAGTCTAACCACGCCGATAAAAAAATTAGCATTAAAACTAAAAGTTAACCCTAAACCGATAAAAGATAGTTTGTTCATCGCCTCAATGTTTCATGTCGTTACCCTAAGTCGATCGTCTCTTGCTCTCAACGTAATTGTTCGTGCAATATGATCATCGCCTCGTCGGCCACAACATTGCTATTAATAAGAAAAATTTCGTGCCCTTAATTGTGCATATTTTTAAAGACATAAAAACTTGAGACCCAACACTGTCACTATCTCTCTCAACAAATTTAAATCGGGTGACACGGTTGTCAAAATCGCTCGAATTTCGCTCGACGCTCGCTCGGAATTTTTATTGCTCGAAAAATGGTCGATTGATTTGAGGCTCGGTTTTAAATGAGCCGCTCCGCTCGATTCGGTTTCTAAACGAGCCAAGCACGAGCAAAGGTCCGCTCTGTTCGGCTCGGCTCGTGAACAGCCCTACGTCAAATACAACATAGTCTAGTTTTACTAGTTTGTTATATAATTAATGTTCAAGTTTACTTTTAGTTGGTGTTCGCTCAATTATGTTCGTTTATATTTCTTCATTTATGTTCTATTATATTCGTTCACCTTTGACTATTTGTGTTCGTTAACCGTCTTTTTTGCCATTAATAAACACGAATATATTCACTTTCTTAAAGGAATGAGACGAATATTCTCTATTCATATTCGTTTACAATCCTATTTTTTTTTTTGTCAAAATGTATTTTTTGAAATGCAAGGAACGACTTGTCAATCTCCGTGACATCGGGCGCTGTGGCCAAGGTCGACTACTCGACCGCCGCCAGCCCCTTGGCTCTCCCCGATGCGCAGAAACCCGACCTCCACCCGCCCGAAGGCACGACAGTGGAATAATCGGTAAAACCTCGCCTCCCATCCAAGTCGAACCGGCGCCACCCGTATTTGCTCTTCACTTGGATGCCATAGAAAATAATGAGAAGTTTAGAAATCGAACCTGAGTCACAAGAACCACCAATTCTTTTCCCAACCACTCCACACCTCATAGGCAAAATGTATTCTTACGCAACTTTCTTTTTCATTAATTAGTAATATTAACAAGCATTCTTACCCAAATTTCTTTTTCATTCATTAGTAACATTAATAAGCACCAATGAGGTAGTGGTGGAGTGGTTGGAGAAAAACTTGGTGTTCCTTATGACCTAGGTTCGACTCCCACTCTCTCCATTATTTTCAGTGACATCCAGGTGAAGGGCGAATACGGGTGGCGCCAGTTCGTCTTGGATTGGAGGTGAGGTTTTACCGATTATTCCACTGTCGTGCTTTCGGGCGGGTGGAGGTCGGGTTTCTTCGCATCTGGGAGAGCCAAGGGGCTGGTGGCGATCGAGTAGTCGACCTTGGCCACAACGTCTGATGTCACGGTGGTTGACACACCATTCGTTGCCGTTAAAAAAGTAATATTAATAAGGAAATGCTCGTGAGTCATAAATTTCTTAGAATTATTTATTTAGAAAGTACTTTAATGTAGTTGATCTGCATTAAAGACAAAAAAGTTACATAATTAAATCGTAGATTTGACCTCCCCGAATAATTCATTCAAGTGGTCGTCCAGGTAATCTAGATCACATTTTCAAACAAAAGTCTCTCTCTCTCTCTCTAAATCTCACTTTCTCTCCGTATACGTATATTTTTTTTGTTTGTGATGGGTCGTGGGATCGGAGGAGGATGTTGGTGCGCAATTGTTATTTTGTGTGCACTTGTGTCCGGATCAGCAACATCAAACGGTGGTGATAAGTGCGAGTTGTACCAAGGAAGATGGGTGTACGATGAGTCGTATCCTATGTATGATTCCTCCAAATGTCCGCACATTCGAAAGGAATACGACTGCATCAAATACGGACGCCCCGATCGAAGCTACCTAAATTTCAGATGGCAGCCTGACCATTGCAACTTGCCAAGGTACGTATAGAACTACATGCAATTATGCAAACAAACATAAATATACGGAATTGTGTCGAGGCAAACAAACATAAGTATATGGAATGTGCACTTACTATCAACTTTTTAGTTGTGTTACTTGTGAGATCTAAAATTTGTTTAACACAAGTTTTTTTTCTTTTTTTTTTCTTTCTAGTCGACTACTATTTAAGTTTTTACATAAAAAGACCACTGGCTTTTCTACACTAAATTCTTACGAGGTGGTCGTAGGGTCGAATTTCAATGGCCGGAGAGTTAGCGGAGCCCTAGTTTCGCCGTGTATTCATGTGCTTAAGGTGTTTATAACTTTATATAGAAGATTGCCCTTTTTTGCATGTTATGTGTGTTTTTTTTACCAAGTAAAAAGATCACTGTTTTTTAATATTCGACCAAGTTTACCAAGTAAAAAGATCACTGTTTTTTAATATTAGACCATGTGAATGGTTACGAAATTTGACAAAAAGATTTCCTTAAAGAAATGATAACGTCAAGGTATTTTAATCTAATATTCTCATTTATATGGTAAAGTACCCAATTTGTTTTGAACAAATTGTTTAATTTATATGGTAACTATAGTAAATTTTCCTTAAAAATGTTTTAAGAGAAACAAACAATCTATAAAAGTATATAGATAGGTGTAGTTTAGACGTTATAAAAGTATATAGATACGTGTAGTTTAGACGTTTGTTATTAGTCCTAATCTAAACGTACAAGTAGCTTATACTCCTTGTTTGGAATGTCACAATATGTTCATGTGTGAGTTTTCGTCTTGAATGAGTATAAACAAGGCATAAATAAACAATGATACACCAAAATTTTAGGGCGTGTTAAGCAAATTGGATAGGAATATACTATTAATATTATTTATATACTTTGGTATACTAGCTACTCCACCACCATAGTTGAAACGGGAAGAGATTAATTGGGTAGGAGCTTTTTCTTAAAAGCTTAAAGCTAGAAGCTTCTAAAAGTTCCATGCCAAACATACCCTATATATTCAAAATGTAGCAGAAGTCATTAAACATAGATGACAAATAGCATTTATGAAGAATTCATTTATGTGAGACAAAAATATAAACTTAAAATTCTTTTTATTCAAGTTTAGTTGTCTCAACTTTAAATTCATAATGGAAGGTGTTCTTGACTACAAAAGAGGCAAACTAATCGCTGAATGGTTGTGGCTGAAGATTCGTGTTTAACACGGGCTCCTTAAAACAGATTTCGTGTCTTCTCTTGCATGTACTCGTCTGTCTCAAGGGTACAACAACCAGAGTAATATGTACTGCCAAAGACGGCTCACAAACCCGATTTTTTTCGAAAGAAAAGAGAAGAAGATTGATCAAAGAATTGTTAGAAATTCTTTGGAGAGAAAGTTGGGAACTCTAGAGAGTTGGTGTTGTTTGGCTAGCTTTAGTATTTATATTTGAAAATGAGTTGAAACACCTTATTCTCCATAAACCTATAAGTTGAAACACCTCATTCTCCATAAGCCAAAACCTTTAAGTATTACCCAACTTTATTGTTTTGTCAAATGGATTTTGAAGTATCCAACTTTGGTGTTTTATCTAATACTTTTTTTTTTTTTTACTAAAAACACCTTCCAATATAAATACAAAGTTGAAACAACTAGACTTATGAATAAAAAGAATTCTAAGTTTATATTTTTTTCACATAATTTTCTAACAAACCGTCACATGTGAAAACAAAACTCATTCATTCCCATGTATTTTTCAACAAATGTAACATAAAGGGTTTGAAGCTGACTTATATCAACTTTTTTCCTAAGGGTGCACAAAGTGCACTCCTTGCATGATGCGGGCCAGGTTGAGCGATAACACCAGGGAACAACAGCCCGTGTTCTCCGGGCCCAAAAAATGTTCTCGATCAAGGAATGTGGATGGATCGGGAAGAATGGGGTAAGAGCATTTCCCCAACCAAGTGATGACACCTCACCTTTTTTTTATTAAATTAATTGTTCACAAAAAAGGCTTTAGTGAAGTCTAGGGAACTCCACCCGCCTGTTTAGGAGAGTCCAGAAAACTCTAGGGAGAAATTGAGGTGAAATTCTATTATTGGTGGTTGGTTAGGGGAGGTGAGGGGAGTTAAAAGACGGACTCCCCCACCAAAGAAAATAAACTTTAGTATCAAAATATTTTTCACATTGATCACGTGTAGAACTTTATACCTCGTTGACGTTATCACATTAGACATAGTTGCTTAAAGTAACAAGCAATACAACTAAAGTTGCATATTACCTAGCTAACATGTTTGTGTGACAACAATCACTATCTCACAATATTCAACTCCAACACTTATTGGAGGTATTGTCTTAGCATTTAGAGTTCCTAATAATCTATCACCTAAGATCACACCATAAATAGGTCTCGATTACGTGCATCTTGAGACACTTCTCAGTCTATGCCAAAGTATGTTGTTAGATGAGTGGTAGTTGGTATAGGAAGTTGCATTCCATGATTTTTTGTGTCCTAGGTTAAGAATGATGCGCTTGAGAAAGTTGAAATGTGAATGTTGTGAATCATGCATGAATAAAAACACATGTTAGACTACATATCTTGTTTGTGTGAAGATTAAGTACTTTAAGGCACATATACTTAGACAAACTCAAGGATCCTCAATGAGAGGCGTGTAAAGCCAACATTGGGTTAACAAGAATAGTATACAACTTGCAATTGGACATCAAGATAGAAATAGGTAGGGCTTGGATGGGTTTTGGTATTCATAATCTCAACCTTGATTGTAAAACCTTATCCCTAACTTAGTCCCCAACCGATTACTCATTATTGTCAGGTTCGTGAAGTTTTCTTGCTAGGATCAAGACTCACTTAAACTCGCTCACAACCCCATCTCAAAGCTACCTTGAAGTACACCACTACAAAATTTATATTTTTAATGCTAGTATGTTTATAATAACTTTAATAAGTCAAACATGATAACATCACTTACATACCATAGCCACCATAAAAGGTTAAATATCAAAGTAGTTATGTAATATCCGACCTCTTGTACCATCAAAATAGTTACATACCATAACCACCATATTTTGAGGCGGGACAATCCTTATAAACCAAGAATCCCTGTTGTCTATAGTTAGTGTGGGATTTGGCTAGAGTGTTACAAGTTATGATAGACTTAGAACCACAAAGGAAACTAAAAGGACACGAATATTCGTGTTTAATTACTTAGTAAATTGTTAAGCATTTTCTATCTTTTATAATCAAATATTCAGTTTTGGTGTGGGTAAACGAGTTTGGTATTTGTTTTAGTTAAGCGATTTGAGGATCACCTGGCACCGTCGTCGAATCTAAACCGGCAATTTTTTTTTATAAAACCCCATACGCGTCCTGTACCAAAAAACCCGACCTAGTCCCGACCTGAATGCGTTTGTTTTTGGTTTTCATTGTTTGGTTTAAGTTCTTTTTGTCATCCCAAGTTGGGCGCATATATATGCTCAGTCTAGTGTACAATATACTTTGTTTGTGGTACAATCCACCTATAATTGTTCTAAATAGGTCCTTCAAAACTTAGAGCTAAGAGTCGTGATAGTATGACGAAGCATATCATTTGATGGGTAATCAAGAATGATATGATCACTCACGTTAACACTCAAAAAGTTGTATCGGGACCATGTCTATGGACAAATAGGCATGAGTTTGATAGGTTATTAGGTTGTTTCGAAACCAAAGACAAACCATAAGCAACGAATTTTCGGTACCATATATGGGGTGCGAGCTTTAACAAATACAAACATTTTTGTGGGTGGTGATAACATTTCATGATCATAGTGAATGATTTTATTTTGCAGTTAACTTGGGTTTGACATAAGTACGAAAATGTAAAGCTTAGAACTAATTACAAACACAACTTATTGATTTACTCAATTTTACTTGCAGATTTGATGCCCAAAATTTCCTAAGAAAAATGAGCGGCAAGAAAATTATGTATATTGGAGATTCGATAAGCTTAAACCAGTGGCAATCGATGGTGTGCCTTCTTCATGCTGGCTTGCCACCACAATCTATTATCACAACAGAAACTGTTAACTCGACTACAACTGTCAAGTTTGAGGTTAGTTACCAAATCGATGTAACTTCTAATCATTGTTTATTAAAAATACGCGTTTTAGAATGTTAATGAACATCCAATAATGTTGAATTGTAGGATTTTGGAGTTTCAATTTCGATGTTCTTGTCTCACTACTTGGTTGACATTGTCGAGGAGAAATATGGTCGGGTTTTGAAACTGGATTCGATTACAGATGGAGATGTATGGAAACAAAACGATGTTTTAATCTTTAATACGTGGCTTTGGTGGTACCGCGTTGGAGAAAAACAACCGTATGTTTATATGACATGTGATTGCAGTTATAACAATATATAGTTTACTCACATGCATTATGATTTGATGCAGATGGGATTATATAAAAGTAGGCACACGTATAATGAAGGACATGGATCGGATGGTTGCGTTTCGTGAGGCCTTAAAAACTTGGGCGAATTGGGTCAATTTGGATGTGAACACTGAGAGAACGAAGGTTTTTTTCCAAGGAGTCTCCCCGTCTCATTACAAGTAACGTTTTCTAACTCTTTTTATATAATAGACACTTCACACAATATGCAACTTCAATTCCCTCTCATTATCAATGAAAATAACATTTTAAATATATTTGAATATAAATATTTTAATAAAATTATACACACATAAAGTAACCTTTCTAAAATTTACTTCAAAAAGATTCTTTCACTTTTTGATTTAACTTTGAATGTTTTTTAAGCACAAAGAAGTTTATATTAGGTCGGTATGTTATGTTCAGATTTATTTCTATTTAAAATTTTTATAACAATTCGTATATTATTTTTTCATGTATATGAGTACATAGTCTAAAGTTATAATATAGTCTAAACTAATTGAGTCTTTTATGTGATATAAATAAGTATTAGTTTTTATAGCTTAAATAGAGAAGCACTTCCCCCTTACGGCCTTACTGGTGGTCTAGTGTGAAGCTGTGAATTCATTATTCAATACATTGTATACTGTTTTTAATTTTATATATTTTAACGTATTAATAAAGTCATATTTGTGTGAATCCGCGGAAACTAGTGTCATGTTCAGTTCATGTGTCTTACATGATTTTGATCGAGTTTGTGCCTTGCTTGGTTTTGTATCAGGTTCAACCTCTCAACCTGCAAACATTACCCATTTAATACCATTTGAAAAGATATACACAACAAGACATTAGTTATGAAATCTGATGAAGAATTAAAAGAAACTAAAAGAACAATGTTTCTTATTCTTATAAAACATATTACCACTCGTTTAATCTATTAGAGGTAAAAAAGGTCATCCAATATTTTTATAAAGTTGTCTAGATCACTTACATCTACATTTTAAGGTCAATCACAATATTCTTTGTTTCCTTACATTAAGTTTTTATCGAAATATTGATGAGTTAAATTAAAACTTGTGCAGTGGAGCAGACTGGAACGTGCCCGGTGTGACAAATTGTGCCAAGGAAATGCTTCCCATAAAAGGATCAATGTACAACGGTGGCATACCGCTAGCGGAGAAGGTGGTAGAGCAAGTTTTGAGTGGTGTTAGAAAACAAGTGTCATTGCTCAACATCACTAGATTGTCTCAGTTGAGAAAAGATGCACATCCAAGTAGTTTCAATGCCTTCAGAGGAATGGATTGTACACATTGGTGTGTTTCCGGTGTTCCAGACACATGGAACCAACTTCTAGCTGCTGCTCTTGTTTGAACCCCCACTTTTGGATGCTTTGTATATCAAATGTTGAATCATTGAACTACTTCTATGATCATATCAAGATTGCGCTTTGTTCGTTAGGTTGAAAGGAAAACTAAATTTGATATTTGGGATAAAAGGGAAATATGGTAGCTTTCTCATTCAATAGAATTTGTAAGGTATACCGTATACAAATTGGAAAATCATGAAAATAGACAAGTTGACCAAGTAAGTTATCTATACGCATTCACTTTTAAATGTGTGACCTATGGAGGTGCAGACTTATCGGAATGTGGGGTATGTGTTGGTTCAGACCCTAGTTATACACACTTGGTTCAGACCCATTTATGTCCGACCCAATTCAAATCCGACCCGTTAACCCGTGAACAAAGTCGAATAACCCAACGTTATGGAGGTGCTGGCGTATTAGAGTGTGGGATATGGAGGTGCTGAAATTTTAGATTGTGGGATATGGAGGTGCCAACTTAATCAACGTGTGCGTTATGGAGGTGCCACCTTAACTTATTGGAGTCTAGGCTATGGAATAGGGGTGAGCAAATGGTACCAAATCACGAAACCGAATCGGTGCCGAACACCGTACCAAATCATTTTCGGTACCAATTTGGTACCCACCTTTTGGCGTTTTCGAGATCGGTACTTTTGTTTTGGTACGGTACCGGTATTTGAAGGCCATACCGTACCGAGCATTTTCGGTACCGATACCCACTTTGACGATTTTCAAGAATCGGTACTGGTACCGAGCTCATCCCTAGCTCTGCTTATTTGTCCTCTTTTGTTGTTGTTTTGGATTGCTTATTTTACAAGTCCACAAATTCAATGCCTAGTTTGCTATTTTTCTTAGCCAACTTGCCTGGTTTCATGATTTACCCTATATAAATTCATCTTCTTGGTAAATATGACGATAATTCAAGAGAAATTATATAAAACGTTAGGGTAAGTTTTCTTCATGGAACTATTTTTAATAAGAAATAGAATATGTTAAAGAATTGGGATACGAAATATTTGGAAATGAAATTTTCAAAAAAGATTTGGAATTTAAGGTAATTAAAATATATATTTGTCACTCGCACAACCAACTTCATTGCCACTCACGACCTACTAGGTGTCACCGCCATCGCCACCCTTTGGTTGTCACCACAACCCCCGTCCACCGTGGAAGATAGATGTAGTGAGGGTAACAATGAAAAAGAGAGTGGCAACGGCAGTCGTGGGCGAATGAAGGGTTGTGACGTTGGCGATGATGAGAGTGGGGTGGTGGTGGTGCCAACGTTGGCGACAATGTCAATTGTTCGGTGGTGGGCTTGCAACAATGGTTGCGACGGTATGAGAGAAGCGTAACGAAAACAATGGAAAGAGGAACAACAAGGAAGATATTGGTGGGGTTGCTGGTGGTGAGGGCGGTGATGTTGGTGGTGGTGGCATGGGGGTAAAGGTGTGGCGGCCATGGCGGGGTTGGTGGATGTAACATCCCGCCTCTTTACCACCAATATTGTATGCTATGCTCCTGTTGAGTTGCCCATCCATGAACTCACGGATTTTTTGTTGTCCTAGTGGAGACTTCACAGGAGCTCACCCATCCTAGTACTACTCCATCCGAGCACGCTTAACTGCGGAGTTTTCATGTGCTCTACGACCAACTAAGCCCAAAATGCATTAGTGATTTAAGAGACGAGGCATGTCTTATGAACCAAGAATCTCTTCTAGCTACGGCCGATGTCGTATTTACCTTGGGTGTTACAATTGCTCAGGTTAATCTTCTCGGTATCGGTATCATTATAGTGGATGTGATGAAGGTGAATGGTCGTAAATTCCAATTTCTCTAGTTGAGTTCTGTTGGGTTGTTTTTGATTGATGATATATACTTTTGTCTTTTGATCAATGATTGTTGATGTCTAAGGTTAATGTTTCAATTTTAACAAACTCAAGAAATCATTGGTGATTTTAACTTGGTCAAACCATTCTTGTGAAATAACCCTAGATACTTGTTAAACTGAATCTCAGTTGTATTTACTTCTCAAATATACATTCAAGATAATGGATCATTTTGTTAGCCACTGTAACGTCCCAAAACTCGAATTGTTTAATTTGCTAGTATGTGTACATATTTTATAGTATGAAATAAAATAACTAGGCTATTCAACCAAGTTAAATGTATGGTAAAAACTAGTAAAGGAGGAAAGTCGTGTCAATTATGTTTTCGTAGTAAACAAAAGGGACTAAAGGTGAAGATTTTGTGGTGGAGTTTTAATTAAAAGAAAGTGTAGCAGATTAGTGTGTGCTCTTGTGTGTGTGGGTGTGTGTGGGTGTTGACATACAAGAGAGAGGAAGAGAACTCTCAAACAACCCTAACTACAAGAAATTGATGGTGAAATTGGAAGCTAATCTCTTGCATGAATGAAGAAATAACATCATCTAGCCCTAACAATCATGTGGTAAGTTAAATTTTGTGTTCTAGTGATTGTTGATGAAAAGGGGTTAGAATGAATCCATGAATTGGATTGAAAATGGAATGGATACTTGTTAATGCTATTGTGTTTAAGTTGATTTATGGTCGAATTTTGAGTTATCTTGATAATTTAGGATGAAAACCATGTGCATGAGTATGAAGATGATTATGATGAACATGTTGATATTAAATTGTGATTGTGTAGATGCATAAGATGGTATATGATAGTTTTGATAGTTACACATGATCTAGAATTAGTGACAATGTGATTTTGTTTGAATGTAATGGTTCATGAGATGAATTTGGGAAGAACAAGCTTAAACCACTTGTACATTATGCTTAGAAAGTGGTATGCACACCAAGTGTTTGATGAAATGCTTAGGTGGAAACGATAAGTGGAATTGTATGCAAATAACAAATGTTAATAGGTGAAAATGATAATGAGAAATATGATGACATGATTGATGGTAATTAAATTTGAGAAATGTGTTTTAGAAGGAATCCATGTGAGAATGTAGACGATGGTATGATTTGCTATAAGTATGCTTTAGCAACTTGTACTCAGTGCTTGAATGGTGAGGTGCATATCATGTGTTGGACCAATTGCTTATTGGTAATTTAGAAATGAATGTGTAATATATATCATATGGACTACTAGTAAGGGATGATGTTATGGTTATGTTATATTAGTTAACTTTGAATGTGTTTATCAAATGTAGAATCATGAAAGCATTAGTGTGTGTAAAATTGATTATGTGTATATGGTGTATGTAACTAATTGAATGTGATTGATGTTATGTGTGGTCATGTATGCTAACAAGGATATCAATGTATTGACATGTAAGGATAGATAACATGTCTATGGACTCAAGCACAGAGGCTAACGGGTCAAAAGTAAGCATGGAACCTATGCATGAACTCAGAAGCTCAAGGTATGTAATTCTCGGACTCCCTCTTTAGTAATCAAAGGGAATTATTGTACGGAAATTGTTAGGATTCATGTAGGAACGTGTAATTGATGAAAGTATCAAAGTAAGTTGTGTGGTTATGATCGTGAAGTAGTTGATTAAGATGGAATACGTATTGATTAAAAATCAAACGGGTCAAATATAGATAGCGTGGTAAAGTAAGGTGTTGTCCATAACGCCATGAGGAAAAGTATTAGAATGACTAAGGGTCGAATTGGCGTAAACGCTAACCGGGTAACGGATGCGTGTAACGCAGGGTTAATAACCCGGGATAATGGGGTTCAGTCATAAAATATTGTTGTTCTTGCCGAGAGAATGTAAATCCATAGGCTTGTTTGCTTAAACATGCAAACGGGTCAAATAGTTAATTATGTAAATTTAGAACTATTAGCAAAAAACGTAAATTTATAGATCCGGGTTATGGGTTTATAAGTTAATAATGTGGGCAAATGTTTTACAAACACGTAGGAACAAGTTTCGTGTGAAACGGATGAGTATTCGGAAAGATACGCTATTTTTAGTAAAAATGACAAAAGAGGAAAAAATGCAGCAAGGTGGAGCCGTAACCTACGATAGAGGTGATCTGCTGTTTTGTTGTTCGATGAGCCGTAGGCTACGGCATACCTGCCGTAGCTTATGGCGATTTCCTTGAATTATTTTTGTTTGAGATTCTGGGGACGTCGGGGACGCTGAATTTGGGCGTCGCCGACGCCATGCCAAAAGCCATGGTTTCTGGTTTCTTCATTTCACATATCCGGTTGATCCCATTTCCGTCCCGTTGCTTCGTAAAGTTCCTGAAATGCTCCGTAAGCTTTGTTAAACATATGAAAGCACCAACCTTATCAAAATAGGTACATTTAAGAACCCAGCTTCATGTAAAAGCGTAGATTTGATAAACAATTAAACTTGAGGGAACAAATGTGTTAGAATGTATTATACGGATGGGAAGATGAAACTTGTTCATAAGTATGCTTATAGGTGAATTATTATGCATGATTAAAGTACAATAATTAGATGTGGATAAGTGAATGTGACTGAATGCACATATAGAGGTATATAGTTGTAGAGTAAAAGAGTTAGGTGTCGTTGTTATTGTGAGATGTATATATGGAACATGTATGTAAGTTTGTGGATATTTGGTAGTGTTTACACGTAATGCAGTCCAATGAATGTAAATCAATGTTATGTGCTTATGTGAAGATGTGAGTCTTCAATGCTAACTGTTTTACTATTGAGAATGAATATTAATGCATGTATGTAAGTGTTGGGCTCTCGAAGGTTTGAGGCCCGGTGTACGGAGCGAATTTGAAGAACATCCTATTGGATTTTTATACATTGATAGATGATGTGGTTATTAATTTCTATGTGTTTATTTAAAAATATATGATGTCACCATTTACTAACGCGTTGGTTATATATGGTGACCGCAAATAGTCGGATTATCATGATGAACAAACCAATGGGGATCGAGTTAAAGATCAAGGATTGTACGGAGATATGGTCACATAGTTGCGATCATATGTAACATAGTTATCTTGGTTAGGAACAAATGATGTAAATTATTTAAAAAGAAGTCGATTTAAAAGGTTTTCAATTACGTTGAACGACCTAAAGGAAGAACTTTTATGATTCATATTTCCGCTGCGTCATCTTGGGTCAAAATGTGTTAGGGTCTTATAGCCATTTAGTTAGATAAAATTATTTTTCGTTTAACACAATCACTAGAATCATATTGTGGTTTATCTTTCCAAATAACTTTAAAAGAAAACATAGCAAGCATCATAACCATTCTAAACTTCATAATCCACCTGGTTAATCAACTAAGCTTAAACATCGACCACAAAATCGTTGTGATTCGACACCCTTGTTGCCACTGACTATATAACTTGAGGTAATTAGGAATACTCTTTTAACTTTTACTTTGACCGGACCTCGACATCCGACCATATTTTTTGGGGAGCTAATGCACTTGGTATTGCATTACTTGTTTGATTTTGTGTATATTGAATAGTTTTAAAATCCTAAAAATCAAAATAATAATAATAATTAAAA
The DNA here is from genome assembly GCA_030545235.1 of Helianthus tuberosus. Taxonomy (NCBI): domain Eukaryota; kingdom Viridiplantae; phylum Streptophyta; class Magnoliopsida; order Asterales; family Asteraceae; genus Helianthus; species Helianthus tuberosus. Next base: position 170,634,343 of record CM060452.1, read on the forward strand.
TAGTTTTTAGTTTTCTCTCCTTTATCTATTTCCTTTTACCTTGGGTAGTCAAGTTTGTCTGTGCAGGTTCATGTTTTGCATGCAACTGATTTCACCATGAATTTGGTAGATGATAACCCATGTGATTGGTACCATCTATTGCAAAATGTCCATTGTTCCATAAAAGAGTTCAAGCATATAGAGAAAGTGAAGGTTGCATCGATGGAAGGCAAGGAAATATGATGGCGGATTATGACGACTTTAAAGATACATCGTCATATTATCCACACTTTGAACAACGTCCACCACCAAATTATCAAGAATGTTGCTATCCAAAAATGGATTACCACTACAATAAAGATTGAGATTACAACAACTGTGAACCCGAGATGTCACATTTCTTAAGCTACCGAGAGGAGTATGTCGACTACTATCATGAACCCTCAATCGACATACGCAGAGCCTCAAGATTCAATAAATTTCCAAGATTGACAGTATAAATTCGAGTTACTTCACGTGTTGACGTCGTCACAACGTTGTTGGGTTTTGGAATCTTGATTTGGGCTTGGGTTATTAGTTGAAGACTTAGGTGGTGTTTGTTTTTTGGCCAAAAGCTCTTCTAAGCACTTATGTCTACGTCGCACAGACGCGCGCAGACATAAGGGTCCTGCAGCTTGTTTGTTTTCTTGAAGATCTGCAGAGCTTTTACCTCTGCCTCACCTCTTCCCCAAGCAGATCCTTCCCCATGTCTTCAAACCTCTGCCAACCTCTTCTCCCTCTCTCCCTCTTCAAAACATCCATCTGCTCCAAAACCCTAGCTCCACCTCCGACACCACCTCCACCTCCACCTCCACCTCCGCCACCACCTCCACCTCCACCTGCCGACACCATCTCCACCTCCGCCACCACCTACACCTCCGCCACCACCTCCACCACAAAATCTCAGCCACCACCTCCACCACCACATCTCAGCCACCACCTCCACCACCACCATCGTCAAAACCCACCACCACCAAACCCATCAATTAAAACCAAACCTAGATCGGTGAGAGAGAGACCGTAGAGAGAGAGATCGGTGAGAGAGAGAGAGACCGTACAGAGAGAGATCGGTGAGAGAGAGAGACCATAGAGAGAGATAGAGACCGGTGAGAGAGAGACCGTAGAGAGAGAGAGGTGGTGGTGTGATGGTGGAGGTGGTGCGGTGGTGGTGGTGGTGACAGATTGTAGAGAGAGAGATAGAGAGTTTGTAGAGAGAGAGAGAGAGAGAGAGAGAACTGTTGTGTGTGTGAAGTGGTTTTTGTAGAAAAAAAAAACAAACCCTCTTCTCCTTGCAGACTGCAGACATTTGGTCCACCTCTTCTCCTGCAGATGCCTAAAGATGTGGTCCACGGACTGCAGATCTTTTACATCTGAAAAAACAAACAGCACCTTAGAAGACTTGTTACTTGGTTTAATGAAGATTGAAGACATGGGAGGCTTTGGGCTGACCCAAAGTCTCTTTATCATAGTCTATTTATATTTTCCTGTTCAACAAGTTGTGAACCCTACACTAGTCTCTCTATATATTATATCTTTTACTTGTAATATCCTCATCACGAGTGAGGCAGAAATAAATAATAAAAGTATCTTAGTTGCAACTCGTGGACGTAGGTCAGCCGACCAAACCATGTAAATCTCCCGTGTCATCTTCGTTTTATTTTTCTATTGCAGTTTGTTCGTGTTTGTGTGTGTTGCAATACCTAAACACCACTCTTTTACTAAAAAAACATTATTTTCTTACGCGTTTATTTGTATGTACGTGTCGATATAAATTCAAATTGGTTTACATTTCGACGTAAATTTCTTTCACAAATAAGTCGGGTGATCACATATGATACGGTTTTGTGCTTATTTTTATTACGTTTTTAGTTGGTCTACGTTTTGACGTAAATTTTGTTTGAAAACAAGTCAGATAAAATGTAATACATTTTTATTAGACGGTATAAATTCGAGTTACTTTACGTTTGGACGCCGCAACGTAAGAGTTAATTTGCTAGTTTATCACATAATGACACCTTACTACATATGCAATTAACGGTTCATCGTAATTTTAAAGACCGAAAAAATGAATGTTGTAACTTTTACTTGCTTATGATTTCGAACGAAATACAATTGAACGAAAAACTTGTGATTAATATTAATTTTTTATAGCACTTTGCATTAGAAACAAATATATTCTAATCAAGAAGTTTATTTTGTTGTAAATTAGAGCATTTTTTATATGAAAACCGTAATCAAACATATCCACACCTATTATTTCCTAAAATAACATAGTACGGCTTAGATGAGTTGATAACACTAAACGTTTAATTTTTTTTTTTGAACGGGAATAACGGGCCGTGACGCCGAACGTTGTGACCAAGGTTAGAGAATTTTCTGAAATTAATCATTCAAACTAAAAACAAACGTTAAGTAGCTTACAATATAGCCTTATTAACATATAAAAACCTAGGGTGGAGATACAATAGGAAGTTTATTTGGCTAGGAAGGATAGGAAGTGATCTTGACCATCCATTAAGTTAATCAAGGGCTAAGATTAAATCAGGCAAATTGAAATAAAGAAAAGAGGCGCGTGAGTTTGTTCAAGGGCATTCTAGTCAATCCAAGCCAATAGTTTCTCTCTCATTCAATTCCCCCCCCCCCCCCCCCCATTTTTTAAACGTTAAGAGTTAACTGCCATTTTCGTCCCTGTGGTTTGGTCACTTTGGCCATTTCAGTCCATTTTTCAAAAATGCGCCATTTTCGTCCCCCACGTTCTGGAAATGTGCCATTTCAGTCCAAAAATCATAACCCAGTTAAGTCAGTTTGTAAATAAGGACTGATTGTGTAAATTTGTAACATAAAGGACTGATTGTGTAAATTTGAAAAATGGACTGAAATGGCAGTTAACACCACCACCACTAGCCCTGCCACCACCACCACTCCGCTGCCACCACCACCACCGCCACCACAGCCACTGCCACCACCACCACCACCACCGCCGCCGCCGGAACCACCACCATCAACGTCATGGCAAGACCCATATTTTCAGACGTTTGTATGTAATATTGAGTCAGAATTTATTGTATTTAATCCGAAAAGTAAACGAGCAAAACAAAGGAACGAGAACGGTATACCGAAACGAAAAGCTTGCGGGTTACGGGGACGTCTTCGTCTTCTCCGATGAACTCCGAACTCCGGCGAGTTGCAGAAATGATTAGCAAAATAAGGACATAAAATAATCACTCAAAATTTATAACCAAACGACTGGGCTTAAGCGATTACCTTCAAGAAAAGCCAACTAATAATACTAATCAAGCAAATTTGACTACATAAAAATTTCTAACAATCTCGCTCTGACAACGTATAATCAACTACCTCATCTAACATAATAATCAACTAAAGAAATTCAGATTAATAATGAATAATCAAAGAGATGTAACAAAATAACAATGCATAATCAAACAACAGTAATCAACTTCAACTAACAAAATAAAGTATAACAATGAATTATAAAAGATAACCCAAGATTTAAAGTGATTACCAGGCAAAATAACTAAAGGGTCAAACATATTCCGAGGATCAAAGCGATTACCTTCTGCTTTAGATCTTCAGAACCGATTACAGAAACTGCAGATCCGAAGCTATTACACAGATTGGTGATGTTTAATGAACGATTCGAAGTTATTACATAACCGGTTAGAAGCTATTGCACATAACCGATTAAAGGCTATTACACCAAAGCGATGTCCGATGGAAATTATAGCAGTGGTTGTTTAACAAAACTAAGAATAAAACCGCTGATTTCTCCATTGGAACGTAGTTGCCATTTGATTATTAAGGGTGGGATGGTTTGTATTCCCCGAAACTCAAACAAATGACCAACGTTCTTTTTTTTATTTCCCTATTGCTCACTTAGTTTCTATATCATGTAAACCCAAGCCTAGATATATATAATACAAAACGAAGATTCAAAGATGAGAGGCCTTATTAAAGTGGTGGCCCAAAGCAGCCGCTTCGCTTAAATGGGCCTTGAGCTGGCCCTGGGACACTACAACTCATTTTTCTCATGGCTCAGACCCAGCTCCCAGATTATTCATCATCACACACACTTTTGTACTGTTGTAAAAGATGATCACCAATATCAACAAGAATATCATTTTTTGTGTGATTATAGACGGATGGATGAAATGGAACAATCAAATATTCATATATATCATGCAGCAAACGCCGAAACAATCGAAACATGTGTAATTTTTTTTAAATCAATTTATGCATATCTGAGTCGCAAACTATTTTTTAAATGAAAGGAAAAGAACATGACTCACATTTGTTCACAGTCAAAAGAAGAGGACAGTCAAAAGAAGAGGACAGACAACACCATGGCTGCAACTCCTCTATCTGCGGTGGTGGCGGTGGTGGTGGCAGCGGAGTGGTGGTGGTGGCAGCGGAGTGGTGGCGGTGGCAGGGCTGTGGTGGCGGTGGTTGTGGTGGCAGCGGAGTGGTGGTGGTGGCAGGGCTAGTGGTGGTGGTGTTAACTGCCATTTCAGTCCATTTTTCAAATTTACACAATCAGTCCTTTATGTTACAAATTTACACAATCAGTCCTTATTTACAAACTGACTTAACTGGGTTATGATTTTTGGACTGAAATGGCACCTTTCCAGAACGTGGGGGACGAAAATGGCGCATTTTTGAAAAATGGACTGAAATGGCCAAAGTGACCAAACCACAGGGACGAAAATGGCAGTTAACTCAAACGTTAATAACTCTTTCATACGACATTATTTTTTTATAAAAATTGCACCAAAAAAACGAGCGTTTTTTTATCTTTAAAACGAGTATACTATTGCTATATTTAAAAAAAAAAAATTAAAACACAGTTGCGTAAAACACAATAGAAAAACCACCAGTTACGTAAAACGCAATGAAAAAAAAAACCTAAAAAATGACATTTTTCTAAAACGCAATGCACAAAAAACACAAAGAAATGACTTATTTGTAAAACGCAATGGCCAGAAAACACATAAAAATATGTTTTACCTAAAACGCAATGCACCAAAAACACAAAGAAATGACTTATTTGTAAAACGCAATGGCCAGAATACACTTAAAATGTCTGTTTTCTAAAACGCAATGGACTGAAAACACATAAAAAAGTGTTTTACCTAAAACGCAATGCACCAAAAACACAAAGAAATGTCTTATATGTAAAACGCAAAGGCCAGAAAACACTTAAAAATGACTCATTCTAAAACGCAATGGACTGAAAACACCTAAAAAATGTGTTTTACCTAAAACACAATGACTAAAAACACTTAAAAATGTGGTTTTTTTCTAAAACGCAATAGCCAGAAACCACATAAAACTCTTTTATTTCTAAAACGCAATGGACACATAAAACTGTCTGTCACTGTGAACTGTCTGAATTGTCTACGAATTACTGTCTTCGAAATGAGCCAATTTATGGAAATTTAATTTTTCTGATGCGTTTTTAGTACAGCAATTTAATCGAAAAAAATTTTTTAGCTCAACCCCAGCCAGGGGCTGCCGCCCCTGGGACCCCGCTACCGGGGGCTGCCGCCCCCGGACCCCCGCAAAGATCGTAAAACGCAATGACTAAATCAAAAACCCAGATCATGAAAATGAAATTAAAAAATTTATTACATGGATCGAAGCCGATTTCTTCATCAATTGACGAAATTTGAATGATAGAAACACTTATCAACGCTCGAATCGAACGAATCGAGTGATTATCTCCAAAATCACCGGAAAAAACGAGATTTTTTTATGAAATTAAACCGGGGTTTCTTCAAAAAAAGCTGAAGAACACGTTGATCGGGTTCTGAATCATTGATTTGTGATGAAAATCGCACTATAATGTAGTGATTATTGAGATAGAAAGTGAAGAAATAGTTGAAGATGGTGGGTTTTGAAAAAGATGGGTTTTTGAATTTACTGGGTTTTGAAAAAGGAAGAAGAAGGAGTTGGATTGACTAAAATACCCTTTCTCTTTATTTTAAAATTTGCCACATGTCATTATCCTATGGCTTCCTATCCTTCCTAGCGAAAATTAACTTCCTATTTGATCTTTACCCTAAAAACCTAATAATTATTCTACACTCTCAAAAGGGAATAGCTAAATTAATTAACCCATGTTCACTGTAACGTAACAATACGAGTTTACTAAATCAAATGTAGGATTCCTTGTGCAGGAAAATATATAATATTCTATGCTCATACATTATAATAAGATTGATTCATGTGATTCACATGCTTTCTTAAGAATATAATATCGTAATTACAAAGTATTTTTATACATTTGATCTGCATTAATTGTAGATTTGACTTCGCCAAATAATTGATCAAGCCCTCGTTCAGCTGTTGGTAATCCAGATCACATTGCTCCCTCTTTCAAACAAAGTCAATCTCTCTCACTTTCTATCTGTATATATATATATGTACACACACATCCATATATATTTTTGTGTTTGTAATCGGTGATGGGTTATAGGATTGAAGGAGGATGTTGGTGTGCACTAGTTATTTTATGTGCATTTGTGTCAAGAGCAACATCAAATGGTGGTCCTAAGTGCGATTTGTACCAAGGACGGTGGGTGTACGATGCGTCGTATCCTTTGTATGATTCATCAAAATGTCCACACATTCGAAAGGAATTCGACTGCATCAAGTACGGACGCCCTGATCGAAGCTACCTAAAGTTCAGATGGCAGCCTGACCATTGCAACTTGCCGAGGTATGTGTGTGTATATATATATAGATATAGATAAATATATCCCCTTCTCTCAAACATACATGTACACCTACATGCATGCAAACATATATAGATATACAGAATTCGTGTTGAGACTAAGATGTGAGATCTAAAATTTTTTCACATGTGTAGAAATTTTCTTGTAGATTACACGTTCATGTAAGGTGTTGTATATAAGATTTTTGGTATATTATGGATTTTTTACGAAGTAAAAAGATCATTGTGTGTGTATGTTTTTTTAATATTTGACCAAATGAATGAGATCTAGTCTTTGGTTATAAAATGAGACAGAAAGAGTTTCTTGTTACAGAAATGGTAACGCCAAGGCATTTTAATCCAACATTTACTCTATAACATTTTCGAAATGTGATGGACAGTGAATATATATTATTTTAAAGATTAAAATTACAAGTTTGTCCTTAGTTATGAAATTTGGGTCAAACCAATTTACAATTTTGTCCCGCTTTAAAATTACGATTTTGCAATCAGTTTAAAATTACGTTTTTCCTTCTGTTCAAAATAAAATTACGCTTTTGCCCCCAGTGAAAAATTACAATTTTGCACTCGGTTCAAATTTAGGATTTTGCCCCATTTAAATTTACAGTTTCGCCATTAGTTTTGTTATCTTTCTCCCAGGTAAATTACGCTTTTGCCCTCTATTTAAATTTACATTTTCCTCATCGGTTTTGTTTGCTTTCCCGATTAAATTACGATTTTGCCCCCAGTGTATAACTACACACACAAGATGGGGGAATAGTGCCAGGCAGCGCCTGTAACTCCCCCATTGGCCCAACCAATTTACGATTTTATCCCCGCTTTAAAATTACGATTTTGCCATCAGTTCAAAGTTACGTTTTTACCCCCGGTTCAAAATAAAATTATGCTTTTGCCCACAACTAAAAATAACAATTTTGCTCTCGCTTACAGTTTCGCCATTAGTTTTGTTATCTTTCTCCCAGGTAAATTACGCTTTTGCCCTTTATTTAAATTTACATTTTCCTCATCGGTTTTGTTTGCTTTCCCGATTAAATTACGATTTTGCCCCCAGTGTATAACTACACACACAAGATGGGGGAATAGTGCCAGGCAGCGCCTGTAACTCCCCCATTGGCCCAACCAATTTACGATTTTATCCCCGCTTTAAAATTACGATTTTGCCATCAGTTCAAAGTTACGTTTTTACCCCCGGTTCAAAATAAAATTATGCTTTTGCCCACAACTAAAAATAACAATTTTGCTCTCGCTTCAAAATTTCGATTTTGCCTCGTTTAAATTTATAGTTTTGCAGTTAGTTTTGTTTTTCTACTCCCAGCCAAATTACGATTTTCTCTTCAATTTAAATTTACATTTTTGCCATCGTTTTTTCTTTGTCTATTATTCTTAATAATATTTTTCATGATTTATTCCTTATTCTTTTTTCACTTTTATGTTGTTTTATCTGCTTCTAAATTTGTAATTTTTATAACCAACCGGTACGGTATCGATATTTACGAGTAAAACACCGGTAAGTAACGTACCGACGGGTACCGTGCTCATCCCGTTACAAAACGAAACAAATCGATAACATTCGAATTCCTCGCCGCATAGCGCGGGGAATTTCACTAGTTTGCACTACTTAGTAGAGTATGGAATTTTTTAAATCATGAAAGTATTCATTTGAGTAAAAAAATTAATAAAATAAACTTGACTTTTTAAATTATAAAGATACCCAATTTACTATTTTTTTATTTATAGCTTCAAATAATTTCCACCAATTATAAGAGGTTGTGTGTCATCAATCACTCAAAACATAAATCCTCAAGTAAAATGCACGGATAGTCCCTGTGGTTTGGTGGAATTTCACCTTTAGTCCCTAACTTTTCAAAATTACACTTTTAGTCCTTGTGGTTTAACAAGTTGTTACTCGGATAGTCCCCAAAGCGGATGGAGGTTAGTTTTTCTGGTGAAGTGGGTGTGACATGACAAGGACTATCCGAGTAACAACTTGTCAAACCACATGGACTATCCGAGTAACAACTTGTCAAACCACAAGGACTATCCGAGTAACCTTCATCCGCTTTAGGAACTATCCGAGTAACAACTTGTCAAACCACAGGGACTAAGAGTGTAATTCTGAATAGTTGTGGACTAAATGTGAAATTTCACAAAACCACAGGGACTATCCGTGCATTTTACTCTAAATCCTCGATTAAATCTATTGAGCCACAATTAATTTAAATAAAAAGTTGTGGGGCCTTTGGAGCAATCTTATGGATTCGTTGCACCAAGATGAATATGTTGCGTTATAATGATCAAATATGCCGGCTCATTTCTGTTGTGCCAAAAAAACATTCGTCGCGCTTGGATTGATCATTAATTTTAGCAATTCAAAACTATTTTGTTAATTTTATTGGTAAGGGTCGATATAATTGTGATTTTCCCTTTTCTTTGTCTAGTAACTCCAATAAATGTTCATTAAAAATATCGTTTTATTGATATTCTTTTGTAAGACAATTATAAAGAAAAATAAACAATCTACAAGTATATAGATATGCATATTGTAGATACTTGCTTCCCTAACCACCGACGATGTCATAAAATGAAACTCTTTGCCTTTACTACATGAAATAAAACCGTGACCCAACCGTACATTTAATTACTACCTCAAAGGACCGATAAATATTTCTTTGTCAACCTATCACACACATATTTAAATGTATGTTCCTCCACCTATCACACATATTTAAATGTATGTTCGTCCAACTCCTAGCCCGTACTCAAATGTAAATTTAATGAAATTTACACCTCACTGTATACTTCGAAAAATGAATATTTGAGTAGCCATTTATGCATACAGTATATTTTAAATAGTAGTAGACTAGTATCTTAATGAGTTTACATACCATTCATTATGAAGAAACACCAAGTTAATCCAGAGGTTAATTTGTAGGATTTGTCTCGTCAAATAAAGGTTAATATTCTTTGTTCCTCGTTTAATTGTTATGAGATCCTACAAAACAACATAACACCGTGAAGCTCGTTACAAGGAGGAGGATTGGGGAGTTCCCATTGTTTTGAGGATAATAAGTGTGTGTATTAAATGAGAGAGAAAGAAAGCAATACTTAAACCTGAGGGTGAAGTCCTCTATTTATAGCCGAAGAGAATGACCAAGGAGATGGGCTGATGGGTCTGATGTCGACAACAAGGAATATCTTGTTTGTCCCTTTAAACACGACCGTTAGTGTTTGCAGGCGAAAGGGAAGTTGGCGCACGCTGAATGAATCCACGTGGCCTGTTAGTTGTCCTTGTTGTTGGGTCTGTCATCAGCGTTTAAATGGAGATCGTGGAGCAGTGGCCGGCGCACTGTGATTGGTGACACGCCAATGTCTTTGTGTACTTCTTGTCTCATGCACGATTGTTCATGGTGAGGCACTATTGGACACAGCCTGGCGTGCACCTATTGGCCACTTGCTTTGACGTTTGTACTAATTCTATTTGAGCTATGCCTTACTGGCAGCTTGAGGCTTGCGCTGCTTAGGCTTGCGCCATCTTACTGAAAATGGCCTCAATATTAAATACATCTGATTTTGGGTATAGTTCTTGCGCGCGACCCATGCTCAGCATTGTGTAAGTCGGCGCATGATTTGGGACCATACCCCTTCACATTCTTGCTTATTTCATGAACTAGTAACAAAACACAAAATATTAATTTACTAAGTTATACTTGTAGATTTAATGCCCGAAATTTCTTAAGAAAAATGAGGGGCAAGAAAATAATGTACATCGGAGATTCGATCAGCTTAAACCAGTGGCAATCGATGGTGTGCCTTCTTCATGCTGCCTTGCCACCACATTCCGTGGTCACAACAGAATACGTTAACTCGACTACAACCATCACCTTTAAGGTTATCAACTCCATCTTTCCAAACATTATTTATATATTATTTCATTACACATTTAAAAAAAAGCTAACGATAATGTCGATTTGTAGGATTTTGGAGTTTCAGTTTCAATCTTCTTGTCTAACTACTTGGTTGACATTGTCAAAGAGAAATTTGGTCGGGTTTTGAAACTAGATTCGATTACAAACGGAGATGTGTGGAAGCAAAACAATGTTTTGATCTTTAATACGTGGCTTTGGTGGTATCGCCGTGGAAAAAAACAACCGTGGGTGTATACTTATACATTCGTTACATGTGACTATTATAACCGTTGATAGTGTACTCACATTATGATTTGATGCAGTTGGGATTATATCCAAATAGGTAGGGGGAAGATAACGAAGGACATGGATCGGATGGTTGCATTTCGTGCGGCTTTAAAGACTTGGGCAAATTGGGTCAATAAGAATGTAAACACCAAGAGAACAAAGGTGTTTTTCCAAGGGGTTTCTCCGTTTCATTACAAGTAATGTTTTCTTAATATTTTTTATGCATTAGATAGTTCACACCATGCAATTTCCCTCTTGTTATCATTGAAAATGAAATGTTTTTTTTATAAGTTTTACATCAAAGAATGATAGAAGGATCATGCAAACACATAACTAGATCAGTATCTATCTCCCTTCTCATTTTAACGTTTGAAAATAATATATAAAAAATCTGTAGTTTCTATACACACATTTAACCTTAAAAGATTTCAATCATTTTTTTAGGCTGGAGATATTTGGACACCCATCACGCCTATTTCCACACTTTTTGTGCCCTAGACGCCTCGTATAGGCCTATACGAGGCGTCTAAGCACTGAATTCAAGGGGGTCTCAGAGGGTGTCAGGCACAAAGTTTAAGGAACTCCGGACGCCTCGTATAGGCCTATACGAGGCGTCTAGTGTTGGGTTTTTTTTTTGGCTGAAATGAGGGGTGTTTTGGTGGGTTTTGGTATGGTTTTTTGATAGTTTTTGAAGATGTGTTTTGTGGTTGAAAATTTTTTTTGTTTTAAAAAAATTTTTATTTTTTAAAAATCAACTATTTTAAAAATCGGCTCTTGAAATATATTATATCGATTAAATATTATAATGTTTTTAACATTTTACCTTTTTAAATATTATTCTTCCGATTAAAATTTTATCTCGTTAAAATATTGTTTCCGTATTATATTAAGGGGATATATTGTTTCCGTAATATATTCAAAACATAATTTGTTTCCGTATTATCTCAATTTAACACAACAATCATTAAGTAACCGAATAACTAAAAACAAACATAAATATGACATATATAAGATAACTTTGTACATCCATAACAAAAATATATGAGATAAGTTTGTACATCCATAATAAAAATATAAACAACAACAGGTCTATGCATCTAAATCCGAATCCGAATCTGGCTGCTGCTGATGTGGTGCTCGAGCTGGTGGAAGCGGTATCGGTGGTAATCCCTCTCTCTCTCGTCTATCCTGAGCCTCTCGTACCAGCCAACCTACCAAATCGTTGAGCCTGTCAAGCTCGTCTCGTACATCCGGATGTAACGCAGCTCCTGGGGCACGACCTGGAATAGCGTGACGTGGAAACTGAGGCGCCCCGGCAGGTGGCGGTGGCTGTGGCACCGCTGCACCGTCTACATCCTCCGGAGGCTCCTCCACAGGCACTATATCAGCAGGATCTACAGGAGGATAAACGGGCTCGAAATGCTCTGGTAGTGCCTCCTCTGTCCATATGCCCCCGGTCTCGCGGTTTTTAAACCGCGGGCCAACTGGAAACCTCTTGATTACCTTCATCCCCCACAGCGACTGCATGCCCATCCGCGTCGGCATGACTGGCGGCGTCCGTAGATGTGGGTCCTCGTGCAGCACGAGGCCAAATGAACGGGCAATGACGGTCACGTACGCCCCGCCATACAAAAATCCGCGCTCCTGCCGGTGATGGGCGGAGGCGTAGTACTGGGCTAGACCGTGTGCTAACGCACACGGTCTCCTATACAACAAACAGTAAAGGAAAAAAAGATCTGTGGTCGTACACCACTCACGGCTGTACCCGCGCGCTGAGATAGAAGTAGCGAGCAAATGGTGCAGATACCTGCAGATAGTGTTAGTGTTAGCGAAATACAGAAAAAGAGATTAATAAACGTAATAAACGTACGTACCTGTACAGTGGGTCCGCAACAAACGACACCCTCCCCTTCGACTTATCGTGCTCCCAATGATCTGGCCCCGCAATCACCTGCCACAACCCTAGAAGAATGGGTTTTTCAACCACCACTAGCCCCGCTGTGTAAACCTCAGTCTCGATCTCCCCCTGCATGTATAAACCAGAACGCACCGCAAAGTCTGCTAGCGTCATCGTACGCAAAACGCCAGCGAGCCTGAAAGAAATCTCAGGCGGAGGGGGAGCACCTGGGTACGGCAGCGGCACTGGGACCCCAGGAGGGTGAAATGTGAATGACGAAAGGAACTCGACCAGCAGCTCCCTGTAGGTCGGCGTGTGCGCCAAATCGAAAAGACGATGCCACGGCGAATCGAGAGGTACAAACCGACGCACTCTATCCGTCTCAGCAAGTTGGTCCATCGCATCCCAGTCAATCGATGCATGCGATCCAATGTACATCCTCCGAAGCTTCTGGCAATGGCGGGCGACATCGGTGCCCGCGGGAAACTCTAGATACGGACAACCCTGCAGCGTATCCAGAGGCGGCCGCCGTCTCCGTCGTGGACCCTCCTGAACCGGCTGACCCTGCTGAACCGGCTGACCCTGCTGAACCGGCTGAATCTGTTTTAATTATAGAAAAATGATACAAATTATAAAAAAAATGATATTAACCTGTTTTAATTATAGAAAAATGATACAAATTAAAAAAAAAATTATAGAAATTGAAGAAAATTATAGGAATTAATAAAAAAAAAATACATTCAAATTACAAAAATCATTCTTCCGTATCACTATCGATGTAATTAAGACTGGGGTTTGATCTTGGCGGAGGATTCATTATCGATGTATACCATTGTAGACGTGGCAAGTACATATCTTCCCATTGTTCCGTATGGGGTGTTCGGTGGTTCAACCATAACCCGTGTGCTGGTGGCATTGGATAATCCCCTTCCAGCTTAACATGTATGAAGTGGTTCTCGTTTACATGTGTAAGCGTTATGAACAACGGTTGTTGATTAGCCGGAGGACTTAGTATCGGGAAGAAAGTGGAACTCGCGCCCATGGTTGTCGTTAACAGGTGCACGCCGATACCGTACGTTTGTGCAATAAGAAGTCCTGCAAAGGGGAAGTCCATCCAGTGATCCTCCCCACAACTGGACACTGAATCCCAAATTAGGCCCTGACGATGCGTGTAAAAATAACCTTCATCCCATGCTTCAAATATTGGGAACCAGATCGATTTATTCTGATCCATTCCTTGGACAAGGTGCCTTCGAATGAGCCCCCATGAACTCTGTTCCATACCTAAGCCCACAGCCACAGACCGAAACCCACAATGACCGTCCGGCATCACATCTCGTATGCACGAGACGTACGGATGGAACACTAGCGGAATGTCATCCTGAAACTGTTCGATGATTCCCACGTACTCGTCCCCAATGATTAACGGGAAACCGTGAGCATCCCGTGTCTCTTTCTTCTTAGAACTCTTTGAACGGCTTAGGCTCGCTTTGGGTTTTTGGGACCTTATAACCGACTGTTGAGAGGCCTGTGACGGAACGTACGAGCTGTGGCGAGGTTTATCGTACTTACTTTGTCGGGAACCTTCAAAGCACGTGTTTGCATCACCGAATGAGCTTCTCCTCAATTCTTCATCTATACGAGAGGCCTCATCCAACCTTTGTTGTACCTGCTTTGTTGTTGGTCGGCCACAAGTATCTTGTTGGACAACCGGTGGTTTCTTGGTAGATTTCTTTGGAGTCAACACCGCTTTAATCTTTGACATCAGGCTTTTTTGCTGAGCTGGGGGGTGCGACTGTAATTGTTGTCTAACAATATTTAGCTCTTCGACCACGTCCACGTCATCGTCTATCAATTTACAAGTTTGGAAGTTAAGTTTCCGCCAGAAGACGTCCACGTCTTCGAGTTGAATCGGACGCTCTGCACGGTTAAAAACAACATTGTTTAAGTCACATGATTAACGGAAATATATCATACAAGTGTTGTACGTTTAACAATTATTACCTTCAAGAATGTACTTTTCTATCCTACAAGCACAGGGCAACCCACAGCTGTGCCACATTTGGCAACCACATGATGAATGAAAGCGCTCCAAGACATCTACCTTCCGAATTGCCTCGCCCCTCAACAAGTCAAGGGCTGTATGGGATACTTCTCCAAGTAGGTGTTGAAACAACGGGTGTTTGTGGTGGGTCATTCTTTTTTCGTTGCTATCTCGAAAAGTCTTCCTTATTGCACCGAACTGTGTCTCAACTATATCATGGACACAACCAACTACACGGTCCAGCGAGCTCCTATCTTCAACGTATCTCTTTAAGTTGGCGTGTTGGCTCTCAACTCTGTTTGTGGTACGATTACCAAAGTTGCGCCTCTTATCAGTCCACGCAAAGACGAACATCTCCTTATAGTCTTTTAGCCAGTTATCGTACACGTATTTGAAGACTCCTAAAACGTAAAAATAATTTAATGAAATTTGCATATGTGAGTCGTATGTTATTATAAAAACTTACTGGAACGTTTGCACTGCACAAGTCGTTGTCGCATGTTGCGCAAGTGGTACTCGTAGATGAGTATGGATGGAGACTCAATCAATGTCCCCCAGAATGACAAAAATTTCTTCCAGTCTTCGTCTGTGAAGGCACCCTTGCAGTGCTTCATAACATTCTGTTGTATGTGCCACCTGTAAAGAAGCCTGGAGGCGTTTGGAAATACTTTAGCACACGCGCCCATAAGGGCTAGGTCTCTATCGGTTAAAATCACACGTGGCTCCATGCATTCATCCAACATTGATTTTACCCTCTCAAGCACCCACACAAAGTTATCACCACGTTCTTTACTAACAACGGCATGCGCGATAATAAACGATTTGTTGGTAGGCGTCATACCAACAATCTGGATAAAGGGCATATTGTATATGTTTGTCTTGTACGTCGCATCGATCAGCATGACGTGGGGGAATGCACGCCACATGTCTCTCGAGTACCGATGAAGAAAGAAGATCTCTGTTACGATCTCTGTTCCGGGTTCCTCCTGTGTCTCGTAAATAAAGTCGTTGTTTATCAGCTTGTTTTCTAGTGACTGCATGGGAGTCAATCCTTGTCTTTGTTCGGCTCTAATCTTCGCCACAACGTTTTGAACGTCTTTCAGAACATGAAACCTGTCGGGGTCCTGCTTCCTTATCGTTTGAAATATTTTGCGCGACTCCATGTTTTGAGCTGTCAGCTGCTCGATCAGTTTCATTTCGCTTGGAGTAAACCTTCGCATAAACGCGTGGGCCGACAGGTCCTCACAAAGTTCGTGGTTATGTTCAATTTTTCCGTCTTTAATCTCCCAGGTTTCATACGGGTGGTTTCGCACAGCCAGCAGGTAAAACGGGCAACCGGTTTTTTTGCTTCCGGCTTTTCTAAGTGTTGCTGTAGTCTGGTGCTCACCACCACGATCACATTCAAGCCATACCCTCCCGATTCTTCCACCGGTTTTCTTTGATCGACGGGTGACAATAACGAAACCATCCGCGTTTGCTATTTCTTGTATCCGATTCTTTAGTTTATCTAAAGAGTTGAAAACCTGTAACATCGACAATAATAATAAATAATTTTAATAAATAAATAAATAAATAAATAAATAATAATAATAATACAAAAATAGTAATTAATACCTGCTTTTTTAAGTACGGACTGTCCTGGATGGGAGGTGTCTCACCACCATATCTACCATATCCACCATAACCACCGTCTCCTCCGTATCCACTGTATCCACCATCTCCTCTGTAACCATCGTCTCCTCCGTATCCACCGTCTCCTCCGTATCCACCGTCTCCTCCGTATCCACCGTCTCCTCCGTATTCACACCCGTATCTATAATCCGGATACCCATGTTGCGTCGGATAACTTGGTTGACAAGCATGGTATGAGTCATCTACAGGGGTTGTTTCATCAATCGGGGGATGATTGTTCAAATCTAGAAACGGTTTGTTTTGTTCTCCTTGTATACTAGACACAACCTCCTCTTGCTCATTAGAATCGGGAACGCAAGACTCCTCCAAAATAAAGAACCGTATCATCATTAGTAAATAATAAACTAAAACAAAAACTAATTAAAACATTTAAGTACCTGTACTGTTACCGGGTCGCTTTCGGGCACCCAGTTCTCGCTATAATACTGCCCGAAGACATAGTTGCCGTCCCAGTATGATGACATTTAAGTACCTGTAATGAAAGAAGAAGAAGAAGCAGAACGATGAATAAGAAGAATAAGAAGAAGCAGAAAGATGAAGCACATTTAAATGTTGAATGCTCGGGTGTTGACAAAGCATAAACTGTATGATGCACTTTTTCATAAGTCTTAGACGCCTCGTATAGCTCTATACCCCTCGTATACCTTTTAGTCACTTGTCAAATGTACAGTAAGCAGCCACTCAAGACGCCTCGTATAGGACTATACGAGGCGTCTGAATACCTCGTATCCATCCCTCGTACAGACCTATACTCCCCGTCTGATGTGACTGATTTGACATTGTGCTTTGGTGCAGAGCTGGTCGGAAAAGTAACCCTATACGCCTCGTATAGTCCTATACGAGGCGTCCTGAAGGGTGTCAAAATAGGCAGTAAGGTGTGTGAATATGTACACCCTTTTTTATTTAACTTCGATGTTTTTTGACATTAACAATTCGTCAAATATATTATTTTAAAGTATGTGAGTACCTAGTAAAAAGTTAAGTGTTCCCGTATTTGTTATTAACAAGCAAATCTGATAAGAATGTTTTGGGTCACATGCTTTGTCACACTTCGCATGAAAAACACTATTTACAACAAAACAAACATAAGAAAAGCATACTTTTTACAGGGTACCTCAAGAGTTGGATAAATAATTTGGGCGTCTAAATATAATATGTAGGAAGTTATCATAACATATTTTACCTTGGCACTGTTTGGAAGAATTTCTCTTAATTCTTTTACATGATCTTGAATCATCTAGCTATCTTTTGGTCTAGGTCTAGGATTTTCTCCAGGTTTAAGTCTTTTAAGCATACCCAGATGCAAAACCATAATCTTTTTTCACGTCACGTCTTTAGTCAGCCCAAGAACTGACTTGTGATGAAATTACTGAGCTAGTATTAGAAAGTGCTTTTAATGACTCTGATGAAGACGCCTTAATTAAGCGTCGATTTAGTCGACTCGCCGAGCGCAGGCCAAGCCACACCTATAACCGGACTAACCGCATCCGCGTCTACATTAGAAAATCTATTCCATACAGGCATCTTACACGCATCACTTTGGCCCTTTGTCTCCAAATCTTCAAAAGAGCTCACGTCCACCACGACGTCAGACGGCGACCAATCCGAACAATCATCACCACCACAATCCGTCACTGTTGAGCACACTGGCGACTCCGACACCATAACTGTAACCAAATCTGATTCATCACGAACAACCTGACACCACCGTCGTAACTTGGTTTTATTCCAATAAATTAATGTATTAAAAGCCCAAAACTAAATCTACCGATTCATGAATAGAACACCAATTTTCATAACTCTTTTTTTTTAAACACAAATCACATATACAAAATATCAACATCCGTACATAAGTTTAATTTGTGACTGAGTCATTTTTTTGCCCAAACTTGCAGCACATATTGAATAAACAGAAACAAAAACTTAATCTCAGATAAACAGTTGATTGCAGAAACCTAAATGTTCGATTCATGATTATGAATGCATCTTTAAAAAGATAACAATGATGAGAAATTAATACCTGGATTTTGAGTTCGAAACAGTGTTCTTCCTTCAGATGGTAACAAAGCATAGGGATTTCAATTTCAAAATAACAAAAAGGGTAGGAAACCAACCTCTAACATCAACATCTCCATCCATTCAGGAAGACTAACATAGAGCGAGAGAAGAAAAAGTACATGGTATTGTTATATTCGATTGGATCTTCGATTGACGACGATTCCAACACCCGAGTGTTCGATTAGGTCTATGGTGTTGAGGATGGGTAGGGTTTTGCAGGTGGCGAGCAATGGTGGTTGTGGTGACGATGGTTGTTAACCGATGTGAGGGACGAAGTCGGTACCTCCTGCAATTTAGGGAAGAAAGGGAATAACTCAGTTATCGCTTTTGATATCATTTGTTGTCGGAGCTGGATTTGGATCTGGGGCAGGGTGGTGGTTATCGGTGGTATAAGCTGGTGGGTGACTTGTGTTTGCTGTTGTATAGTGGTGGTAAAGACCGGCAGATGTAGTTGGGCAAAACCTGGAAACCCGAACTGTAGATAAGATCCTACGCAAATTGTATATATAGTATAATAAGAAAAAAAATATTTTCCTAAATTCCAACATAAAGTTATCAACCCAAAAAGAATTTGGAGATGTGGAACTGTAACATGACACAAATATAACATGAAATCATGGGTTTGGATTAGTTTAAACAGATCTGGGTTAGTTTTGGATCGACCCATAAATACGTTTAGCTAAACATGTCATGTTTTTTTGGTTGATTGATCTATATTTACTAAGTAGTAGATAATGGCTAGATTATGTCATAACATAATCTAATCAATGATTTATATCAGAATTTAAAGATTTAATATCTATAAATGAGAATTAAGATTTTATGTCAAAATTTAAAGATTTAGTATGTAAAATGAGAACTAGGTTTTCATAGTTTAAACTTCGTTGGAAGGGGCACTTCCCTCTTTTATTATTTAACTTTATTAAGACAAAAAAAAAAAAAAACACACACACACACTCATGTTAAAAAGCACTATTTGTGCGAGTTTATACCGTGTTTGAGTTTGTGTTAGGTTAAATCCATCAACTCGTGAACACTACTTATTTAAAACCAAGACATAGATACATAGTAGGGGTCCTAAGAGAAAAGCATCATATTTGAAAAACATTATGAACTACATATTTCTCTAAACCATTTATTTTTACTTCTAATCCCTTATTTTTAAGAGAGTTTTTTTTTTTTTTTTCATATATACATATATCTAGGGTGGTTTGTACAAAGTGATGGGGAGATAGATAATGACGTAGTCCATCACATCCAAGTTGGATGATGTAATAGTGGAAAGCAGCCAGTGGTGTATTGTGCGATAAGAGGTTCCCAGTTAAACTAAAGGGGAAGTTTTATAGGGTTGCAATTAGACTGGCCATGTTATATGGAACAGACTGTTGGGCTATCAAGAAGTTGCAGGCGCGTAAGCTGGAGGTAGCAGAGATGAGGATGTTGAGGTGGATGTGTGGACACACTAGCCTAGACAAGATAAGAAATAAGAGTTTTATGGATAGATTAGGGGTAGCTAGTACATCAGATAAAATAAAGGAGGGGAGGTTGAGATGGTTTGGGCATGTTAGGAGGAGACAAACGGCAGCCATAGTTGGAAACGTAGAAAATCTCAATGTGGAGGGGAGGAGGAGAAGAGATAGGCCAAAGTTAACGTGGGAGGAGTGGATTAGACAAGATTTGCTAGAATTGCACATCTCTAAGGACATGGTCCAGGATATGAGTTTGTGGAGATGTAAGATTAAGGTTAAGGACTTTTAGGACGATAGTTTGGTTTAACATTAAACTCGTTCTTTAGGAGCTTAGGATGTTGGTCTTTTCTAAGGAGATTAGCGTGTTGATGTGCTTTGGGGGTCTTTTCATGTTATTGCTTGTCTGTGTTTTTATGTTGTGTTGTATGTTACTAATTGTATATTTGGTAGCCTGCTAAAAATATCTTTAGTGCAGTATGTTTATGTTGTTTTTTTAGTAGCTATGTGCCTTGTATGTTTTGATGTAACTTTGATGTCTCGATATTTCGTTGGAGCTGGGGGTCTCACCGAAAGCAACCTCTTTATCCCTTGGGATACAGGTAAGGCTTGCCTACATCTCACCATCCCCAGACCCTACTGATAGCTTTGCTATAAGTGGGATTTACTGGGTATGGTTGTTGTTCTTGTACACAGATGGATCATGTGGTTTATAGCTAGTTTCGCCTTTAGGTACTAGATTTTTTTTAACAGGTTTAGGTTTCATGGTTTCAATTTTGTAACACCTTTGGGTACTAACACTAAACTTAGTTAATTTTTATGTTAAATTTCAGTAAAATAACTAAAATACCCTTCTATTTTAAAAGGACCATTTATGTCATCACTCAATTTTTAATTCCAAAGACCATTTGTGTTATTACTCTATTTAAAAGAAAACTGACCCGTTATGATTTTGTAGCTCTATAACAAGTACCCGTTATCATATATAAACATCTATAATTCAAAGACTATTACAAGTTAAATGAACTAATCTACGTTCATTAACACAACTAATTATATATTATTGTAAAAAAAACAACATTCTCACATGAGATATAAAGTTAAACGCCGTTGAGATGATGTATAAACTAAAAAAGAGAACTAATGCAAGATTCTGGAAATAAGCATCAACAATCGACACAAAACGATACGGTGAGTTAAAACATTCAAGAAATAGAGAAGATTAAGTGCAAACTAACAATGATTTAGTAATTAGTAACTAAGGGATGAACACTTTCGTTGGAAGATATAAGAATAACTTTACCAATTCAAAGGAAAATGGGGGAAAGATGGAGGAATTAGTGTACAATGATTATGTGGATTTTGCAAAGTCGATGCTCTTGCAAAAGAATGGGGTTTGACATCCAAACAAGAAACGTGTTCTTGGGGTTTTAAAGAGGGAAAAGGCGTTCTCGACCCGCCCCATACTGATACGGATACTCCATCTCCTGACCCGCCAACCTCGCTTGTCAGGGTTGGAGTTCGGGTTCGAGTTTCGTTTGCTTCATAGAAAAAAAAGAACCCTTGGAACAGATTTTTTAAAAGAGTATATTGATTGGAGTAATAACACAAATAGTCCTTGGAATTTAAAATTGAGTAATGACATAAATGGTCCTTTTAAAATGGGTAGGTATTTTAGTCATTTTACTGAAATTTTGAGTTATGGTCGAATTTTGAGTTATCTTGATGATTTAGGATGAAAACCATGTGCATGAGTATGAAGATGATTATGATGAACATGTAGATGTTAAATTGTGATTGTGTAGATGCATAAGATGGTATATGATAGTTTTGATAGTTACACATGATCTAGAATTAGTGACAATGTGATTTTGTTTGAATGTAATGGTTCATGAGATGAATTTGGGAAGAACAAGCTTAAACCACTTGTACATTATGCTTAGAAAGTGGTATGCACACCAAGTGTTTGATGAAATGCTTAGGTGGAAACGATAAGTGGAATTCTATACAAATAACAAATGTTAATAGGTGAAAATGATAATGAGAAATATGATGACATGATTGATGGTAATTAAATTTGAGAAATGTGTTTTAGAAGGAATCCATGTGAGAATGTAGACGATTGTATGATTTGCTATAAATATGCTTTAGGAACTTGTACTCAATGCTTGAATGGTGAGGTGCATATCATGTGTTGGACCAATTGCTTATTGGTAATTTAGAAATGAATGTGTAATATATATCATATGGACTACTAGTAAGGGATGATGTTATGGTTATGTTAAATTAGTTAACTTTGAATGTGTTTGTCAAATGTAGAATCATGAAAGCATTAGTGTGTGTAAAATTGATTATGTGTATATGGTGTATGTAACTAATTGAATGTGATTGATGTTATGTGTGGTCATGTATGCTAACAAGGATATCAATGTATTGACATGTAAGGATAGATAACATGTCTATGGACTCAAACACAGAGGCTAACGGGTCAAAAGTAAGCATGGAACCTATGCATGAACTCAGACGCTCAAGGTATGTAATTCTCTGACTCCCTCTTTAGTAATCAAAGGGAATTATTGTACGAAAATTGTTAGGATTCATGTAGGAACGTGTAATTGATGAAAGTATCAAAGTAAGTTGTGTGGTTATGATCGTGAAGTAGTTGATTAAGATGGAATACGTATTGATTAAAAATCAAACGGGTCAAATCTAGATAGCGTGGTAAAGTAAGGTGTTGTCCATAACGCCATGAGGAAAAGTATTAGAATGACTAAGGGTTAAATTGGCGTAAACGTTAACCGGGTAACGGATGCGTGTAACGCAGGGTTAATAACCCGGGATAATGAGGTTCAGTCATAAAATATTGTTGTTCTTGCCGAGAGAATGTAAATCCATAGGCTTGTTTGCTTAAACATGCAAACGGGTCAAATAGTTAATTATGTAAATTTAGAACTGTTAGCAAAAAACGTAAATTTATAGATCCGGGTTATGGGTTTATAAGGTAATAATGTGGGCAAATGTTTTACGAACACGTAGGAACAAGTTTCGTGTGAAACGGATGAGTATTTGGAAAGATACACTATTTTTAGTAAAAATGACAAAAGAGGAAAAAATGCAGCAAGGTGGAGCCGTAACCTACGGTGTAGGTGATCTGCTGTTTTGTTGTTCCATGAGCCGTAGGCTACGGCATACCTGCCGTAGCTTATGGCGATTTCCTTGAATTATTTTTGTTTGAGATTCTGGGGACGTCGGGGACGCTGAGTTTGAGCGTCGCCGACGCCATGCCAAAAGCCATGGTTTCCGGTTTCTTCATTTCACATATCCGGTTGATCCCATTCCCGTCCCGTTGCTTCGTAAAGTTCCCGAAAGGCTCCGTAAGCTTTGTTAAACATATGAAAGCACCAACCTTATCAAAATAGGTACATTTAAGAACCCAGCTTCATGTAAAAGCGTAGACTTGATAAACGATTAAACTTGAGGGAACGAATGTGTTAGAATGTATTATACGGATGGGAAGATGAAACTTGTTCATAAGTCTGCTTATAGGTGAATTATTATGCATGATTAAAGTACAATAATTAGATGTGGATAAGTGAATGTGAATTGAATGCACATATAGAGGTATATAGTGGTAGAGTAAAAGAGTTAGGTGTCGTTATTGTGAGATGTATATATGGAACATGTATGTAAGTTTGTAGATATTTGGTAGTGTTTACACGTAATGCAGTCCAATGAATGTAAATCAATGTTATGTGCTTATGTGAAGATGTGAGTCTTCAATGCTAACTGTTTTACTATTGAGAATGAATATAAATGCATGTATGTAAGTGTTGGGCTCTCGAAGGTTTGAGGCCCGGTGTACGGAGCGAATTTGAAGAACATCCTATTGGATTTTTATACATTGATAGATGATGTGGTTATTAATTTCTATGTGTTTATTTAAAAATATATGATGTCACCATTTACTAACGCGTTGGTTATATATGGTGACCGCAAATAGTCGGATTATCATGATGAACAAACCAATGGGGATCGAGTTGAAGATCAAGGATTGTACGGAGATGTGGTCACATAGTTGCGATCATATGTAACATAGTTATCTTGGTTAGGAACAAATGATGTAAATTATTTAAAAAGAAGTCGATTTAAAAGGTTTTCTATTACGTTGAACGACCTAAAGGAAGGAATTTTATGATTCATATTTCCGTTGCGTCATCTTGGGTCAAAACGTGTTAGGGTCTTATAGCCATTTAGTTAGATAAAATTATTTTTCGTTTAACACAATCACTAGAATCATATTGTGGTTTATCTTTCCAAATAACTTTAAAAGAAAACATAGCAAGCATCATAACCATTCTAAACTTCATAATCCACCTGGTTAATCAACTAAGCTTAAACATCGACCACAAAATCGTCGTGATTCGACACCCTTGTTGCCACTGACTATATAACTTGAGGTAGTTAGGAATACTCTTTTAACTTTTACTTTGACCGGACCTCGACATCCGACCCTATTTTTCGGGGAGCTAATGCACTTGGTATTGCATTACTTGTTTGATTTTGTGTATATTGAATAGTTTTAAAATCCTAAAAATCAAAATAATAATAATAATTAAAATAGTTTTTAGTTTTCTCTCCTTTATCTATTTCCTTTTACCTTGGGTAGTCGAGTTTGTCTGTGCAGGTTCATGTTTTGCATGCAACTGATTTCACTATGAATTTGGTAGATGATGACCCATGTGATTGGTACCATCTATTGCAAAATGTCCATTGTTCCATAAAAGAGTTCAAGCATATAGAGAACATGAAGGTTGCATCGATGGAAGGCATGGAAATATGATGGCGGATTATGAAGACTTTAAAGATACATCGTCATATTATCCACACTTTGAACAACGTCCACCACCAAATTATCAAGAATGTTGCTATCCAAAAATGGATTACCACTACAATAAAGATTGAGATTACAACAACTGTGAACCCGAGATGTCACATTTCTTAAGCTACCGAGAGGAGTATGTCGACTACTATCATGAACCCTCAATCGACATACGTGGAGCCTCAAGATTCAATAAATTTTCAAGATTGACAGTATAAATTCGAGTTACTTCACGTGTTGACGTTGTCACAACGTTGTTGGGTTTTGGAATCTTGATTTGGGCTTGGGTTATTAGTTGAAGACTTAGGTGGTGTTTGTTTTTTGGCCAAAAGCTCTTCTAAGCACTTATGTCTACGTCGCGCAGACGTGCGCAGACATAAGGGTCCAGCAGCTTGTTTGTTTTCTTGAAGATCTGCAGAGCTTTTACCTCTGCCTCACCTCTTCCCCAAGCAGATCCTTCCCCATGTCTTCAAACCTCTGCCAACCTCTTCTCCCTTTCTCCCTCTTCAAAACATCCATCTGCTCCAAAACCCTAGCTCCACCTCCGACACCACCTCCACCTCCACCTCCACCTCCGCCACCACCTCCACCTCCACCTGCCGACACCATCTCCACCTTCGCCACCACCTACACCTCCAACACCACCTCCGCCACAAAATCTCAGCCACCACCTCCACCACCACATCTCAGCCACCACCACCTCCACCACCACCATCGTCAAAACCCACCACCACCAAACCCATCAATTAAAACCAAACCCAGATCGGTGAGAGAGAGACCGTAGAGAGAGAGAGATCGGTGAGAGAGAGAGACCGTACAGAGAGAGATCGGAGAGAGAGAGAGATCTGTGAGAGAGAGAGAGACCGTAGAGAGAGATAGAGATCGGTGAGAGAGAGAGACCGTAGAGAGAGAGGCGGTGGTGTGATGGCGGTGGTGTGATGGTGGAGGTGGTGCGGTGGTGGTGGTGACAGATTGTAGAGAGAGAGAGAGTTTGTAGAGAGAGAGAGAACTGTTGTGTGTGTTGTGTGTGTGAAGTGGTTTTTGTAGAAAAAAAAAACCCTCTTCTCCTTGCAGACTGCAGACATTTGGTCCACATCTTCTCCTGCAGATGCATAAAGATGTGATCCACAGACTGCAGACATTTTACCCCTGAAAAAACAAACAGCACCTTAGAAGACTTGTTACTTGGTTTAATGAAGATTGAAGACATGGGAGGCTTTCGGCTGACCCAATGTCTCTTTATCATAGTCTATTTATATTTTCCTATTCAACAAGTTGTGAACCCTACACTAGTCTCTCTATATATTATATCTTTTACTTGTAATATCCTCATCACGAGTGAGGCAGAAATAAATAATAAAAGTATCTTAGTTGCAACTCGTGGACATAGGTCAGCCGACCAAACCACATAAATCTCCCGTGTCATCTTCGGTTTATTTTTCTATTGTAGTTTGTTCATGTTTGTGTGTGTTGCAATACCTAAACACCACTCTTTTACTAAAAAAACATTATTTTCTTACGCGTTTATTTGTATGTACGTGTCGATATAAATTCAAATTGGTTTACATTTCGACGTAAATTTCTTTGACAAATAAGTCAGGTGATCACATATGATACGGTTTTGTGCTTATTTTTATTACATTTTTAGTTGGTCTACGTTTTGACGTAAATTTTGTTTGAAAACAAGTCAGATAAAATGTAATACGTTTTTATTAGACGGTATAAATTCGAGTTACTTTACGTTTGGACGCCGCAACGTAAGAGTTAATTTGCTAGTTTATCACATAATGACACCTTACTACATATGCAATTAACGGTTCATCCTAATTTTAAAGACCGAAAAAATGAATGTTGTAACTTTTACTTGCTTATGATTTCGAACGAAATACAATTGAACGAAAAACTTGTGATTAATATTAATTTTTTATAGCACTTTGCATTAGAAGCAAATATATTTTAATCAAGAAGTTTATTTTGTTGTAAATTAGAGCATTTTTTATATGAAAACCGTAATCAAACATATCCACACCTGTTATTTCCTAAAATAACATAGTACGGCTTAGATGAGTTGATAACACTAAACGTTTAATTTTTTTTTGAACGGCAATAACGAGCCGTGACACCGGACGTTGTGACCAAGGTTAGAGAATTTTCTGAAAGGGTCTACATATTTACACACCTTATTGCCTATTTGGACACCCTTCAAGACGCCTCGTATAGACCTATACGAGGCGTATAGCCTTTTTCAATTTACAAGAGAATCTCTGATTATGTCATATTTTGTCTTATTTGCCTCGTATACGCCTCGTATAGGCATATACTGGGCGTCTAGGGGAAAAAAGACCATTTAGCCCCTGATTTAGGCCTATACTGGGGGTAAATTGGTCTTTTTTGCCTCTCTTATATGCCTAGTATAGGCCTATACTAGGCGTATATAAGGGGTTTTTTTTTTTTTTTTTTTTTTTTTTTTTTTTTTTTTAACAAACATTTTAACAATATTAATCGTTTTAGCAAAACTTTTATACAAAAACAAGTTTTTTTATTTTAAATAATTAATATTAGGACCCCTCGTTGGTTTTTTTTTAGTTGAAAAATGGATGTTTTGATAGGGTAATTTGATTGTTTTTGGAGGGTGATGTTTTTAGAGTAAAAAAATGGGTGTTTTGGTGGGATAATTTGAGTTGTTTTTTTAAAAAAAGTTTTATTGTTTTTGTATAAAAGTTTGCTAAAACGATTAATATTGTATAAAATGTTTGTTAAAAAAAAAAAAAAAAAAACCCTTCAAGACGCCCAGTATAGGGCTATACGAAGGGTCCAAAAGACCATTAAACCCTTGAATTGCCCCCAGTATAGACCTAATTCAGGGCTATAATGGTCTTTTGGACCCCTCGTATACTCCCAGTATAGCCCTATACTGGGCGTCTATTATTTTTTTTTTTTTCTTTTTTTAATATTTAAAAAGAAAAAACAAAAAAAAATAAAAATAGACGCCCAGTATAGGGCTATACTGGGGCTATACGAAGGGTCCAAAAGACCATTAAACCCCTGAATTGCCCCCAGTATAGGCCTAATTCAGGGCTATAATGGTCTTTTGGACCCCTCGTATACGCCCAGTATAGCCCTATACTGGGCGTCTATTATTATTTTTTTTTGTTTTCTTTTTTTAATATTTAAAAAGAAAAAACAAAAAAAAATAAAAATAGACGCCCAGTATAGGGCTATACTGGGGCTATACGAAGGGTCCAAAAGACCATTAAACCCCTGAATTGCCCCCAATATAGGCCTAATTCAGGGGTATAATGGTCTTTTGGTCCACATAGACGCCCAGTATAGCCCTATACTGGGCGTCTTGAAGGGTTTTTTTTTGTTTTCTCTTTTTAAATATCAATAACACTAATATTAACTATAAAAAACTCATATTAATTATAATAACACTAATATTAATTATAAAAAAACTCATATTAATTATAATAACACTCATATTAATTATAATAACACTAATATTAATTATAAAAAACTCATATTAATTATAATAACACTAATATTAATTATAAAAAAACTCATATTAATATCAATAACACTAATATTAATTATAAAAAACTCATATTAATTATAATAACACTAATATTAATTATACGATGCCTATACGAGACTTATACTATACGATACGATACAACACGATAGGCTTATACAAGACCTATACGAGACTTATACTACACTATACTATACGATACGATGCGATACAACACGATACTATAGGATACGATACCACATCCATAGGCCCATACAATGCCTATATGAGATTTATACTACATTATACGATACGATACGATATGATACGATACAATACGATACTAGACTATTGGATAAGATACAGCACTCGTATAGGACTATAGGTGTGGTTTAGGTCCCGTTTAGGCCTATAGGCTTATACAAGACCTATAGGGGCCATATACTAGACTTATACTATACACTATACGATACGATACAACGCCCGTATACGTCGATAGGCCTATACAAGACCTATAAGGGACCTATACTACACTGTATGATACGATAGTATCGTATTGTATCGTATAGTATGGTATCGTATTGTATCGTATAGTGTATAGTATAAGTCTCGTATAGGTCCCATATAGGTCTATACGAGACTTATACTATACTATACGATACGATACAACACGATAG
Organism: Helianthus tuberosus; assembly: GCA_030545235.1. Lineage (NCBI taxonomy): Eukaryota > Viridiplantae > Streptophyta > Magnoliopsida > Asterales > Asteraceae > Helianthus > Helianthus tuberosus. Next base: position 170,663,529 of record CM060452.1, read on the forward strand.
GCTTATACAAGACCTATACGAGACTTATACTACACTATACTATACTATACTATACTATACTATACTATACTATACTATACTATACTATACTATACTATACTATACTATACTATACTATACTATACTATACTATACTATACTATACTATATGATACGATACAATACAATACGATATTAGACTATTGGATAAGATACAACACTCGTATAGGACTATAGGTGTGGTTTAGGTCCCGTTTAGGCCTATAGGCTTATACAAGACCTATATGGGACCTATACTAGACTTATACTATACACTATACGATACGATACAACGCCCGTATACGTCGATAGGCCTATACAAGACCTATAAGGGACCTATACTACACTATATGATACGATAATATCGTATTGTATCGTATAGTATGGTATCGTATTGTATCGTATAGTGTATAGTATAAGTCTCGTATAGGTCCCATATAGGTCTATACGAGAGCTATACGAGACTTATACTATACTATACGATACGATACAACACGATAGGCTTATACAAGACCTATACGAGACTTATACTACACTATACTATACTACACTATACTATACTATACTATACTATACTATACTATACTATACTATACTATACTATACTATACTATACTATACTATACTATACTATACTATACTATACTATAAAGTACTATACGATACGATACGATATGATACGATACAATACAATACGATATTAGACTATTGGATAAGATACAACACTCGTATAGGACTATAGGTGTGGTTTAGGTCCCGTTTAGGCCTATAGGCTTATACAAGACCTATATGAGACCTATACTAGACTTATACTATACACCATTTTTTTACTCAAAAAACATCACCCTCAAAAAACAATCAAATTACCCTACCAAAACATCTATTTTTCAACTAAAAAAAACCAACGAGGGGTCCTAATATTAATTATTTAAAATAAAAAAAAACTTGTTTTTGTATAAAAGATTGCTAAAACGATTAATATTGTATAAAATGTTTGTTAAAAAAAAAAAAAAAAAAAAAAAAAAAACCCTTTAAGACGCCTAGTATAGGCCTATACGAGGCATATAAGGGGCAAAGGGTCACATATGAGGCCTATACGAAGGGTCCTATACGCCCAGTATAGGCCTATACGAGGCGTCTTGAAGGGGTCAAACCAGAAGTGACATTAGTCAGGCACTGATTTTGATGTAACCCTATACGCCTCGTATAGGCCTATACGAGGCCTATACGAGGCAAAGGGTGTCTAAATAGGCAGATAAGGTGTCCAAATAGATTGACCCTTCTGAAATTAATCATTCAAACTAAAAACAAACTTTAAGTAGCTTACAATATAGCCTTATTAACATATAAAAACCTAATAATTATTCTACACTCTCAAAAGGGAATAGCTAAATTAATTAACCCATGTTCACTGTAACGTAACAATACGAGTTTACTAAATCAAATGTAGGATTCCTTGTGCAGGAAAATATATAATATTCTATGCTCATACATTATAATAAGATTGATTCATGTGATTCACATGCTTTCTTAAGAATATAATATCGTAATTACAAAGTATTTTTATACATTTGATCTGCATTAATTGTAGATTTGACTTCGCCAAATAATTGATCAAGCCCTCGTTCAGCTGTTGGTAATCCAGATCACATTGCTCCCTCTTTCAAACAAAGTCAATCTCTCTCACTTTCTATCTGTATATATATATATGTACACACACATCCATATATATTTTTGTGTTTGTAATCGGTGATGGGTTATAGGATTGAAGGAGGATGTTGGTGTGCACTAGTTATTTTATGTGCATTTGTGTCAAGAGCAACATCAAATGGTGGTCCTAAGTGCGATTTGTACCAAGGACGGTGGGTGTACGATGCGTCGTATCCTTTGTATGATTCATCAAAATGTCCACACATTCGAAAGGAATTCGACTGCATCAAGTACGGACGCCCTGATCGAAGCTACCTAAAGTTCAGATGGCAGCCTGACCATTGCAACTTGCCGAGGTATGTGTGTGTATATATATATAGATATAGATAAATATATCCCCTTCTCTCAAACATACATGTACACCTACATGCATGCAAACATATATAGATATACAGAATTCGTGTTGAGACTAAGATGTGAGATCTAAAATTTTTTCACATGTGTAGAAATTTTCTTGTAGATTACACGTTCATGTAAGGTGTTGTATATAAGATTTTTGGTATATTATGGATTTTTTACGAAGTAAAAAGATCATTGTGTGTGTATGTTTTTTTAATATTTGACCAAATGAATGAGATCTAGTCTTTGGTTATAAAATGAGACAGAAAGAGTTTCTTGTTACAGAAATGGTAACGCCAAGGCATTTTAATCCAACATTTACTCTATAACATTTTCGAAATGTGATGGACAGTGAATATATATTATTTTAAAGATTAAAATTACAAGTTTGTCCTTAGTTATGAAATTTGGGTCAAACCAATTTACAATTTTGTCCCGCTTTAAAATTACGATTTTGCAATCAGTTTAAAATTACTTTTTTCCTTCTGTTCAAAATAAAATTACGCTTTTGCCCCCAGTGAAAAATTACAATTTTGCACTCGGTTCAAATTTAGGATTTTGCCCCATTTAAATTTACAGTTTCGCCATTAGTTTTGTTATCTTTCTCCCAGGTAAATTACACTTTTGCCCTCTATTTAAATTTACATTTTCCTCATCGGTTTTGTTTGCTTTCCCGATTAAATTACGATTTTGCCCCCAGTGTATAACTACACACACAAGATGGGGGAATAGTGCCAGGCAGCGCCTGTAACTCCCCCATTGGCCCAACCAATTTACGATTTTATCCCCGCTTTAAAATTACGATTTTGCCATCAGTTCAAAGTTACGTTTTTACCCCCGGTTCAAAATAAAATTATGCTTTTGCCCACAACTAAAAATAACAATTTTGCTCTCGCTTACAGTTTCGCCATTAGTTTTGTTATCTTTCTCCCAGGTAAATTACGCTTTTGCCCTCTATTTAAATTTACATTTTCCTCATCGGTTTTGTTTGCTTTCCCGATTAAATTACGATTTTGCCCCCAGTGTATAACTACACACACAAGATGGGGGAATAGTGCCAGGCAGCGCCTGTAACTCCCCCATTGGCCCAACCAATTTACGATTTTATCCCCGCTTTAAAATTACGATTTTGCCATCAGTTCAAAGTTACGTTTTTACCCCCGGTTCAAAATAAAATTATGCTTTTGCCCACAACTAAAAATAACAATTTTGCTCTCGCTTCAAAATTTCGATTTTGCCTCGTTTAAATTTATAGTTTTGCAGTTAGTTTTGTTTTTCTACTCCCAGCCAAATTACGATTTTCTCTTCAATTTAAATTTACATTTTTGCCATCGTTTTTTCTTTGTCTATTATTCTTAATAATATTTTTCATGATTTATTCCTTATTCTTTTTTCACTTTTATGTTGTTTTATCTGCTTCTAAATTTGTAATTTTTATAACCAACCGGTACGGTATCGATATTTACGAGTAAAACACCGGTAAGTAACGTACCGACGGGTACCGTGCTCATCCCGTTACAAAACGAAACAAATCGATAACATTCGAATTCCTCGCCGCATAGCGCGGGGAATTTCACTAGTTTGCACTACTTAGTAGAGTATGGAATTTTTTAAATCATGAAAGTATTCATTTGAGTAAAAAAATTAATAAAATAAACTTGACTTTTTAAATTATAAAGATACCCAATTTACTATTTTTTTATTTATAGCTTCAAATAATTTCCACCAATTATAAGAGGTTGTGTGTCATCAATCACTCAAAACATAAATCCTCAAGTAAAATGCACGGATAGTCCCTGTGGTTTGGTGGAATTTCACCTTTAGTCCCTAACTTTTCAAAATTACACTTTTAGTCCTTGTGGTTTAACAAGTTGTTACTCGGATAGTCCCCAAAGCGGATGGAGGTTAGTTTTTCTGGTGAAGTGGGTGTGACATGACAAGGACTATCCGAGTAACAACTTGTCAAACCACATGGACTATCCGAGTAACAACTTGTCAAACCACAAGGACTATCCGAGTAACCTTCATCCGCTTTAGGAACTATCCGAGTAACAACTTGTCAAACCACAGGGACTAAGAGTGTAATTCTGAATAGTTGTGGACTAAATGTGAAATTTCACAAAACCACAGGGACTATCCGTGCATTTTACTCTAAATCCTCGATTAAATCTATTGAGCCACAATTAATTTAAATAAAAAGTTGTGGGGCCTTTGGAGCAATCTTATGGATTCGTTGCACCAAGATGAATATGTTGCGTTATAATGATCAAATATGCCGGCTCATTTCTGTTGTGCCAAAAAAACATTCGTCGCGCTTGGATTGATCATTAATTTTAGCAATTCAAAACTATTTTGTTAATTTTATTGGTAAGGGTCGATATAATTGTGATTTTCCCTTTTCTTTGTCTAGTAACTCCAATAAATGTTCATTAAAAATATCGTTTTATTGATATTCTTTTGTAAGACAATTATAAAGAAAAATAAACAATCTACAAGTATATAGATATGCATATTGTAGATACTTGCTTCCCTAACCACCGACGATGTCATAAAATGAAACTCTTTGCCTTTACTACATGAAATAAAACCGTGACCCAACCGTACATTTAATTACTACCTCAAAGGACCGATAAATATTTCTTTGTCAACCTATCACACACATATTTAAATGTATGTTCCTCCACCTATCACACATATTTAAATGTATGTTCGTCCAACTCCTAGCCCGTACTCAAATGTAAATTTAATGAAATTTACACCTCACTGTATACTTCGAAAAATGAATATTTGAGTAGCCATTTATGCATACAGTATATTTTAAATAGTAGTAGACTAGTATCTTAATGAGTTTACATACCATTCATTATGAAGAAACACCAAGTTAATCCAGAGGTTAATTTGTAGGATTTGTCTCGTCAAATAAAGGTTAATATTCTTTGTTCCTCGTTTAATTGTTATGAGATCCTACAAAACAACATAACACCGTGAAGCTCGTTACAAGGAGGAGGATTGGGGAGTTCCCATTGTTTTGAGGATAATAAGTGTGTGTATTAAATGAGAGAGAAAGAAAGCAATACTTAAACCTGAGGGTGAAGTCCTCTATTTATAGCCGAAGAGAATGACCAAGGAGATGGGCTGATGGGTCTGATGTCGACAACAAGGAATATCTTGTTTGTCCCTTTAAACACGACCGTTAGTGTTTGCAGGCGAAAGGGAAGTTGGCGCACGCTGAATGAATCCACGTGGCCTGTTAGTTGTCCTTGTTGTTGGGTCTGTCATCAGCGTTTAAATGGAGATCGTGGAGCAGTGGCCGGCGCACTGTGATTGGTGACACGCCAATGTCTTTGTGTACTTCTTGTCTCATGCACGATTGTTCATGGTGAGGCACTATTGGACACAGCCTGGCGTGCACCTATTGGCCACTTGCTTTGACGTTTGTACTAATTCTATTTGAGCTATGCCTTACTGGCAGCTTGAGGCTTGCGCTGCTTAGGCTTGCGCCATCTTACTGAAAATGGCCTCAATATTAAATACATCTGATTTTGGGTATAGTTCTTGCGCGCGACCCATGCTCAGCATTGTGTAAGTCGGCGCATGATTTGGGACCATACCCCTTCACATTCTTGCTTATTTCATGAACTAGTAACAAAACACAAAATATTAATTTACTAAGTTATACTTGTAGATTTAATGCCCGAAATTTCTTAAGAAAAATGAGGGGCAAGAAAATAATGTACATCGGAGATTCGATCAGCTTAAACCAGTGGCAATCGATGGTGTGCCTTCTTCATGCTGCCTTGCCACCACATTCCGTGGTCACAACAGAATACGTTAACTCGACTACAACCATCACCTTTAAGGTTATCAACTCCATCTTTCCAAACATTATTTATATATTATTTCATTACACATTTAAAAAAAAGCTAACGATAATGTCGATTTGTAGGATTTTGGAGTTTCAGTTTCAATCTTCTTGTCTAACTACTTGGTTGACATTGTCAAAGAGAAATTTGGTCGGGTTTTGAAACTAGATTCGATTACAAACGGAGATGTGTGGAAGCAAAACAATGTTTTGATCTTTAATACGTGGCTTTGGTGGTATCGCCGTGGAAAAAAACAACCGTGGGTGTATACTTATACATTCGTTACATGTGACTATTATAACCGTTGATAGTGTACTCACATTATGATTTGATGCAGTTGGGATTATATCCAAATAGGTAGGGGGAAGATAACGAAGGACATGGATCGGATGGTTGCATTTCGTGCGGCTTTAAAGACTTGGGCAAATTGGGTCAATAAGAATGTAAACACCAAGAGAACAAAGGTGTTTTTCCAAGGGGTTTCTCCGTTTCATTACAAGTAATGTTTTCTTAATATTTTTTATGCATTAGATAGTTCACACCATGCAATTTCCCTCTTGTTATCATTGAAAATGAAATGTTTTTTTTATAAGTTTTACATCAAAGAATGATAGAAGGATCATGCAAACACATAACTAGATCAGTATCTATCTCCCTTCTCATTTTAACGTTTGAAAATAATATATAAAAAATCTGTAGTTTCTATACACACATTTAACCTTAAAAGATTTCAATCATTTTTTTAGGCTGGAGATATTTGGACACCCATCACGCCTATTTCCACACTTTTTGTGCCCTAGACGCCTCGTATAGGCCTATACGAGGCGTCTAAGCACTGAATTCAAGGGGGTCTCAGAGGGTGTCAGGCACAAAGTTTAAGGAACTCCGGACGCCTCGTATAGGCCTATACGAGGCGTCTAGTGTTGGGTTTTTTTTTTGGCTGAAATGAGGGGTGTTTTGGTGGGTTTTGGTATGGTTTTTTGATAGTTTTTGAAGATGTGTTTTGTGGTTGAAAATTTTTTTTGTTTTAAAAAAATTTTTATTTTTTAAAAATCAACTATTTTAAAAATCGGCTCTTGAAATATATTATATCGATTAAATATTATAATGTTTTTAACATTTTACCTTTTTAAATATTATTCTTCCGATTAAAATTTTATCTCGTTAAAATATTGTTTCCGTATTATATTAAGGGGATATATTGTTTCCGTAATATATTCAAAACATAATTTGTTTCCGTATTATCTCAATTTAACACAACAATCATTAAGTAACCGAATAACTAAAAACAAACATAAATATGACATATATAAGATAACTTTGTACATCCATAACAAAAATATATGAGATAAGTTTGTACATCCATAATAAAAATATAAACAACAACAGGTCTATGCATCTAAATCCGAATCCGAATCTGGCTGCTGCTGATGTGGTGCTCGAGCTGGTGGAAGCGGTATCGGTGGTAATCCCTCTCTCTCTCGTCTATCCTGAGCCTCTCGTACCAGCCAACCTACCAAATCGTTGAGCCTGTCAAGCTCGTCTCGTACATCCGGATGTAACGCAGCTCCTGGGGCACGACCTGGAATAGCGTGACGTGGAAACTGAGGCGCCCCGGCAGGTGGCGGTGGCTGTGGCACCGCTGCACCGTCTACATCCTCCGGAGGCTCCTCCACAGGCACTATATCAGCAGGATCTACAGGAGGATAAACGGGCTCGAAATGCTCTGGTAGTGCCTCCTCTGTCCATATGCCCCCGGTCTCGCGGTTTTTAAACCGCGGGCCAACTGGAAACCTCTTGATTACCTTCATCCCCCACAGCGACTGCATGCCCATCCGCGTCGGCATGACTGGCGGCGTCCGTAGATGTGGGTCCTCGTGCAGCACGAGGCCAAATGAACGGGCAATGACGGTCACGTACGCCCCGCCATACAAAAATCCGCGCTCCTGCCGGTGATGGGCGGAGGCGTAGTACTGGGCTAGACCGTGTGCTAACGCACACGGTCTCCTATACAACAAACAGTAAAGGAAAAAAAGATCTGTGGTCGTACACCACTCACGGCTGTACCCGCGCGCTGAGATAGAAGTAGCGAGCAAATGGTGCAGATACCTGCAGATAGTGTTAGTGTTAGCGAAATACAGAAAAAGAGATTAATAAACGTAATAAACGTACGTACCTGTACAGTGGGTCCGCAACAAACGACACCCTCCCCTTCGACTTATCGTGCTCCCAATGATCTGGCCCCGCAATCACCTGCCACAACCCTAGAAGAATGGGTTTTTCAACCACCACTAGCCCCGCTGTGTAAACCTCAGTCTCGATCTCCCCCTGCATGTATAAACCAGAACGCACCGCAAAGTCTGCTAGCGTCATCGTACGCAAAACGCCAGCGAGCCTGAAAGAAATCTCAGGCGGAGGGGGAGCACCTGGGTACGGCAGCGGCACTGGGACCCCAGGAGGGTGAAATGTGAATGACGAAAGGAACTCGACCAGCAGCTCCCTGTAGGTCGGCGTGTGCGCCAAATCGAAAAGACGATGCCACGGCGAATCGAGAGGTACAAACCGACGCACTCTATCCGTCTCAGCAAGTTGGTCCATCGCATCCCAGTCAATCGATGCATGCGATCCAATGTACATCCTCCGAAGCTTCTGGCAATGGCGGGCGACATCGGTGCCCGCGGGAAACTCTAGATACGGACAACCCTGCAGCGTATCCAGAGGCGGCCGCCGTCTCCGTCGTGGACCCTCCTGAACCGGCTGACCCTGCTGAACCGGCTGACCCTGCTGAACCGGCTGAATCTGTTTTAATTATAGAAAAATGATACAAATTATAAAAAAAATGATATTAACCTGTTTTAATTATAGAAAAATGATACAAATTAAAAAAAAAAATATAGAAATTGAAGAAAATTATAGGAATTAATAAAAAAAAAATACATTCAAATTACAAAAATCATTCTTCCGTATCACTATCGATGTAATTAAGACTGGGGTTTGATCTTGGCGGAGGATTCATTATCGATGTATACCATTGTAGACGTGGCAAGTACATATCTTCCCATTGTTCCGTATGGGGTGTTCGGTGGTTCAACCATAACCCGTGTGCTGGTGGCATTGGATAATCCCCTTCCAGCTTAACATGTATGAAGTGGTTCTCGTTTACATGTGTAAGCGTTATGAACAACGGTTGTTGATTAGCCGGAGGACTTAGTATCGGGAAGAAAGTGGAACTCGCGCCCATGGTTGTCGTTAACAGGTGCACGCCGATACCGTACGTTTGTGCAATAAGAAGTCCTGCAAAGGGGAAGTCCATCCAGTGATCCTCCCCACAACTGGACACTGAATCCCAAATTAGGCCCTGACGATGCGTGTAAAAATAACCTTCATCCCATGCTTCAAATATTGGGAACCAGATCGATTTATTCTGATCCATTTCTTGGACAAGGTGCCTTCGAATGAGCCCCCATGAACTCTGTTCCATACCTAAGCCCACAGCCACAGACCGAAACCCACAATGACCGTCCGGCATCACATCTCGTATGCACGAGACGTACGGATGGAACACTAGCGGAATGTCATCCTGAAATTGTTCGATGATTCCCACGTACTCGTCCCCAATGATTAACGGGAAACCGTGAGCATCCCGTGTCTCTTTCTTCTTAGAACTCTTTGAACGGCTTAGGCTCGCTTTGGGTTTTTGGGACCTTATAACCGACTGTTGAGAGGCCTGTGACGGAACGTACGAGCTGTGGCGAGGTTTATCGTACTTACTTTGTCGGGAACCTTCAAAGCACGTGTTTGCATCACCGAATGAGCTTCTCCTCAATTCTTCATCTATACGAGAGGCCTCATCCAACCTTTGTTGTACCTGCTTTGTTGTTGGTCGGCCACGAGTATCTTGTTGGACAACCGGTGGTTTCTTGGTAGATTTCTTTGGAGTCAACACCGCTTTAATCTTTGACATCAGGCTTTTTTGCTGAGCTGGGGGGTGCGACTGTAATTGTTGTCTAACAATATTTAGCTCTTCGACCACGTCCACGTCATCGTCTATCAATTTACAAGTTTGGAAGTTAAGTTTCCGCCAGAAGACGTCCACGTCTTCGAGTTGAATCGGACGCTCTGCACGGTTAAAAACAACATTGTTTAAGTCACATGATTAACGGAAATATATCACACAAGTGTTGTACGTTTAACAATTATTATCTTCAAGAATGTACTTTTCTATCCTACAAGCACAGGGCAACCCACAGCTGTGCCACATTTGGCAACCACATGATGAATGAAAGCGCTCCAAGACATCTACCTTCCGAATTGCCTCGCCCCTCAACAAGTCAAGGGCTGTATGGGATACTTCTCCAAGTAGGTGTTGAAACAACGGGTGTTTGTGGTGGGTCATTCTTTTTTCGATGCTATCTCGAAAAGTCTTCCTTATTGCACCGAACTGTGTCTCAACTATATCATGGACACAACCAACTACACGGTCCAGCGAGCTCCTATCTTCAACGTATCTCTTTAAGTTGGCGTGTTGGCTCTCAACTCTGTTTGTGGTACGATTACCAAAGTTGCGCCTCTTATCAGTCCACGCAAAGACGAACATCTCCTTATAGTCTTTTAGCCAGTTATCGTACACGTATTTGAAGACTCCTAAAACGTAAAAATAATTTAATGAAATTTGCATATGTGAGTCGTATGTTATTATAAAAACTTACTGGAACGTTTGCACTGCACAAGTCGTTGTCGCATGTTGCGCAAGTGGTACTCGTAGATGAGTATGGATGGAGACTCAATCAATGTCCCCCAGAATGACAAAAATTTCTTCCAGTCTTCGTCTGTGAAGGCACCCTTGCAGTGCTTCATAACATTCTGTTGTATGTGCCACCTGTAAAGAAGCCTGGAGGCGTTTGGAAATACTTTAGCACACGCGCCCATAAGGGCTAGGTCTCTATCGGTTAAAATCACACGTGGCTCCATGCATTCATCCAACATTGATTTTACCCTCTCAAGCACCCACACAAAGTTATCACCACGTTCTTTACTAACAACGGCATGCGCGATAATAAACGATTTGTTGGTAGGCGTCATACCAACAATCTGGATAAAGGGCATATTGTATATGTTTGTCTTGTACGTCGCATCGATCAGCATGACGTGGGGGAATGCACGCCACATGTCTCTCGAGTACCGATGAAGAAAGAAGATCTCTGTTACGATCTCTGTTCCGGGTTCCTCCTGTGTCTCGTAAATAAAGTCGTTGTTTATCAGCTTGTTTTCTAGTGACTGCATGGGAGTCAATCCTTGTCTTTGTTCGGCTCTAATCTTCGCCACAACGTTTTGAACGTCTTTCAGAACATGAAACCTGTCGGGGTCCTGCTTCCTTATCGTTTGAAATATTTTGCGCGACTCCATGTTTTGAGCTGTCAGCTGCTCGATCAGTTTCATTTCGCTTGGAGTAAACCTTCGCATAAACGCGTGGGCCGACAGGTCCTCACAAAGTTCGTGGTTATGTTCAATTTTTCCGTCTTTAATCTCCCAGGTTTCATACGGGTGGTTTCGCACAGCCAGCAGGTAAAACGGGCAACCGGTTTTTTTGCTTCCGGCTTTTCTAAGTGTTGCTGTAGTCTGGTGCTCACCACCACGATCACATTCAAGCCATACCCTCCCGATTCTTCCACCGGTTTTCTTTGATCGACGGGTGACAATAACGAAACCATCCGCGTTTGCTATTTCTTGTATCCGATTCTTTAGTTTATCTAAAGAGTTGAAAACCTGTAACATCGACAATAATAATAAATAATTTTAATAAATAAATAAATAAATAAATAAATAATAATAATAATACAAAAATAGTAATTAATACCTGCTTTTTTAAGTACGGACTGTCCTGGATGGGAGGTGTCTCACCACCATATCTACCATATCCACCATAACCACCGTCTCCTCCGTATCCACTGTATCCACCATCTCCTCTGTAACCATCGTCTCCTCCGTATCCACCGTCTCCTCCGTATCCACCGTCTCCTCCGTATCCACCGTCTCCTCCGTATTCACACCCGTATCTATAATCCGGATACCCATGTTGCGTCGGATAACTTGGTTGACAAGCATGGTATGAGTCATCTACAGGGGTTGTTTCATCAATCGGGGGATGATTGTTCAAATCTAGAAACGGTTTGTTTTGTTCTCCTTGTATACTAGACACAACCTCCTCTTGCTCATTAGAATCGGGAACGCAAGACTCCTCCAAAATAAAGAACCGTATCATCATTAGTAAATAATAAACTAAAACAAAAACTAATTAAAACATTTAAGTACCTGTACTGTTACCGGGTCGCTTTCGGGCACCCAGTTCTCGCTATAATACTGCCCGAAGACATAGTTGCCGTCCCAGTATGATGACATTTAAGTACCTGTAATGAAAGAAGAAGAAGAAGCAGAACGATGAATAAGAAGAATAAGAAGAAGCAGAAAGATGAAGCACATTTAAATGTTGAATGCTCGGGTGTTGACAAAGCATAAACTGTATGATGCACTTTTTCATAAGTCTTAGACGCCTCGTATAGCTCTATACCCCTCGTATACCTTTTAGTCACTTGTCAAATGTACAGTAAGCAGCCACTCAAGACGCCTCGTATAGGACTATACGAGGCGTCTGAATACCTCGTATCCATCCCTCGTACAGACCTATACTCCCCGTCTGATGTGACTGATTTGACATTGTGCTTTGGTGCAGAGCTGGTCGGAAAAGTAACCCTATACGCCTCGTATAGTCCTATACGAGGCGTCCTGAAGGGTGTCAAAATAGGCAGTAAGGTGTGTGAATATGTACACCCTTTTTTTATTTAACTTCGATGTTTTTTGACATTAACAATTCGTCAAATATATTATTTTAAAGTATGTGAGTACCTAGTAAAAAGTTAAGTGTTCCCGTATTTGTTATTAACAAGCAAATCTGATAAGAATGTTTTGGGTCACATGCTTTGTCACACTTCGCATGAAAAACACTATTTACAACAAAACAAACATAAGAAAAGCATACTTTTTACAGGGTACCTCAAGAGTTGGATAAATAATTTGGGCGTCTAAATATAATATGTAGGAAGTTATCATAACATATTTTACCTTGGCACTGTTTGGAAGAATTTCTCTTAATTCTTTTACATGATCTTGAATCATCTAGCTATCTTTTGGTCTAGGTCTAGGATTTTCTCCAGGTTTAAGTCTTTTAAGCATACCCAGATGCAAAACCATAATCTTTTTTCACGTCACGTCTTTAGTCAGCCCAAGAACTGACTTGTGATGAAATTACTGAGCTAGTATTAGAAAGTGCTTTTAATGACTCTGATGAAGACGCCTTAATTAAGCGTCGATTTAGTCGACTCGCCGAGCGCAGGCCAAGCCACACCTATAACCGGACTAACCGCATCCGCGTCTACATTAGAAAATCTATTCCATACAGGCATCTTACACGCATCACTTTGGCCCTTTGTCTCCAAATCTTCAAAAGAGCTCACGTCCACCACGACGTCAGACGGCGACCAATCCGAACAATCATCACCACCACAATCCGTCACTGTTGAGCACACTGGCGACTCCGACACCATAACTGTAACCAAATCTGATTCATCACGAACAACCTGACACCACCGTCGTAACTTGGTTTTATTCCAATAAATTAATGTATTAAAAGCCCAAAACTAAATCTACCGATTCATGAATAGAACACCAATTTTCATAACTCTTTTTTTTTTAACACAAATCACATATACAAAATATCAACATCCGTACATAAGTTTAATTTGTGACTGAGTCATTTTTTTGCCCAAACTTGCAGCACATATTGAATAAACAGAAACAAAAACTTAATCTCAGATAAACAGTTGATTGCAGAAACCTAAATGTTCGATTCATGATTATGAATGCATCTTTAAAAAGATAACAATGATGAGAAATTAATACCTGGATTTTGAGTTCGAAACAGTGTTCTTCCTTCAGATGGTAACAAAGCATAGGGATTTCAATTTCAAAATAACAAAAAGGGTAGGAAACCAACCTCTAACATCAACATCTCCATCCATTCAGGAAGACTAACATAGAGCGAGAGAAGAAAAAGTACATGGTATTGTTATATTCGATTGGATCTTCGATTGACGACGATTCCAACACCCGAGTGTTCGATTAGGTCTATGGTGTTGAGGATGGGTAGGGTTTTGCAGGTGGCGAGCAATGGTGGTTGTGGTGACGATGGTTGTTAACCGATGTGAGGGACGAAGTCGGTACCTCCTGCAATTTAGGGAAGAAAGGGAATAACTCAGTTATCGCTTTTGATATCATTTGTTGTCGGAGCTGGATTTGGATCTGGGGCAGGGTGGTGGTTATCGGTGGTATAAGCTGGTGGGTGACTTGTGTTTGCTGTTGTATAGTGGTGGTAAAGACCGGCAGATGTAGTTGGGCAAAACCTGGAAACCCGAACTGTAGATAAGATCCTACGCAAATTGTATATATAGTATAATAAGAAAAAAAATATTTTCCTAAATTCCAACATAAAGTTATCAACCCAAAAAGAATTTGGAGATGTGGAACTGTAACATGACACAAATATAACATGAAATCATGGGTTTGGATTAGTTTAAACAGATCTGGGTTAGTTTTGGATCGACCCATAAATACGTTTAGCTAAACATGTCATGTTTTTTTGGTTGATTGATCTATATTTACTAAGTAGTAGATAATGGCTAGATTATGTCATAACATAATCTAATCAATGATTTATATCAGAATTTAAAGATTTAATATCTATAAATGAGAATTAAGATTTTATGTCAAAATTTAAAGATTTAGTATGTAAAATGAGAACTAGGTTTTCATAGTTTAAACTTCGTTGGAAGGGGCACTTCCCTCTTTTATTATTTAACTTTATTAAGACAAAAAAAAACACACACACACACACACTCATGTTAAAAAGCACTATTTGTGCGAGTTTATACCGTGTTTGAGTTTGTGTTAGGTTAAATCCATCAACTCGTGAACACTACTTATTTAAAACCAAGACATAGATACATAGTAGGGGTCCTAAGAGAAAAGCATCATATTTGAAAAACATTATGAACTACATATTTCTCTAAACCATTTATTTTTACTTCTAATCCCTTATTTTTAAGAGATTTTTTTTTTTTTTTTTCATATATACATATATCTAGGGTGGTTTGTACAAAGTGATGGGGAGATAGATAATGACGTAGTCCATCACATCCAAGTTGGATGATGTAATAGTGGAAAGCAGCTAGTGGTGTATTGTGCGATAAGAGGTTCCCAGTTAAACTAAAGGGGAAGTTTTATAGGGTTGCAATTAGACTGGCCATGTTATATGGAACAGACTGTTGGGCTATCAAGAAGTTGCAGGCGCGTAAGCTGGAGGTAGCAGAGATGAGGATGTTGAGGTGGATGTGTGGACACACTAGCCTAGACAAGATAAGAAATAAGAGTTTTATGGATAGATTAGGGGTAGCTAGTACATCAGATAAAATAAAGGAGGGGAGGTTGAGATGGTTTGGGCATGTTAGGAGGAGACAAACGGCAGCCATAGTTGGAAACGTAGAAAATCTCAATGTGGAGGGGAGGAGGAGAAGAGATAGGCCAAAGTTAACGTGGGAGGAGTGGATTAGACAAGATTTGCTAGAATTGCACATCTCTAAGGACATGGTCCAGGATATGAGTTTGTGGAGATGTAAGATTAAGGTTAAGGACTTTTAGGACGATAGTTTGGTTTAACATTAAACTCGTTCTTTAGGAGCTTAGGATGTTGGTCTTTTCTAAGGAGATTAGCGTGTTGATGTGCTTTGGGGGTCTTTTCATGTTATTGCTTGTCTGTGTTTTTATGTTGTGTTGTATGTTACTAATTGTATATTTGGTAGCCTGCTAAAAATATCTTTAGTGCAGTATGTTTATGTTGTTTTTTTAGTAGCTATGTGCCTTGTATGTTTTGATGTAACTTTGATGTCTCGATATTTCGTTGGAGCTGGGGGTCTCACCGAAAGCAACCTCTTTATCCCTTGGGATACAGGTAAGGCTTGCCTACATCTCACCATCCCCAGACCCTACTGATAGCTTTGCTATAAGTGGGATTTACTGGGTATGGTTGTTGTTCTTGTACACAGATGGATCATGTGGTTTATAGCTAGTTTCGCCTTTAGGTACTAGATTTTTTTTAACAGGTTTAGGTTTCATGGTTTCAATTTTGTAACACCTTTGGGTACTAACACTAAACTTAGTTAATTTTTATGTTAAATTTCAGTAAAATAACTAAAATACCCTTCTATTTTAAAAGGACCATTTATGTCATTACTCAATTTTTAATTCCAAAGACCATTTGTGTTATTACTCTATTTAAAAGAAAACTGACCCGTTATGATTTTGTAGCTCTATAACAAGTACCCGTTATCATATATAAACATCTATAATTCAAAGACTATTACAAGTTAAATGAACTAATCTACGTTCATTAACACAACTAATTATATATTATTGTAAAAAAAACAACATTCTCACATGAGATATAAAGTTAAACGCCGTTGAGATGATGTATAAACTAAAAAAGAGAACTAATGCAAGATTCTGGAAATAAGCATCAACAATCGACACAAAACGATACGGTGAGTTAAAACATTCAAGAAATAGAGAAGATTAAGTGCAAACTAACAATGATTTAGTAATTAGTAACTAAGGGATGAACACTTTCGTTGGAAGATATAAGAATAACTTTACCAATTCAAAGGAAAATGGGGGAAAGATGGAGGAATTAGTGTACAATGATTATGTGGATTTTGCAAAGTCGATGCTCTTGCAAAAGAATGGGGTTTGACATCCAAACAAGAAACGTGTTCTTGGGGTTTTAAAGAGGGAAAAGGCGTTCTCGACCCGCCCCATACTGATACGGATACTCCATCTCCTGACCCGCCAACCTCGCTTGTCAGGGTTGGAGTTCGGGTTCGAGTTTCGTTTGCTTCATAGAAAAAAAAGAACCCTTGGAACAGATTTTTTAAAAGAGTATATTGATTGGAGTAATAACACAAATAGTCCTTGGAATTTAAAATTGAGTAATGACATAAATGGTCCTTTTAAAATGGGTAGGTATTTTAGTCATTTTACTGAAATTTTGAGTTATGGTCGAATTTTGAGTTATCTTGATGATTTAGGATGAAAACCATGTGCATGAGTATGAAGATGATTATGATGAACATGTAGATGTTAAATTGTGATTGTGTAGATGCATAAGATGGTATATGATAGTTTTGATAGTTACACATGATCTAGAATTAGTGACAATGTGATTTTGTTTGAATGTAATGGTTCATGAGATGAATTTGGGAAGAACAAGCTTAAACCACTTGTACATTATGCTTAGAAAGTGGTATGCACACCAAGTGTTTGATGAAATGCTTAGGTGGAAACGATAAGTGGAATTCTATACAAATAACAAATGTTAATAGGTGAAAATGATAATGAGAAATATGATGACATGATTGATGGTAATTAAATTTGAGAAATGTGTTTTAGAAGGAATCCATGTGAGAATGTAGACGATTGTATGATTTGCTATAAATATGCTTTAGGAACTTGTACTCAATGCTTGAATGGTGAGGTGCATATCATGTGTTGGACCAATTGCTTATTGGTAATTTAGAAATGAATGTGTAATATATATCATATGGACTACTAGTAAGGGATGATGTTATGGTTATGTTAAATTAGTTAACTTTGAATGTGTTTGTCAAATGTAGAATCATGAAAGCATTAGTGTGTGTAAAATTGATTATGTGTATATGGTGTATGTAACTAATTGAATGTGATTGATGTTATGTGTGGTCATGTATGCTAACAAGGATATCAATGTATTGACATGTAAGGATAGATAACATGTCTATGGACTCAAACACAGAGGCTAACGGGTCAAAAGTAAGCATGGAACCTATGCATGAACTCAGACGCTCAAGGTATGTAATTCTCTGACTCCCTCTTTAGTAATCAAAGGGAATTATTGTACGAAAATTGTTAGGATTCATGTAGGAACGTGTAATTGATGAAAGTATCAAAGTAAGTTGTGTGGTTATGATCGTGAAGTAGTTGATTAAGATGGAATACGTATTGATTAAAAATCAAACGGGTCAAATCTAGATAGCGTGGTAAAGTAAGGTGTTGTCCATAACGCCATGAGGAAAAGTATTAGAATGACTAAGGGTTAAATTGGCGTAAACGTTAACCGGGTAACGGATGCGTGTAACGCAGGGTTAATAACCCGGGATAATGAGGTTCAGTCATAAAATATTGCTGTTCTTGCCGAGAGAATGTAAATCCATAGGCTTGTTTGCTTAAACATGCAAACGGGTCAAATAGTTAATTATGTAAATTTAGAACTGTTAGCAAAAAACGTAAATTTATAGATCCGGGTTATGGGTTTATAAGGTAATAATGTGGGCAAATGTTTTACGAACACGTAGGAACAAGTTTCGTGTGAAACGGATGAGTATTTGGAAAGATACACTATTTTTAGTAAAAATGACAAAAGAGGAAAAAATGCAGCAAGGTGGAGCCGTAACCTACGGTGTAGGTGATCTGCTGTTTTGTTGTTCCATGAGCCGTAGGCTACGGCATACCTGCCGTAGCTTATGGCGATTTCCTTGAATTATTTTTGTTTGAGATTCTGGGGACGTCGGGGACGCTGAGTTTGAGCGTCGCCGACGCCATGCCAAAAGCCATGGTTTCCGGTTTCTTCATTTCACATATCCGGTTGATCCCATTCCCGTCCCGTTGCTTCGTAAAGTTCCCGAAAGGCTCCGTAAGCTTTGTTAAACATATGAAAGCACCAACCTTATCAAAATAGGTACATTTAAGAACCCAGCTTCATGTAAAAGCGTAGACTTGATAAACGATTAAACTTGAGGGAACGAATGTGTTAGAATGTATTATACGGATGGGAAGATGAAACTTGTTCATAAGTCTGCTTATAGGTGAATTATTATGCATGATTAAAGTACAATAATTAGATGTGGATAAGTGAATGTGAATTGAATGCACATATAGAGGTATATAGTGGTAGAGTAAAAGAGTTAGGTGTCGTTATTGTGAGATGTATATATGGAACATGTATGTAAGTTTGTAGATATTTGGTAGTGTTTACACGTAATGCAGTCCAATGAATGTAAATCAATGTTATGTGCTTATGTGAAGATGTGAGTCTTCAATGCTAACTGTTTTACTATTGAGAATGAATATAAATGCATGTATGTAAGTGTTGGGCTCTCGAAGGTTTGAGGCCCGGTGTACGGAGCGAATTTGAAGAACATCCTATTGGATTTTTATACATTGATAGATGATGTGGTTATTAATTTCTATGTGTTTATTTAAAAATATATGATGTCACCATTTACTAACGCGTTGGTTATATATGGTGACCGCAAATAGTCGGATTATCATGATGAACAAACCAATGGGGATCGAGTTGAAGATCAAGGATTGTACGGAGATGTGGTCACATAGTTGCGATCATATGTAACATAGTTATCTTGGTTAGGAACAAATGATGTAAATTATTTAAAAAGAAGTCGATTTAAAAGGTTTTCTATTACGTTGAACGACCTAAAGGAAGGAATTTTATGATTCATATTTCCGTTGCGTCATCTTGGGTCAAAACGTGTTAGGGTCTTATAGCCATTTAGTTAGATAAAATTATTTTTCGTTTAACACAATCACTAGAATCATATTGTGGTTTATCTTTCCAAATAACTTTAAAAGAAAACATAGCAAGCATCATAACCATTCTAAACTTCATAATCCACCTGGTTAATCAACTAAGCTTAAACATCGACCACAAAATCGTCGTGATTCGACACCCTTGTTGCCACTGACTATATAACTTGAGGTAGTTAGGAATACTCTTTTAACTTTTACTTTGACCGGACCTCGACATCCGACCCTATTTTTCGGGGAGCTAATGCACTTGGTATTGCATTACTTGTTTGATTTTGTGTATATTGAATAGTTTTAAAATCCTAAAAATCAAAATAATAATAATAATTAAAATAGTTTTTAGTTTTCTCTCCTTTATCTATTTCCTTTTACCTTGGGTAGTCGAGTTTGTCTGTGCAGGTTCATGTTTTGCATGCAACTGATTTCACTATGAATTTGGTAGATGATGACCCATGTGATTGGTACCATCTATTGCAAAATGTCCATTGTTCCATAAAAGAGTTCAAGCATATAGAGAACATGAAGGTTGCATCGATGGAAGGCATGGAAATATGATGGCGGATTATGAAGACTTTAAAGATACATCGTCATATTATCCACACTTTGAACAACGTCCACCACCAAATTATCAAGAATGTTGCTATCCAAAAATGGATTACCACTACAATAAAGATTGAGATTACAACAACTGTGAACCCGAGATGTCACATTTCTTAAGCTACCGAGAGGAGTATGTCGACTACTATCATGAACCCTCAATCGACATACGTGGAGCCTCAAGATTCAATAAATTTTCAAGATTGACAGTATAAATTCGAGTTACTTCACGTGTTGACGTTGTCACAACGTTGTTGGGTTTTGGAATCTTGATTTGGGCTTGGGTTATTAGTTGAAGACTTAGGTGGTGTTTGTTTTTTGGCCAAAAGCTCTTCTAAGCACTTATGTCTACGTCGCGCAGACGTGCGCAGACATAAGGGTCCAGCAGCTTGTTTGTTTTCTTGAAGATCTGCAGAGCTTTTACCTCTGCCTCACCTCTTCCCCAAGCAGATCCTTCCCCATGTCTTCAAACCTCTGCCAACCTCTTCTCCCTTTCTCCCTCTTCAAAACATCCATCTGCTCCAAAACCCTAGCTCCACCTCCGACACCACCTCCACCTCCACCTCCACCTCCGCCACCACCTCCACCTCCACCTGCCGACACCATCTCCACCTTCGCCACCACCTACACCTCCAACACCACCTCCGCCACAAAATCTCAGCCACCACCTCCACCACCACATCTCAGCCACCACCACCTCCACCACCACCATCGTCAAAACCCACCACCACCAAACCCATCAATTAAAACCAAACCCAGATCGGTGAGAGAGAGACCGTAGAGAGAGAGAGATCGGTGAGAGAGAGAGACCGTACAGAGAGAGATCGGAGAGAGAGAGAGATCTGTGAGAGAGAGAGAGACCGTAGAGAGAGATAGAGATCGGTGAGAGAGAGAGACCGTAGAGAGAGAGGCGGTGGTGTGATGGCGGTGGTGTGATGGTGGAGGTGGTGCGGTGGTGGTGGTGACAGATTGTAGAGAGAGAGAGAGTTTGTAGAGAGAGAGAGAACTGTTGTGTGTGTTGTGTGTGAAGTGGTTTTTGTAGAAAAAAAAAACCCTCTTCTCCTTGCAGACTGCAGACATTTGGTCCACATCTTCTCCTGCAGATGCATAAAGATGTGATCCACAGACTGCAGACCTTTTACCCCTGAAAAAACAAACAGCACCTTAGAAGACTTGTTACTTGGTTTAATGAAGATTGAAGACATGGGAGGCTTTCGGCTGACCCAATGTCTCTTTATCATAGTCTATTTATATTTTCCTATTCAACAAGTTGTGAACCCTACACTAGTCTCTCTATATATTATATCTTTTACTTGTAATATCCTCATCACGAGTGAGGCAGAAATAAATAATAAAAGTATCTTAGTTGCAACTCGTGGACATAGGTCAGCCGACCAAACCACATAAATCTCCCGTGTCATCTTCGGTTTATTTTTCTATTGTAGTTTGTTCATGTTTGTGTGTGTTGCAATACCTAAACACCACTCTTTTACTAAAAAAACATTATTTTCTTACGCGTTTATTTGTATGTACGTGTCGATATAAATTCAAATTGGTTTACATTTCGACGTAAATTTCTTTGACAAATAAGTCAGGTGATCACATATGATACGGTTTTGTGCTTATTTTTATTACATTTTTAGTTGGTCTACGTTTTGACGTAAATTTTGTTTGAAAACAAGTCAGATAAAATGTAATACGTTTTTATTAGACGGTATAAATTCGAGTTACTTTACGTTTGGACGCCGCAACGTAAGAGTTAATTTGCTAGTTTATCACATAATGACACCTTACTACATATGCAATTAACGGTTCATCCTAATTTTAAAGACCGAAAAAATGAATGTTGTAACTTTTACTTGCTTATGATTTCGAACGAAATACAATTGAACGAAAAACTTGTGATTAATATTAATTTTTTATAGCACTTTGCATTAGAAGCAAATATATTTTAATCAAGAAGTTTATTTTGTTGTAAATTAGAGCATTTTTTATATGAAAACCGTAATCAAACATATCCACACCTGTTATTTCCTAAAATAACATAGTACGGCTTAGATGAGTTGATAACACTAAACGTTTAATTTTTTTTTGAACGGCAATAACGAGCCGTGACACCGGACGTTGTGACCAAGGTTAGAGAATTTTCTGAAAGGGTCTACATATTTACACACCTTATTGCCTATTTGGACACCCTTCAAGACGCCTCGTATAGACCTATACGAGGCGTATAGCCTTTTTCAATTTACAAGAGAATCTCTGATTATGTCATATTTTGTCTTATTTGCCTCGTATACGCCTCGTATAGGCCTATACTGGGCGTCTAGGGGAAAAAAGACCATTTAGCCCCTGATTTAGGCCTATACTGGGGGTAAATTGGTCTTTTTTGCCTCTCTTATATGCCTAGTATAGGCCTATACTAGGCGTATATAAGGGGTTTTTTTTTTTTTTTTTTTTTTTTTTTTTAACAAACATTTTAACAATATTAATCGTTTTAGCAAAACTTTTATACAAAAACAAGTTTTTTTATTTTAAATAATTAATATTAGGACCCCTCGTTGGTTTTTTTTTAGTTGAAAAATGGATGTTTTGATAGGGTAATTTGATTGTTTTTGGAGGGTGATGTTTTTAGAGTAAAAAAATGGGTGTTTTGGTGGGGTAATTTGAGTTGTTTTTTTAAAAAAAGTTTTATTGTTTTTGTATAAAAGTTTGCTAAAACGATTAATATTGTATAAAATGTTTGTTAAAAAAAAAAAAAAAAACCCTTCAAGACGTCCAGTATAGGGCTATACGAAGGGTCCAAAAGACCATTAAACCCCTGAATTGCCCCCAGTATAGACCTAATTCAGGGCTATAATGGTCTTTTGGACCCCTCGTATACTCCCAGTATAGCCCTATACTGGGCGTCTATTATTTTTTTTTTTTCTTTTTTTAATATTTAAAAAGAAAAAACAAAAAAAAATAAAAATAGACGCCCAGTATAGGGCTATACTGGGGCTATACGAAGGGTCCAAAAGACCATTAAACCCCTGAATTGCCCCCAGTATAGGCCTAATTCAGGGCTATAATGGTCTTTTGGACCCCTCGTATACGCCCAGTATAGCCCTATACTGGGCGTCTATTATTATTTTTTTTTTGTTTTCTTTTTTTAATATTCAAAAAGAAAAAACAAAAAAAAATAAAAATAGACGCCCAGTATAGGGCTATACTGGGGCTATACGAAGGGTCCAAAAGACCATTAAACCCCTGAATTGCCCCCAATATAGGCCTAATTCAGGGGTATAATGGTCTTTTGGTCCACATAGACGCCCAGTATAGCCCTATACTGGGCGTCTTGAAGGGTTTTTTTTTGTTTTCTCTTTTTAAATATCAATAACACTAATATTAACTATAAAAAACTCATTAATTATAATAACACTAATATTAATTATAAAAAAACTCATATTAATTATAATAACACTCATATTAATTATAATAACACTAATATTAATTATAAAAAACTCATATTAATTATAATAACACTAATATTAATTATAAAAAAACTCATATTAATATCAATAACACTAATATTAATTATAAAAAACTCATATTAATTATAATAACACTAATATTAATTATACGATGCCTATACGAGACTTATACTATACTATACGATACGATACAACACGATAGGCTTATACAAGACCTATACGAGACTTATACTACACTATACTATACGATACGATGCGATACAACACGATACTATAGGATACGATACCACATCCATAGGCCCATACAATGCCTATATGAGATTTATACTACACTATACGATACGATATGATACGATACAATACGATACTAGACTATTGGATAAGATACAGCACTCGTATAGGACTATAGGTGTGGTTTAGGTCCCGTTTAGGCCTATAGGCTTATACAAGACCTATAGGGGCCATATACTAGACTTATACTATACACTATACGATACGATACAACGCCCGTATACGTCGATAGGCCTATACAAGACCTATAAGGGACCTATACTACACTGTATGATACGATAGTATCGTATTGTATCGTATAGTATGGTATCGTATTGTATCGTATAGTGTATAGTATAAGTCTCGTATAGGTCCCATATAGGTCTATACGAGAGCTATACGAGACTTATACTATACTATACGATACGATACAACACGATAGGCTTATACAAGACCTATACGAGACTTATACTACACTATACTATACTATACTATACTATACTATACTATACTATACTATACTATACGATACGATATGATACGATACAATACGATATTAGACTATTGGATAAGATACAACACTCGTATAGGACTATAGGTGTGGTTTAGGTCCCGTTTAGGCCTATAGGCTTATACAAGACCTATATGGGACCTATACTAGACTTATACTATACACTATACGATACGATACAACGCCCGTATACGTCGATAGGCCTATACAAGACCTATAAGGGACCTATACTACACTATATGATACGATAATATCGTATTGTATCGTATAGTATGGTATCGTATTGTATCGTATAGTGTATAGTATAAGTCTCGTATAGGTCCCATATAGGTCTATACGAGAGCTATACGAGACTTATACTATACTATACGATACGATACAACACGATAGGCTTATACAAGACCTATACGAGACTTATACTACACTATACTATACTATACTATACTATACTATACTATACTATACTATACTATACTATACTATAAAGTACTATACGATACGATACGATACGATACGATATGATACGATACAATACAATACGATATTAGACTATTGGATAAGATGCAACACTCGTATAGGACTATAGGTGTGGTTTAGGTCCCGTTTAGGCCTATAGGCTTATACAAGACCTATATGAGACCTATACTAGACTTATACTATACACCATTTTTTTACTCAAAAAACATCACCCTCAAAAAACAATCAAATTACCCTACCAAAACATCTATTTTTCAACTAAAAAAAACCAACGAGGGGTCCTAATATTAATTATTTAAAATAAAAAAAACTTGTTTTTGTATAAAAGATTGCTAAAACGATTAATATTGTATAAAATGTTTGTTAAAAAAAAAAAAAAAAAAAAAAAAAAAAACCCTTCAAGACGCCCAGTATAGGCCTATACGAGGCATATAAGGGGCAAAGGGTCACATATGAGGCCTATACGAAGGGTCCTATACGCCCAGTATAGGCCTATACGAGGCGTCTTGAAGGGGTCAAACCAGAAGTGACATTAGTCAGGCACTGATTTTGATGTAACCCTATACGCCTCGTATAGGCCTATACGAGGCCTATACGAGGCAAAGGGTGTCTAAATAGGCAGATAAGGTGTCCAAATAGATTGACCCTTCTGAAATTAATCATTCAAACTAAAAACAAACTTTAAGTAGCTTACAATATAGCCTTATTAACATATAAAAACCTAATAATTATTCTACACTCTCAAAAGGGAATAGCTAAATTAATTAACCCATGTTCACTGTAACGTAACAATACGAGTTTACTAAATCAAATGTAGGATTCCTTGTGCAGGAAAATATATAATATTCTATGCTCATACATTATAATAAGATTGATTCATGTGATTCACATGCTTTCTTAAGAATATAATATCGTAATTACAAAGTATTTTTATACATTTGATCTGCATTAATTGTAGATTTGACTTCGCCAAATAATTGATCAAGCCCTCGTTCAGCTGTTGGTAATCCAGATCACATTGCTCCCTCTTTCAAACAAAGTCAATCTCTCTCACTTTCTATCTGTATATATATATATGTACACACACATCCATATATATTTTTGTGTTTGTAATCGGTGATGGGTTATAGGATTGAAGGAGGATGTTGGTGTGCACTAGTTATTTTATGTGCATTTGTGTCAAGAGCAACATCAAATGGTGGTCCTAAGTGCGATTTGTACCAAGGACGGTGGGTGTACGATGCGTCGTATCCTTTGTATGATTCATCAAAATGTCCACACATTCGAAAGGAATTCGACTGCATCAAGTACGGACGCCCTGATCGAAGCTACCTAAAGTTCAGATGGCAGCCTGACCATTGCAACTTGCCGAGGTATGTGTGTGTATATATATATAGATATAGATAAATATATCCCCTTCTCTCAAACATACATGTACACCTACATGCATGCAAACATATATAGATATACAGAATTCGTGTTGAGACTAAGATGTGAGATCTAAAATTTTTTCACATGTGTAGAAATTTTCTTGTAGATTACACGTTCATGTAAGGTGTTGTATATAAGATTTTTGGTATATTATGGATTTTTTACGAAGTAAAAAGATCATTGTGTGTGTATGTTTTTTTAATATTTGACCAAATGAATGAGATCTAGTCTTTGGTTATAAAATGAGACAGAAAGAGTTTCTTGTTACAGAAATGGTAACGCCAAGGCATTTTAATCCAACATTTACTCTATAACATTTTCGAAATGTGATGGACAGTGAATATATATTATTTTAAAGATTAAAATTACAAGTTTGTCCTTAGTTATGAAATTTGGGTCAAACCAATTTACAATTTTGTCCCGCTTTAAAATTACGATTTTGCAATCAGTTTAAAATTACGTTTTTCCTTCTGTTCAAAATAAAATTACGCTTTTGCCCCCAGTGAAAAATTACAATTTTGCACTCGGTTCAAATTTAGGATTTTGCCCCATTTAAATTTACAGTTTCGCCATTAGTTTTGTTATCTTTCTCCCAGGTAAATTACACTTTTGCCCTCTATTTAAATTTACATTTTCCTCATCGGTTTTGTTTGCTTTCCCGATTAAATTACGATTTTGCCCCCAGTGTATAACTACACACACAAGATGGGGGAATAGTGCCAGGCAGCGCCTGTAACTCCCCCATTGGCCCAACCAATTTACGATTTTATCCCCGCTTTAAAATTACGATTTTGCCATCAGTTCAAAGTTACGTTTTTACCCCCGGTTCAAAATAAAATTATGCTTTTGCCCACAACTAAAAATAACAATTTTGTTCTCGCTTCAAAATTTTGATTTTGCCTCGTTTAAATTTATAGTTTTGCAGTTAGTTTTGTTTTTCTACTCCCAGCCAAATTACGATTTTCTCTTCAATTTAAATTTACATTTTTGCCATCGTTTTTTCTGTCTATTATTCTTAATAATATTTTTCATGATTTATTCCTTATTCTTTTTTCACTTTTATGTTGTTTTCTCTGCTTCTAAATTTGTAATTTTTATAACCAACCGGTACGGTATCGATATTTACGAGTAAAACACCGGTAAGTAACGTACCGACGGGTACCGTGCTCATCCCATTACAAAACGAAACAAATCAATAACATTCGAATTCCCCGTCGCATAGCGCGGGGAATTTCACTAGTTCGCACTACTTAGTAGAGTATGGAATTTTTTAAATCATGAAAGTATTCATTTGAGTAAAAAAATTAATAAAATAAACTTGACTTTTTAAATTATAAAGACTAGGATTGTGACCCGCCGCGCGTTGCGGCGGCGTCGAAAGTTAAAGTAACTCGTATTTATACTGTATATTTGACCCGACTCTTTACTTAAATTCATAATTGTTCTACAAAAGATGCGCTCGACTTGCACCTTGGCTTTGAGAACCCTATTGTCCCAGCCCGCCTTGCACTTTCTAACTCAAAGGCCTTAATAAATACTCCTCTCAGCGTGTAAGGTATGGAAACTATTACGTGTTCTCTCTACATATACACCTATATTACTTTATCTCTCTATAGACACTCCCGTCTTACTCACGATAGAGCATGCTACCTCTAGTTGAAACAACTAGACCTTGAAGCACCAATGGCGCTCCAGATCACGCACTACAACACATCCTTTGTTGCAACAAATCCCACAGTACAAATTGGATGCAACATAGACAATAAAAGGGAGCCATCACCCCTATATAGTTGATGGGTTGAAATTTAAGATAAATGGTGAATGAACTATCTTTGAACATTCTTATCATCTTCGTATTTTAGCAATCAGTAGCGTATTTTCTTCTTAATTTATCTTTTTTCTGGGCTCATCACTATTGAGTGCTTAACAGCCTAAACTTGTATGTAAAAAAGGCTGAAGGCTAAAGTCTTTTGCATTAAATGTTTCATTTGTAAATGGACTTGAATGATGTGGTTTCTTACCTGGCTGAGTAAAAACTACTTGAGCCTCTTGTGACTTCAACATGCGAAGACCAGTTTTAGGTCCATTCCTGGCATCGACATAACTAATTTCCTTATATGTTCAGTCAGTACGGGTACGTAACCGGTATTTTGTACGAAATTTCTCATCCCTACTTTAGGCCCCAAAACAGATTGAAATGTGCTCAGATTGATCTAAACTACATTATACTAAGGCTATAGTCTAATAAAACTACTATCTACACTTTCTTAATGAACCGTCGATTCCTAATTTCCTTGAATATAAACCTAACTCTAAAACATGAAACAATAATAACTGTGATCGACAGAAACTACCTGTTGGAACTGCGGAAAGTAGACTCTGGGAACGGAAGTGGAGGGAGCAGAGTAGACGACTAAAATCCAGCAATTTTATACATATATTTAATTGTTATTTATATTAAAAAAATAAATAAGTTGTCGCTATCTATCGTTACAACCATAATGGCGAGCCTAGACCTATACGCTATGTAGCGTGCTATAGCGATCGCTATAGCTCGCTATTGACAACTATGTCTCATACATTTTGTAACTCGGTTTGACAAATTCCTCTAGGATTTTGAAATTTAAAAAATTTGACAAAAACCATATCAGTAAATCAATTTACAGTATGTTAGCAATTGGGTTGGTTTTACTGCAACAAAAAAGAAGATGAGAAAACGATTACCAGCTTTCCAAAGCTAATAACTTTGATGTAAACTTCCCAAAGGACACAAAATCTTCAACAATGGTTCCCTGTATATATTTTGCACCAAACATTAAAGCTTAATAATCATATTCACAATTCAACACATCAAATTATGATGACCAGAAACATCAATCGATTACCTAAATCGAAGAGGTTTGTAAGTTAATTGCGGTGTTTTAAATCTCGTCTCTAAGTTAACAGAGGCGGAGTGACGGCAGCAGCAGCAGCAGCAGAAGCTCCGACGGGTGCGGTGGTAGGTTAGGGTTTCCGGTGGATTGTTTAGAGGATGTGACGGCAACAACAACACTTCAACTTCCAGCAATTTTTCTCAGATGTGTGAGCCATACATAGTGTGTAATTTGGCAACCCTAGTGGAGGAGGAGGTGATCAAGGGTGGTGACGACGGGTTGGTGGTGAACCACCGCGGGCGGCGGAGGAGGAGCAGCGGCAGAAGAATAGGTTTGAGGGATGAAGATGATGATGATGATGCTGCTGATGATGAATTCGGTGAGATGAAGATAGATCAGGGAGAAAATGGTAGGTAGCAAGGTATTTAAGAGATGAGAGAAAGGTTAGGTGTTTGTCTTATTATCACCGACCTTTCTCTTTGTTATTATATAAATACCCAATTTACTATTTTTTTTATTTATAGCTTCAAATAATTTCCACCAATTATAAGAGGTTGTGTGTCATCAATCACTCAAAACATAAATCCTCGAGTAAAATGTACGGATAGTCCCTGTGGTTTGGTGGAATTTCACCTTTAGTCCCAAACTTTTCAAAATTACACTCTTAGTCCTTGTGGTTTAACAAGTTGTTACTCGGATAGTCCCCAAAGCGGATGGAGGTTAGTTTTTCTGGTGAAGTGGGTGTGACATGACAAAGACTATCCGAGTAACAACTTGTCAAACCACATGGACTATCCGAGTAACAACTTGTCAAACCACAGAGACTATCCGAGTAACCTTCATCCGCTTTAGGAACTATCCGAGTAACCTTCAAATCACAGGGACTAAGAGTGTAATTCTGAAAAGTTGTGGACTAAAGGTGAAATTTCACAAAACCACAGGGACTATCCGTGCATTTTACTCTAAATCCTCGATTAAATCTATTGAGCCACAATTAATTTAAATAAAAAGTTGTGGGGCCTTTGGAGCAATCTTATGGATTCGTTGCACCAAGATGAATATGTTGCGTTATAATGATCAAATATGCCGGCTCATTTCTGTTGTGCCAAAAAAACATTCGTCGCGCTTGGATTGATCATTAATTTTAGCAATTCAAAACTATTTTGTTAATTTTATTGGTAAGGGTCGATATAATTGTGATTTTCCCTTTTCTTTGTCTAGTAACTCCAATAAATGTTCATTAAAAATATCGTTTTATTGATATTCTTTTGTAAGACAATTATAAAGAAAAATAAACAATCTACAAGTATATAGATATGCATATTGTAGATACTTGCTTCCCTAACCACCGACGATGTCATAAAATGAAACTCTTTGCCTTTACTACATGAAATAAAACCGTGACCCAACCGTACATTTAATTACTACCTCAAAGGACCGATAAATATTTCTTTGTCAACCTATCACACACATATTTAAATGTATGTTCCTCCACCTATCACACATATTTAAATGTATGTTCGTCCAACTCCTAGCCCGTACTCAAATGTAAATTTAATGAAATTTACACCTCACTGTATACTTCGAAAAATGAATAAATATGTAATATAGCTAAATGTATATGAGTAGCCATTTATGCATACAGTATATTTTAAATAGTAGTAGACTAGTATCTTATACATAATGAGTTTACGTACCATTCATTCTGAAGAAACACCAAGTTAATCCAGAGGTTAACTTGTGGAATTTGTCTCGTCAAATAAAAGTTAATCTTAATTCTTCCTCGTTTGATTGTTATGAGATCCTACAAAACAACACAACACCGTGAAGCTCGTTATAAGGAGGAGGATTGGGGGGTTCTCCTTGTAACCACCCTCCGACATGAGAATAAGAACTTGTTTTGAGGATAATAAGTGTGTGTATTAAATGAGAGAGTAAGAGAGCGAAACTTAAACCTAGGGGTGAAGTTCTCTATTTATAGCCAAAGAGAATGACCAAGGAGATGGGCTGATGGGCCTTGAACCTGATGTCGACAACAAGGAATTTCCTGTTTGTCCCTTTAAACACGACCTTTAGTGTTTGCAGGCGAAAAGGAAGTTGGCGCACGCTGAATGGATCCACGTGGCCTGTTAGTTGTCCTCGTTGTCGGATCTGTCATCAGCGTTTAAATGGAGATCGTGGGGCAGTGGTCGGCACGTTGTGATTGGTGACACGTCAATGTCCTTGTGTACTTCTTATCTCCTACACGATTGTTCATGGTGAGGCACTGTTGGACACAACCTGACGTGCACCTATTGGCCACATGCTCTGACGTTCATACTAATTGTACTATTTGAGCTATGCCTTACTGGCAGCTTGAGGCTTGCGCCATCTTACTAAAAATGGCCTAAGTATTAAATACATCTGATTTTAGGTATAGTTCTTGTGCGCGACCCATGCTCAGCATTGTGTAAGTCGGCGCATGATTTGGGACCATACCCCTTCACATTCTTGCTTATTTCATAAACTAGTAACAAAACACAAAATATTAATTTACTAAGTTATACTTGTAGATTTAATGCCCGAAATTTCTTAAGAAAAATGAGGGGCAAGAAAATAATGTACATCGGAGATTCGATCAGCTTAAACCAGTGGCAATCGATGGTGTGCCTTCTTCATGCTGCCTTGCCACCCCATTCCGTGGTCACAACAGAATACGTTAACTCGACTACAACCATCACCTTTAAGGTTATCAACTCCATCTTTCCAAACATTATTTATATGTCATTTCATTACACATTTAAAAAAAACGAGCCGGGGGTCTCAGTGGAAGTAGCTTCTCTATTCCTACGGGGTAGAGGTAAGACTGTCTACATCTTACCCTCCTCAGACCCTACCTTAGCTTTGCTATTGGTGGGATTTACTGAGTATGATGATGATGATGATTTAAAAAAAAAAAAAAAACTAACAATAATGTTGATTTGTAGGATTTTGGAGTTTCAGTTTCAATCTTCTTGTCTAACTACTTGGTTGACATTGTCAAAGAGAAATTTGGTCGGGTTTTGAAACTAGATTCGATTACAAATGGAGATGTGTGGAAGCAAAACAATGTTTTGATCTTTAATACGTGGCTTTGGTGGTATCGCCGTGGAAAAAAACAACCGTGCGTGCATACTTATACATTTGTTACATGTGACTGTTATAACCGTTGATAGTGTACTCACATTATGATTTGATGCAGTTGGGATTATATCCAAATAGGTAGGAAGATAACGAAGGACATGGATCGGATGGTTGCATTTCGTGTGGCTTTAAAGACTTGGGCAAATTGGGTCAATAAGAATGTAAACACCAAGAGAACAAAGGTGTTTTTCCAAGGGGTTTTACAAGTAATGTTTTCTTAATATTTTTTATGCATTAGATAGTTCACACCATGCAATTTCCCTCTCGTTATCATTGAGAATGATAGAAGGATCATGCAAACACATAACTAGAGTATCTATCTCCCTTCTCATTATAAGTTTTAACGTTTGAAATAATATTTAAAAAATCTGTAGTTTCTATATACATATTTAGGGAAAAGATCAAATAGGAAGATTAATTTCGCTAGGAAGGATAGGAAGCAATAAAAGGATGACATGTGGCAACATTTAAAATAAAGAAAAAGGGTATTTTAGTCAATCCAACCCTTTCTTCTTCCTTTTTCAAAACCCAGTAACTTCAAAACCCACCATCTTCAACCATTTCTTCACTTTCTATCTCAATAATCACTACATTATAGTGCAATTTTCATCACCAATCAATGATTCAAACCCCCGATCAACGTGTTCTTCAATTTTTTTTTGAACAAAACCCAGTTTAATTTCATACAAAATCTCGTTTTTTTCCGGTGATTTTGAAGATAATCACTCGATTTGTTCGATTCAATCGCTGATAAGTGTTTCTATCATTTCAAATTTCGTCAATTGATGAAGAAACCGGCTTTGATCCATGTAAGAAATTCTTTAATTTCATTTTCACGATCTGGGTTTTATTTAGTCATTGCGTTTTACGATCTTGGCGGGGGTCCGGGGGCGGCAGCCCCTGGCGAGGTCCAAGGGGCAGAGCCCCTGGCTGGGGTTGAAGGGGCAGAGCCCAGGTCAGCTCGGAAATTTTTTTTTTCGATTAAATTGCTGTACGAAAAATGCATCAGAAAAATTAATTTTCCAGAAATTGGCTCATTTCGAATACAGTAATTCGTAGACAATTCAGACAGTTCACAGACAATTCACAAACAGTTCAGAAACAGTTTTATGTGTCCATTGCGTTTTAGAAATAAGAGAGTTTTATGTGTTTTCTGGCTATTGCGTTTTAGAAAAAACACATTTTTAAGTATCTTTAGTCATTGCGTTTTAGGTAAAACACATTTTTGAAGTGATTTTAGTCATTGCGTTTTAGGTAAAACACATTTTTAGGTGTTTTCAGTCCATTGCGTTTTACAGAGAACACTTTCTTTTTTTTTTTAGGTCATTGCGTTTTAGAAATTAGACATTTTTAAGTGTTTTCTGGCCATTGCGTTTTACAAATAAAACATTTCTTTGTGTTTTCTGGCCATTGCGTTTTACAAATAAGACATTTCTTTGTGTTTTTTGTGCATTGCGTTTTAGGTAAAACACTTTTTTATGTGTTTTCAATCTATTGCGTTTTAGAAATAAGACATTTCTTTGTGTTTTCTGGCCATTGCATTTTACAAATAAGTCATTTCTTTGTGTTTTTGGTGCATTGCGTTTTAGAAAAATGTCATTTTTTAGGTTTTTTTTTCATTGCGTTTTACGTAACTGGTTGTTTTTCTGTTGCGTTTTACACAACTGGGTTAAATTTTTTTTTTAAATAGAGCAATAGTATACTCGTTTTAAAGATAAAAAAACGCTCGTTTTTTTGGTGCAATTTTTATAAAAAAATAATGTCGTATGAAAGAGTTATTAACGTTTAAAAAATGGGGGGGAATTGGAGGAGAGAGAAACTATTGGCTTGGATTGACTAGAATGCCCTTGAACAAACTCACGCGTCTCTTTTCTTCTTTTCAATTTCCCTGATTTAATCTTAGCCCCTGATTAACTAAATGGATGGTCAAGATCACTTCCTAGCCTTCCTAGCCAAATTAACTTCCTATTATATCTCCACCCTACATATTTAACCTTAAAATTACATTAAAAGATTTCAATCATTTTTTTTAACTTTGTTGTTTTTTGACATTAACAATTCGTAAAATATATTATTTTAAAGTATGTGAGTACGTAGTAAAAGAGTAAATTACCATTTTAGTCTCTAAGTTTTTATCCAAATTGTCATTTTTGTTCAAATAGTTTTTTTTTTTCCTTTGGGTCCCTAACTTTTCCTTTTTCTTGTCATTTTCATCACATTGTCTAACTT
Source organism: Helianthus tuberosus (assembly GCA_030545235.1). NCBI lineage: Eukaryota > Viridiplantae > Streptophyta > Magnoliopsida > Asterales > Asteraceae > Helianthus > Helianthus tuberosus. The sequence goes on from CM060452.1 coordinate 170,698,222, forward strand.
AGTCTAAAAAGCAGGTTATAATCAGTGGTATTTTTTGCATTAAATTATTATGAGGTTTATAAATTATGTTGTAAACTACCCCTGGTTATCACTAAACAATAGTTATGCCAAAAATATCCCTGGTTTTAACCAGATTTTTAGACTGAGTTAGACAATATGATCAAAATGACAAGAAAATGGAAAAGTCAGGGACCCAGAGGAGAAAAAAAAAATTTTGGACTAAAATGACAATTTAAACCAAACCTAAGGTACAAAATGGCAATTTACTCGTAGTAAAAGTTAAGTGTTTCCGTATTTTTTATTAATAAAAAAAATGTTTTCCTAAATTCCAACATAAAGTTATCAACCCGAAAAGAATTTGGAGATGTGGAATTGTAACATGACACAAATATAACATGAGATTATAGGTTTGAATTAGTCTAAATAAATTTGGGTCAGTTTTGGATCCACCTATAAATACGTTTACTCGTTTAGCTAAACATGTCATATTTTGGTTGATTGATCTATATTTAGTGAGTAGTAGATAATGGCTAGATTATGTCATAACATAATCTAATCAAAGAAGTATAGAATTTAAAGATTTAATATCTATAAATGAGAATTAAGATTTTATGTCAAAATTTAAAGATTTAGTATGTAAAATGAGAATTAGGTTTTCATAGTTTAAACTTCGTTGTAACTGGCACTTCTGTCACACCCCGACTTTCCACGTGCCACCGGTGGGCCCGGTGGGGAGTATCGTGACGTCATGGTTGGCAACATAATAGTCAAACAACACAATATTATTAAGCACAGCGGAAGCAATTGAAAATATAATACAACCGAATTTATTGTAATATCAACTGTCACAATATCCGGAAGTTTATCCACAGAAGGATCGAACATAAAATGGAAACAATAGTTCAACAGACTTTTAGGCATCTTAAGCTTGCGAGACTTCTACTGATGCTAAGGAGAATTATCCAGCCAAGTTCGTATAGTACCTGCATTTAGCCTTTTTGGAAAATACGTCAGTTTACACTGGTAAATACATTCAACTGACTCATTTTGGAAAAAGAGTTTGTAAATTGTTTTGAATGCACGTGGCACAAAATATCTTGACACATTGATTAAAATGCACAGAGGCAAAATTAATCTTTTTAACTTGGGAGAATTATTTAATATTATAATCTTGTGAACGAATTACATGTTACTTATGCGTTCAGTAGCCCGGAACGTATCCGGGTTAAAGATCAATAGACACACCACAATAATGAGTTATACACCGACAGGTGTACGCCTACACCCCGTGCTCAGGTCGTGGCCATCTCGTAAGATAATGCCGAGGATATCCGGGACATGGTCATTAACCCCCCAAAGGCTGTAAAGTAAACAAGACTGTTTAAAACGAGCCGATCAAATTATTCAACTACCCACTAAGCGTGGAGATTTGATGCCCGATCAAGCGGTACGCTATGTACCGTAACCCAAGCCCGTATAGGGAAAATAAGTTAAAAGTATTTACCTGAGCTAAATATAAATTCAATCCCAGCCGTATACCAATTCAGCAAGTACAGATAGCTTTTACTGGGCTCCTAATCTGGAACGAAGGTTTTTAATAACCTATTAGAATCCTAACGGGTCTTTAATTAAGCTTAAGCTTAGACCGGCTAGTTTTCAGTATACGGTTCGTACGCACGATTAAGCGAAGACCGGATAGAATGTGATTCAGACCCGACAAGTTTGAAGACTTGTTTAATATGGGTTTATTATTCACATTCTGGATTTTGAGATAAAACCGATAAGGTTTGACCCGTTTCGGCTAATTTATGTAAACTTGTTACATAAACCGCACCGAACGCGAAATAAGCGTAACGGGTATCCGTAAGAGCCATATACAGGTTTCCTAAGTTAATATGCTTCAAATATGTTGTAACATCAGTAGGATGTCTTTCGTTATGCCCGAAATGAATTTAAACACAAACTATGCCCCGTAGGGGTAATTTGGTCATTTTAAAGTTTGTAAAAGCGTTTATATGTTCAACTGAGTTACAGGTCTGATGTAAACAGCAAACATACTTAAATTGATAATTTATCTCAGTAGGCTAAAGCATATATGTGAAATTTATCATTCTTAACCAAACTACGCCCCGTAGGGGTATTTTGGTAATTTCACATAAGCCGAAAAGCTCAAAAAAACGAAGTCTGAGTTTATCAACCTTTGCTTACTGTTAAAATATTATAATTTGCCTCATATATCAGTAGGTATCAACCCGGGTATGTCCAATATGATTTTAAGACATACTATGCGTTAAAAACGCTAATTATGGCGATTAAAGGCCATTTCCGGGTTCTATACTTAAATCTGATATTTTTATATTTCCAGAAGGCTTAAAATAATTTATTTAACATATGTGATCAGTAGCAAAAGGTTTGGAGTCGTTTAGATAAGTAAAACTCATTTTATGGCCCGTAAGGGCAAAACGACAATTACCGGATTAAGCCTACGACTACTAGTTATGCTCGGCCTAAAATTAATTAAAAATCTTTAAAAATCCCAAAATAATATATATCATCAATGGGTAAAAGATTTTATATCAAAAAGTATGTTTAACTAGGCTATACGCTAATTACGCCATTTTGTTAACATAAAGCTTTAATTTAGCGACAATGAGCATAACTCTTAATCTATAAGTCAAACTGATGTCAAACTTTGCATACAAGTTTATATATCAGTAACTAAGGTTTCTACACTTTTACATTTTCATAAATCTCGTTTTAAGGTAATAAGGGCATAATGGTCAACATATGAGCAATTAACGGAATCATGCGTATTAATCGGATAACTAATGAACCGAGGTGTATAATCACGGAGGGTTATACTAGCATATAACCTGGTCCAAATGAAGCTCTAAGGTATTTCTAAAACATACCTAAACGGGTCAGAACTGAAGTCAAAGCAAAAGTCAAAGCTTTGTGACTTTCGGTTCCGAACCGGGTCTAAACAGGAAATAGTCGGGTTGAACATGTTTGGACATGTTCTTACACTTATTACTAAGTTATAACAATGATCAAACAGGTTATATATGTTCTAGATAGCTAATTATGCATAAACGACATTTTAAGCATTATGTTGACTTTTTAATTAAAAGTTTGACCCGACATTTGACCTGGTTAGAATGGGAATTAGGGGGAACCTTTTTAGGGGTTTATTACCCACCTAATTACCAACTTATAACTACTTTTAGTTTGACTAATCGCTGGACCATTAGCGATTAATCGTTAAGTCAACCGTTAATTACGACGGTTGACTTTTAAGCTAATAACTAAGCAAAAACTAAACCGAGGAAGGTCTAGCATACTTACCCAAGTCCTAAGCTCGAGTAGGAAGGTATTGGGTCTGCTCCTAAGCTCCAGAAGTGCTCAAGAAATGCAAATGAAGGTGTGAGTGAATGTTTGCAACTCATGGCCCTTATATAGTGTTTTAAACACCACAAAAGATTGACACACAAGTCTACAACCCACCACAACTCACTTACAAGTGTCCTAGATGTTCTAGGGGTTGTTTAGGGGCCAAGGGTGATGAGGAAAATCGATTAAAAGTCAGTTGCAACACTTAAAACAGCCAACAGCCAAGTTTCTGTTACTGGGCATCCCTAGCGCACCGCTACGCTTCTGATGTAGCGCACCGCTAGCCCTCCTCAGGGGCAATTCTTCCATTTTTCAGTTTGCATCCCTGGCTCTTGGTGCTCCGAAAGGTCAACCAAGCTTAATTCTTGCATTTTGACCCCTTATTATTTATATACAAGGACTTTATGACTTATACTCACTTTGCCAAGTCCCTGGACACTTCCGGTTAACCCGAAAAGTCATAACTTTCACCGTTGACGCTTTAACCCCTCGTACACGAATTTGGTCATAACTTTCTCATACGATAACGAAACGTTATGAAATTTTAATCGTGCATTCTAGTGAGCATAATTAGCATTTACAAAGCTTCGGGTTTGTCAAAAGGTCGCTCAGAGGTATATCTTTAAACATGTTGACACATTTAACCCCTGTAGTTTGTAATTACCCACTTTTTGCTTCGTATGATCCATGATTTATTCGTTTGAAGGTATGAGCATCTTGTAGGGTTAATATACAATATATTTATTCACTGTTGACACTTAGAATATGTATATTCACATACTTTCCATGTTTGTCAACTTTAGTCCTTCTATAATATTTCTTTCACACGTTTAAACATTATGACACGTGTCAACACATTATAGGACGTGAATTTTCGAGGTGTTACAACTTCCCTCTTTTATTATTTAACTTTATTAAGACCAAAAAAAAAAAAAAAACTCATGTTAAAAAGGACTATTTGTGCGAGTTTATACCGTGTTTGACTTTGTGTTAGGTTAAATCCATCAACTCGTGAACACTACTTATTTAAAACCAAGACATACATACATAGTAGGATCCTAAGAGAAAAGCACCATATTTGAAAAACATTATGAATCACACATTTCTCTAAGCCATTTATTTTTACTTCTAATCGCTTATTTTTAAGAGGGTCTTTTTTCACATATACATATATCTAGGGTCGTTTGTACAAAGTGATGGGGATATAGATAGTGACGTAGTCCATCACGTCCAAGTTGGATGATGTAAGTGGAAAGCAGCCAGTGGTGTATTGTGCGATAAGAGGTTCCCAGTTAAACTAAAGTAGAAGTTTTATAGGGTTGCAATTAGACTGGCCATGTTATATGGAACATACTTTTGGGCTATCAAGAAGTTGCAGGCGCGTAAGCTGGAGGTAGAAGAGATGAGGATGTTGAGGTGGATGTGTGGACACACTAGGCTAGACAATATAAGAAATAAGGGTTTTAGGGATAGATTAGGGGTAGCTAGTATATCAGATAAAATAAAGGAGGGGAGGTTGAGATGGTTTGGGCATGTTAGGAGGAGACAAGCGGCAGCCGCAGTTAGAAGTGTAGAAAATCTCAATGTAGAGGGGAGGAGGAGTAGAGGTAGGCCAAAGCTAATGTGGGAGGAGTGGATTAGACAAGATTTACTAAAATTGTGGAGATGTAAGATTAAGGTTAAGGACTTTTAGGACGATAGTTTGGTTTAACATTAAACTCGTTCTTTAGGAGCTTAGGATGTTGGTCTTTTCTAAGGAGATTAGTGTGTTGATGTGCTTTGGGGGCCTTTGCATGTTATTGCTTGTTTGTGTTTTTATGTTGTGTTGTATGTCACTAATTGTATATTTGGTAGCCTGCTAAAAATATCTCTAGTGCACTATGTTTATGTAGTTTTTTTAGTAGCTATGTGTCTTGTGTGTTTTGATGTAACTTTGATGTCTGGATATGACGTTGGAGCTGGGGGTCTCACCGAAAGCAGCCTCTTTATCCCTTGGGATAGAGGTAAGGCTTGCCTACATCTCACCCTCCCCAGACCCTACTGATAGCTTTGCTATAAGTGAGATTTACTGGGTATGGTTGTTGTTCTTGTACACAGATGGACCATGTGGTTTATAGCTAGTTTCGCCTTTAGGTACTAACTTTTTTTAACAGGTTTAGGTTTTATGGTTTCAATTTTGTAACACCTTTGGGTACTAACACCAAACTTATTTAATTTTTATGTTAAATTTCAGTAAAATAACTAAAATACCCTTCTATTTTAAAAGGACCATTTATGTCATCACTCAATTTTTAATTACAAGGACCATTTGTGTTATTACTCTATTTAAAAGAAAACTGACCCGTTATGATTTTGTAGGTTGTATAACAAGTACCTGTTATCATAAATAAACATCTATAATTCAAAGACTATCACAAGTTATATGAACTAATCTACGTTCATTAACACAAATAATTCTATGTTATTGTAAAAAAAAAAACATTAATTCTATATTATTATAAAAAACAACATTTTCACATGAGATATAAAGCTAAACGCTGTTGAGATGATGTATAAACTAAAAAGGAGAACTAATGCAAGATTCTGGAAATAAGCAGCAACAATCGACACAAAACGATACAGTGAGTTAAAACATTCAAGAAATACAGAAGATTAAATGCAAACTAACAATGATTTAGTAATTATAATTGAGTGATGAACACTTTCGTTGGAAGATGTAAGAATAACTTTACCAATGCAAAGGAAAATGGGGAAAGATGGAGGAATTAGTGTACGAATGATTCTGTGGATTTTGAAAAGTCGGTGCTCTTGCAGAAGAATGGGGTTTGCCTTCCAAAAAAGAAACGTGTTCTTGGGGTTTTAGAGAGGGAAAAAAGCGTTCTTGACCCGCCCCGTACTGATATGGATACTCCATCTCCTGACCCGCGTACCTCGCTTGTCGGGGTCGGAGTTCGGGTTCGGGTTTGGTTTGCTTCATAGAAAAAGAGAACCCTTAGAACAGATTTTTTAAAAGTGTGTATTGATTGGAGTAATAACACAAATAGTCCTTGGAATTTAAAATTGAGTAATGACATAAATAGTCCTTTTAAAATGAAAGGGTATTTTAGTCATTTTACTGAAATTTAACATAAAAATTAACTATGTTTGGTGTTAGTATCCAGAGGTGTTACAAACTTGAAACCATAAAACCTGAACCTGTTAAAAAAAAGTTAGTACCCAAAGACGAAACTAGCTATAAACCACAGGGTACATCTTTGTAATTAACTCTTTGAATTATACACATATGTATATAGTCAATTTTTAAACTGTATATTATGAAAAATATATATCATTAACCTAAGAAGTGTAGGAAACTTGGTCAAAAGAATGTCAATTGAGCTCACTCCAACAGCACTGGGACCGACTCATTGAATAATAACAAAAAATCTCTAAACCCTAAAGCTAAACCCTAAACCCTAAGGCTAAACCCTATGCTAAAAACTAAACCCTAAAACGAAACCCTAATGTTAAACCCTAAAGCTAAACCCTGAATACTAATGCTAAATCCTAAACCCTAAAGTTAAAACTAAATCATTCACCTCAATCATAGATGTACAATATTATTTTTCAAATTTAAGCATGTATATACATATATGTATAGTTAAAATATTTACAATATACATATGTGTATAAATCCCTAAAAAATTGATAGAAAAATCTCAGATTTTTCAAAAAAAAAAAAAAAAAAAAAAAAAACTTATGCGTTTTTTTCTTCATTTTGTTGTTTCTTAAGTGTCTCAATTAGTCTAGTACTTATCACACGATCCTAACCTTATATATATGTGTATATATATAAACAACAAATTGCAATAAATAATTACAAAGAAAACCGGTTTCTTAATCTTATAATTCATGAGTCTAACTTTAAAGGACATGCTTTAATAGATTGTGTATTTAGATACTTTAAATGTACTTTTGTGTAGAGGGGCAGACTGGAATATGCCGAGTGTAACAAATTGTGGCAAAGAAAAGCTTCCGATAGACGGATCAATGTATTTTGGCGGCATACCACCTGCAGAGAAGGTGGTGGAGCAAGTTTTGAGTGGTGTTAGAAAACCAGTGTCATTGCTCAACATAACAAGATTATCTCAGCTGAGAAAAGATGGACATGTAAGCAGTTTTAATGCCTTCAGAGGAATGGATTGCACACATTGGTGTGTTTCCGGTGTTCCAGACATATGGAACCAACTTCTAGCCGCTGCTCTTTCTTGAACCCCATTTTGGAATTCTTTGTATATCACATTAGTTTCAAATTTCTTGACTCGATGTTGAATTATTAAACTGTTTTTTCTTGCCTGATGTTGAATTAAACTGCTTCTAAGATCATATCAAGATTGTGCTTTATTCATTAGTTTGAAGGGAAAATTAAATTTGACATGTTATCGAAACTTGCCAAAAAAATGTTGGAACTTTAAAAAACTGAAATATATTACATGAACTTGACTTTGTAATGCATTTGTTGTTGGATAAGGCCCATGGTATGGTGCCCATCCTCCCTTGGGGGATGATCCGCCACCTAGGCATCACATCATAGTCCTTTTAAGGATGGTCCAAGACACTAAGACTACATGGTATGGGGATGATCCTCCCTTTCCTCAAAGGGAGGATGATCTGCCACGTCATCGCCACATCACCATCCTTGGGAGGATGGTCCATCCCACAAAACTAGTGGAAATGGGGGGATGATCCTCGATGATCCTACCCCACCACTTTTTTACTATTTTTTTCATCTTCCACTATTTTTTAACATTTAACAAAAAAAATTAAGAAAATATTTTCATTAATATTAAAAAACAATACATAAACTAAAAAAACATAAACTTAAAAAAATCCTAATAAATTAAAAAATCATAAACTTAAAAATAAATCAAGCACTTTGATGCTTCTTCATGATGTCGGCTTGTAATTTTATCAAAATCGAATGTTTCGGCTCGGGATAACTATCAACATCCATCGTTAATATTTCCCATTACTTGAGCCGAATCTTTTCATCGGACAATCAAATCTTTTCTCCCGCCACGCGTAACTTTTCTCCCGCCATACGTGACTTTTCTTCGATGGCCCGCTCCTTCGCCCTCGCCTTTTGGGCCGTGACCTCGGTGTACGTTTTAAATTGGGTCATAAACTCGTTCATCTTCGGGTCGACCTTTTGATTTTCTTTCTCCTTCGCCCGCTCCTTCTTTGATTTGTCCCGGCCCGGGGGACGCTCCGCTTCATGTACGGCATATTCTTCTTCGTCGAACTCGGCGTCATCGTTTAAGTTTATGTGACATCTCGCGTCCGAGCCACCGGCGCTATAACTACTGGATTCCGATGTCCTTTGCCGCTTCGCCATCTCCACCCCGTTCGGGATCGGCACCCATTTTGGGTGTGTTCACATAATTTCCCACGCCCGAACGTGTCCAAACGTGGTACTATTGTTCGACTTGTAAAGATCCAACGCCTTTTTGAACACATCATTGTCGCTCATCCCGCTACGACGCCCACTTCCACATACTTTATTATATTCTTCGCAAAACTTATTGACGAACCCGCTCATTTTTCACCACTTAAATGACACCGAGTCGACATCTCGATACGGGCCTTGGTCCATTAGCTCAAGGAACATCGCCAAACCGCCTTCCAAAACCCCTCACCCGTTTGATTATTACGTATAAAATATGTTACAAAAAAATATAAAACTAATACTACAAAATATAAACTTAAAAAAAAGTTATTTTTATGAACCTTTTATCGGGTGTGTCGACGTGCCTACGTAAGCCTTCGCTAAGGCTTCTTCCTCTAGTTGCATCCACGGTTTCGCCTTTGCTTTGGACGGTTGCTCACCCACAACTTGCTTGCCTTTTCTTCGTTTGCCTTTTTGCGGTTGGGTCTTGGGAACAACTTCGACATCCTCGTCGGGTTCGGATCGGGTGGGTTGCGTCGGGTTCGGTTCGGGTTGAAAGGGTTGCACGGGTTGGATATTAAAAGCACCCCGCATCATCAATTGTTGTATGGCTTGACTTTGTTGCGGTTGAGCAAAAACGTTTGGTGAGTTTTGGAATGCGGCAAAGGCGTTTGAGGAATATTGAGAGAATTGGTTCGGTTCTATCGTCGGATAGTATCCCGGAACCGAGAAAACATTCGGGATGTTCGGTTGGGTCGGGTTGTTCGGGTTGTTGGGGACGTTCGGGTTGTTTAAGGGATCCATGATAGAATATAATTTTATAAAAAGGGAAGATGTTTATAAAAAATGAGAGAGAGATATGAGTTGAGGTAGATGAAAAGTGAGAAAAATGGTGTAAAAAGGGGGGTTTTATATAGTTTTAGGGGATATTTTGGTAAGAAAAAAAATTGGAATATTACCGTTTGTTTTGAATTTGGAAATTTGTTTTTTTAACGGTAACATGCATCAAAAGGGGGACCTTTTTGTCTTGACATGGCCCGTCTTAAACGTCTGAATCTCGACGGTCTCGACGAGGACCGGGGGGGGGGGGGGGCACGGTGTTGGGTTCGGCGACTAGTTTTTTATTTTTTAAATCATCCACTTTTTTTTTTAACATTTAACAAATAAAATAGGAAAATAATTTCATTAATATTAGAAAACATTACATAAACTTAAAAAAACATAAACTTCAACGACGTCTTCATCGGGAACTATTGGTTGAGAAGTTCGAATGGGTTGCGATGGTTGGGAAGGTTGAATGGGTTGCATGTTAAAAGGGTTACGCATCATCATGTTTTATAAGGCTTGAGTTTGTTGCGTACTCGCAAAAGCATTCGGAGAGTTTTGGAAACCCGCAAAAGCGGTGGCGGAAAATTGACCGAAAGGGTTCGTTTCCATTGTGGGATAGTAGCCTGGCACCGAAAATACATTAGGGTTGTTCGGGTTGAATGGATCCATTGTAGAAGAATGTTTTATAAAAAGGGAAGAAGGTTTAAAAAAATTGAGAGAGAAATGAGGTTGTAGTGGGTGAAAAGTGGTGTAAAAGTGTTGAATTTATATAAATTTTGGTTGGATTTTGGGTGTTGCAACCCCCGATCCCTAATCCCCGGGACGGGCGGCCGTGAGCCAGTTTCGGTGGTATCGCGTGTTGTCTAATTTGGCAGGGGAATTTTTCATCAGGACCGTAGTTAGGAAATATTGGATCAGAGTAAAATACCACATTTTTATAATATTAAACACATGGGATAAAACCCAAGTTTGCAATACACACATTTTCATAGGAATAAATCTTATTTTATTTAATAAAAACATCTATTTTATTTTAGGTAACTTTATTGCCACTTTTCCAAGCCTTCAGTGTTGTCCAGCTGGCTTCTATTTGGCTTTCACAGTTTGTTACCTGAAACAGTGGGAAATACTGGTGAGTGAATCCCAGTTTAATCAAGTTTAAATAAAACCCATTGTACAGTATTGAGGGCGATCTCGCAATTACATTTGTTTCCAAGTTATAACAATTAACATCCATGGTACTGTCAGACCTGACTTGTGAAAATGTTACTCCTTGACCAGGTGGTAACAAATTTTGTATACAAAACCCCAACATACTCATGATAATTGTATTCTTACAAATACTCAATAACCTCTTAATATACATTTAATTGTATGAGGTTTTGTAAAAACAATTTGCAAAAAGGTTTACAAAAAGAGGATAAACTCACATTGCTGTCTTAGATTATCCTTTAGGGTTTTCTGGTGACAATCTATAATTTACACAAGTGCACACGCGTTGGTATAATAACCCATTTTAACATTAGTAATACCCTCCCCGAGACGGCATTCCAACGACTACGTCGGGCAGAACCACGACAGCCGTTACGGAACCTTAGATCAATCGGACAGCGTATCTAATACGTATCCAGGGGTTATAATACTTACAACGGAGCAGAACTTCGCTATTTAGGGGGGGGTATAATACCCGTAGATTATGCCTACAATTCAGATTTGAGAGAAAGAAAATAGTTGTGAGCGAGTTCGACTGAAGATCCGATGCATTCTATATATAGTGCCTGGCATTCACTTTTACGCGGCCCGCGTAAATGTAGACAAGGGCCTACGCGGCACGCGTCAAACCCGGTCAACGCGTAGCTTATCCGGATCAGCGACTAGACTTGCCACGATGATGACACGTGTCATCACCAGGCTGCGCCACATTTCTCGATCTCTAGCGGCCCGCGTAAGACCTTTAGGAGGTCTACGCGGCCCGCGACAAACCCAAAAACATTATTTTTAATAATATTTAGGGTATTCGGGGTCCGTTTTCGCGTATGGGGTGTATTTTTGGACGTATTGAGATATTTTAAAATATATTAGGGTGTCAGAAAATAATTCAAGGGTGTCGGTTTTCTTTAAGGTTGTTATATCCTCCCCACCTTGTTTTAGAGCTTGTCCTCGAGATCTACTGGAACAAGTGTGGATATTTCCGTTGCATTTCAGATTCAAGCTCCCATGTATACTCAGGTCCTCTTTTAGAGTCCCACTTCACTTTGACCAGAACCAATCTCTTGTGCTTGAGATTTTTGACTTTCCTGTCTTCAATCTGTAGAGGCCTTTCTACAAACTTGAGTTTTTCATTTACCTCTATATCCTTAAGAGGTACCATCAGCGATTCATCGGCTAAGCATTTCTTGAGATTTGATACATGAAATACATCATGTATTCCTGCCATTTCCTCTGGCAGTTGTAGTTGATAGGCTACATGTCCTATTCTTCTAATAATCTCAAAAGGTCCAACATACCTGGGACTTAGCTTTCCTCTTTGGATGAATCTTACCACTCCTTTCCAAGGAGAGACTTTTAGCAATACTTTATCTCCTACTTGAAATTCCAAGGGTTTGCGTCGATTATCAGCATAGCTCTTTTGTCGACCACGTGCTGCTTTCAGTCGTTCCTTGACTTGAATAATCTTGTCAATTGTTTCTTGTACTATCTCAGGTCCAGATAGTTGCTTTTCCCCAATTTCTGCCCAACAGACTTGGGTTCGGCACTTTCGTCCATAAAGTGCTTCGAATGGTGCAGCATTGATACTTGTGTGATAACTATTATTATAAGAAAATTCTATTAAAGGTAAGTGATCGTCCCAATTACCTCCAAAATCAATTACACAAGCTCTAAGCATGTCTTCCATTGTCTGAATCGTCCTTTCGCTTTGTCCGTCTGTTTGAGGATGATAAGATGTGCTCAGATTTAACTTAGTTCCCATGGCTTTTTGGAAACTTGACCAAAAATGAGAGGTAAAGCGGCTATCTCTATCAGAAACAATTGATAAAGGAATTCCATGTAATGAAACAATTTCATTTACATACAATTTGGCTAATTGTTCCATACTAAAATTTTCTTTCATGGGTAGGAAATGAGCTGACTTGGTTAGCCTATCTACAATCACCCAGATTGTATCATTACCTTTTCTTGTTTTGGGTAATTTGGTAACAAAATCCATTGTTATCAATTCCCATTTCCACACTGGCATTTCTAATTGTTGTAACAAACCTGAGGGTTTCTGGTGTTCAACTTTAACTTGTGAACAAGTTAAACATTTAGAAACATAGGCCGCTATGTCCTTTTTCTTTCCTATCCACCAGAAATTCTTTCTTAAATCCTGATACATTTTATCACTTCCTGGATGCATCGTATACTTAGACTTATGGGCTTCTTCTAATATACGATGACGTAGGTTTCCTAATTTAGGTATCCACATTCTCTTTTCATGGAATCTCCAAATTCCATCTGTTTCTTGTTCTAATTCCTTAATCATACCTTTTAGTTTTTCAGTATCATCCTTGATTACTGATTCTTGTGTATTTCTAATTTGATCATTTAAATCTACTTGTAGATTTAATTTGAGAGAACGTACTCTTTTTGGCTTTTCATGATACTTTCGGCTTAAAGCATCTGCCACTACATTTGCTTTTCCTTCATGATACTGGATATCACAATCATAATCACTAAGCATCTCCATCCAGCGTCTTTGTCTCATATTTAATTCTTTTTGCCCAAAAACATATATTAAACTCTTATGATCAGTGAATATGGTAAACTTACTACCATAAAGGTAATGTCTCCAAATCTTAAGGGCAAAAATTATAGCTCCTAACTCTAGATCATGGGTTGAATAGTTCTCTTCATGATTCTTAACTTGTCTAGAGGCATAAGCTATAACCTTTTGGCGTTGCATTAATACACATCCATAACCTAACTTAGAAGCGTCACAATAGATTACAAAGTCTTCAGTTCCTCTTGGTAACGCTAGGATGGATGTATGAGTTAATCTTTGCTTAAGAATTCTAAATGTTTCTTCCTGTTTTGGTCCCCATTCAAACTAAATGGATTTACAGGTTAACTTAGTTAAAGGAATGGCTATTCTAGAAAAATCTTGAATAAAACTTCTATAATAACCGGCCAATCCTAAGAAACTTCTAACCTCGGTTGGTGACTCAGGTGTTTTCCATTTAGTAATTGCCTCGATTTTTGTTGGATCCACATGAATTCCTTCATGATTAACTAAATGTCCAAGAAACTGTACTTGCTCTAACCAAAACTCGCACTTTGAAAATTTAGCGTAAAGCTTTTTCTTTCTTAATAGACTTAAAAGTGCGTGCAAATGCTTTGCATGTTCCTCTTTACTTTTAGAATAGATTAGAATATCATCTATAAAAACAATTATGAATTTATCCAAATATGGCTTACATATTCGGTTCATCATGTCCATAAATGCAGCTGGGGCATTGGTTAAACCAAATGGCATGACAGTAAATTCATAATGGAAATACCTTGTTCTAAACGCGGTTTTAGGAATGTCCTCTTCCTGTACCTCTAATTGATGATATCCTGACCTTAGATCGATTTTAGAGAAAAATCGAGCTCCTTGCAGTTGATCGAACAGATCATCGATTCTCGGTAATGGGTACCAGTTCTTGATCGTGACCTTGTTTAATTCACGGTAATCAATGCACATGCGCATCGATCCGTCCTTCTTTTTAACGAATAATATTGGCGCTCCCCATGGCGATGAACTTGGCTGTATGAATCCTTTCTCTAATAATTCAGCTAATTGTTTCTTTAATTCCTGCATTTCTGCGGGTGCCAAACGGTAGGGTGCTTTGGCAATTGGTGTTGTTCCAGGTAGTAGATGGATTCTGAACTCAACTTCTCTGTCTGGTGGTAGTCCTGGTAATTCTTCTGGAAACACATCTGAAAACTGAGACACTGCTGGAATGTCTTTTAGTTCTTTTCCTTTAGTGTTAGTGATTATAGAAATCAAATACACTATAGACCCTTTTCTTATATAACTTACAGTTTCATCACAGAGATGAATTTCGTGGATCTAGATGGTTTATCTCCTTTAATTGTGATCTTTTCACCCTTTGGTGAATTTACTTGAATAGACTTTTGATCACATAAAATACTGGCTTTATTGGCTATTAACCAATCCATTCCTAAAACGACATCAAATCCTGCCAGATTCATGGGATAAAGGTTTGCCCTAAACTTTTGATTTAAAATTTCTATTCTTGCTCCCTGCAAGATTTCAGAAATCCTAACAGTTTCTCCATTAGCTGTCTCTACGAGACATTCTTGTGGTAGTTTAGTTAATGACTGATTTAGAAGTTTGCAAAACGAAGTATTAATAAAACTTTGGTTTGCACCAGAGTCAAATAATACTTTAGCAAAAACATCATTAACTAAAAACGTACCAGCTATCACGTCTGGAATCATTTTGGCTTCATCTGCAGTCAGAACAAATGCTCTAGCATTTTTAGTGTTCTTATTGTTCGCGGCTGGAGCTAATTTTGGACAGTTCGGCTTGATGTGACCTTTTTCTCCACAGTTGAAGCATAGTCCATTACTGGATTTTCTCCTACAATCTTCTTCCTTATGTCCTGGCATCTTGCAGAAATTGCAAAGAGTGGAGCATTTTCCCAAATGCTTTTTCTTACAGACCTTGCAGAATGGTGCAGAGGTAGAACCCATATTCCTATGATTGCAATTCCCAGAACGGAATTCTTGTGTAAGCCTTTGGGTTAGGTTTCTCCTCTGGTCTTCTTCTCTAGTACGGATTAATTCATCTGTCAAGGTGTTGGCTAGTTCTACAGCTTCTTCTATAGTTTGGGGTCTAGTTGCCTTAACTACATGTCTAATCTCTCCAATTAATCCCCATATGTAACGGGAGATTAGCACTGGTTCAGGTGATGCAAGGGTTGGTACTATTCTAGCATATTCAAAGAATGTGGTAGTATAACCCTTACTATCTACCCCGATCATTCTTAAGTTTAGAAACTTATTAGCTATCTGTTCCTTTTCATTGGGAGGACAGAATTTCATTTCTACCATATTTTTAAATTCTTCCCATTCCATGTTGTATACCCTATCACTTCCTCTTGATTGGAGGATAGTGTTCCACCATTCTAAGGCTGAGTTCTTAAACAGATTCGAA